>JARLTB010000046.1:1295000-1482500 GCA_030141615.1 Unio pictorum
ATATATATATATATACGTACATACGTACGTACGTACGTGTGTGTGTGTGTGTGTGTGTTACAAATTAAATGGATTACCTGGACGTTTGGTTGAAGTTGTAAATATTGTGGTTGTGGCTTTTGTGGTGGTTGTTCTGACAACAGGTCTAATCTGCTGTGATCCGGCCATAACGGGTGCGTTATTGGACTGTTGTTGTATTATAATTACCGATGTGTTTACCAGAGAGTCGCGTCGTTGTGCAGGCAAGCCACCAAAGAGATCTGTAAGTGGATCGACTAATCCGCTAAAGCTGGACCCCTTGTTCTGACCTATACTTTGCACGTCTTTGGCAGTAACATCCTTGTTAACGGACTGAGATAAATCTGCACCTGTGGGTCCAATCGATTGAGTTCTTCCAAGTGACATCTTGTCGATAAAGATAGGATCACGTGTTTTAGGCTTTTGCGTGACTCCCATTGATATGGACTTATCGAATATTGAAGCATCCCTTTGGCTTGGCGGTAACGGTGTGGGTTCCTTTGATAAAGACATATCAAATGTTGGAGAATCCATTGGGATTGGCTGCAGTGGTTTGGCTCCATCTCTTGGAGACATATCAAACGGTGGAGGACCCTTTGGAATTGGCTGCAACGGCTTGCTTCCATCTGGTGGTGATATGCCTAGTGTTGGAAGATCCCCTTGGATTGGCTTCAGCGCTTTGGCTCCATCTCTTGGGGACATATCAAATGGTGGAGGACCCTTTGGAATTGGCTGCAACGGCTTGCTGCCATCAGCTGGTGATATATCCAGTGTTGGAAGATCCTCTGGGATTGGCTTCAACGATTTGGCTCCATCTCTTGGGGACATATCAAATGGTGGAGGACCCCTTGGGATTGGCTGCACCGGTTTGGCTCCATTTGGTGTGGGTATTTCCAATGATGGAGGATCCCTTGGGATTGGCTGCAACGGTTTTGCTCCATCCCTTGGGGACATATCAAATGGGGGAGGACCCATTAGGATTGGCTGCAACGGTTTGGTGACATTTGGTGGGGACATATCTAGTGGTGAAAGATCCACTGGGATTGGCTGCAGCGGTTTAGCTACATTTTTGGGGGTCGTGTCAAATGGTGGAGGACCCCTTGGAATTGGCTGCAACGGTTTGCCTGCACTTGGTGTGGTCATATCCAATGCTGGAAGATCCCTTGAGATTGGCTGCAATGGATTGGCTCCATCACTTGAGGTTATGTCAGATGGTTGATGACCACTTGAGATTGGCTGCAGCGGTCTGGCACCTTCTGGTGGGGACATATTAAATGGTGGAGGACTCCGTCGGCGTCGCAATAACGGCGAGGTGACATCTCGTGTGAACATGTCGAAGGGTACAGTAACTGCAATACCTTCTAGATCATTTTTGGGGATGTTATCGGGAGCATGACTGACTGTATCAACGACCTCAGTGTTCGGTTGCGATGAACTTCGGCCTGTTCCTTGAGACATCGATGTCGTTGAATTTAAAACATTGCGGCCAGGTCTGGATTGATTCAAAAATGACCAATCACTAGTAAGAGGTACCTGACCAGCAGATGTAGATCCTTGTAGAGAAGAAGGCGGATCAGTAGGTGCAAACGCAGGGGAAGGTGGAGAGGGAGAGGGACCGAATGAGGTGTCGAACATATCTACCAACCCCAACATCCCCGACAATAGGCCTCCTGCCACTCCAAATGATGGTGGGAACTCAACAACATTTCCTACAAGACAGAGTGATACAATATTTTGCATATCATTGGAAACATTCGTCGTATCCTGATCTCTTTCTGTCACTTCCCAACACTCACAGATAGACACACACACACACACACACACACACACACACACACACACACACACACACACACACACACATACACACATACATACATACATACATACATACATACATACATACATACATACATACATACATACATACATACATACATACATACATACATACATACATACATACATAACATAACTATCAATATTGAACAGACATCACTTTGCTAGGCAAAGAGCCTGCAAATATGGCGATGCCGTTTGCATCAAGTAATTCGTTGATTGTTCGGGAAAAGTCGATACGTTTGCTTTTGCAAAAATTGTTTTTTTGACCCTTAATGCAATCGTTTCGTCGCAAGTATTTCGTTGTCCTTTAATTCATTTTGGCCTTAACCACATTATGTTCCGTAATTAACAAATTAGTTTTGATTGACTTGTGAGTTTGACATTGAATGAAACTAAAAAGACGTACAGCTGGCTTAAAGCAGGAGAAAAATATCTTAAATATATGCGTTAGAGCATAGATAACAAATTTTATCAGTATTGGTGCATTTACCTTGGTCAAGTAGTTGAGCACTTGTCAGTCGGAATAGAAGGGCGATCACGGTCCACAGTGATAATATCATAATCTGTAATAATAATAATAATAATAATAATAATAATAATAATAATAATAATAATAATAATAATAATAATAATAATAATAATAATAATAATAAATGGAAGAAGAAGAAGAACAACAACAACAATAACTTGTCAACTAGAATCTTTTCGTCTGTGCAGCTGAACCCATTTGCTCTTTCCTGTAATTTATTCAAAACCCTGACTTTCACATCATGTCCCATACTACCCCATCTCAATGATTTCCAATTTCATCTGGCAAACAAATCTGGGCAAACTTGTCTGTACTTCTCCAATCACGTTCTAGCTGGGATGGTGTACGAGATGACACTCTCAGAACAAAATACTCTGACAGGAACGAAAACATTCCAGATAATGTATGAAAATGACATGCAAACACGTTATTCATTCATTCTGCCTATAAACGTCCAGTTCTCGACACACATACAAGTATAACATGCCCATACATGCTGACCTCAGTGTCCTTTTACCCACTTACCAACCAACCTGACGACTCATCTGTTGGTCTATCTAATCTCCTTTTACCTTTTTCTTATTCTTTATTCTGTTTGTTGATCGGTCTGACAGCACTAAATGGAAACGTATGCTGTTCAAATCGGTTGCAGTTTTACAAGAAGATCTAATTTTGAAGGTTAGTTCTAAGACATATAACTCGTTCTTTTAAAACAAAAATCGGTCGCAGTTGTACATGGAGATCGAAATTTGAAGTTTTGTTCTAGGAATATAACTCGTTATTTTTAAAACAATCGGATCCAGAGTAGATTCCAGAATGCCTCACAAAAATGGGTTACAAAGTACATTATTGACCCTACCTCTCTACCTTCCCCAGCGGACTATATAGAATATAACCAGTGTGCCCTACTTTGCAGAGGTGATTACAAAAGGCAAGACATAGTTTTACATGGATGTGTCCCGCGATGATATTCAAGGTGAAAAGGTCTCGGGTTTTGAAATACAGTGGCCATTACATTAAAAGAACGGAATGTGCTACCCCTTGATTCTACAGGTGAATGTCTGATATTACTACCAAACTTTTAAATAATACGAATAGATAATATCATCGTACAGGATACAATGTTTTCAATTCGTACTCCACCAAAGTTAGAGCCATGGTCAACTTGTAAATGGCATGCATCGACTTGTCTGTAAGTGTTAACCCCAATACCATCTCGAATAATGACACATTACCAAATGCGATGTTACTTAATCGGTGGTCCAGGAATACCGTCTGGCGCCAGGAGCGTGCTGATTTGGCTCACACACACACACACACACAGACACACTATATATATATATATATATATATATATATATATATATATATATATATATATATATATATATATAAAATCAGATTTTTCTAAAAAGAATAAACAAATATTCAGCAAAATATACAGCAATTGTTCTTGTTGATTTTTTTTGTGCTTATGGGGTGGGTGGTCATAATAACAAATACATTAAAGCAAATATGTCGAATTTGTCCATAATGAGCCTGACTTTCCTGTCAGCTGACCACGCCATTAGATGATTCATATAAAACGCTATATGAAAATGAATATCATAATAAGATTGGGTTATAAAATAATACCAAAAGAAGCATACAAACCTAAAACTCCCGTAGTCTTTTACAAACTTTGTCCTATATCCAGTGAAGGAAATGTATAAAATCCCGTATACGATATTTCCGTGATGTGTCTTTCTTCTGCGTCAATAATTTCAACCGATAAATCAACCAAATGTATTGTTTCAAAGGCTGGATCGTGTATGTTCCTTCGCGCTTGCTTGAACTCTTTTCAATGTTGCTGATTTCAGAGGTGTGTTTGTTTGTATTTTATTTTCAATTTCCCTAGAGTGAATTGCATCCACAAACCGAAAATAATCCTTTTCTATGACTTGACCCAGCTTTTGCCTTACTTATATGCCATCTTCCAACTTGAATATCGTTTCATTATCAGTCAAGTTAGGCGTGATAACGAAGACAAATCACACGAAAGAAAGGTACGTCATGTCAAGTTGAACGTATGCAGCGATGATGGATGTATGTCGTCTTGGGGTTCGCAATGGGTAGACATTTTGACTCCGCTCTAGTTATTATTTTATTTTTCTGCAAAAGAGTCTATTTATTCCACCAAAAGCAGACGTTAGATGCAACTATTATCTCAAACTATTTTTAAATCCTAAAATTTTACACGAATGATGCGATATATTTTAATCAATTATTTTGTCGTTAATTAAAGACATTGAAAGTTCGATCAGACTCTTTGTATGTATAACCAAACTTTTGAAGTAGTTTTGCTTGGATCCTTTGATTTTCACTTTGATTTCATGTGTGTATGTAATTCTTCATTTTCTCACTTATTTGGCTCGGCCACCATGCAATGTCCTTGGGAAAGGCTATCAACGTGAAATAGTTATCAATATGGCAAATATGCTGTTAGAACCAACAAATATTTATTTCTTAGTTAAGCCTTTCTGTATTTTACCCCCACGTTCAATCTCTCTCTCTCTCTCTCTCTCTCTCTCTCTCTCTCTCTCTCTCTCTCTCTCTCTCATATGCTAACTTGATAAATGCAACCACTCCTGTCACCTCAACTGGTTGCCTTTTGTATTACAGAGATCACGGTTATTTTAAAATTTCAGGATAAATTCTTGTGGGTCTATGTGTCGTAAATCGTGTGGTTAAACTCGATTCGTGAAACATAAGTAAAACTATCAAAAATAAATCGAACCAGTAGTCTACTCATCCCACATTAAACTCACAATACATTAAACTCAGTTTTTCACTGTTTTTTTCTTATTACAGTTTATGATAGGATTAGAAAGTATAACACGTAATTGTATGCTATATTGAGGTATACGTTCTTTTTATTGCCTTTTAAATGTATTAATTCAGCGTGTTTGCTATGGAAGAACATTTAATGTTTGTTTTTATATTTAAGATTAGTTAAAATAGATGTGGATTCGGCGGTGGTGTAGTTTATAATGACTGTCATTTCCAACATCATTTCATGACATTCATCACACATACAAAAAAGTACACATCTGAACACTTGTGAAGTTCGTCGTATATACAGCCTGTAATATATTAGCTCAGTCAGTTGGGAATCTTTTCGTTGTTCAAGATATGCTGTCCGCCATCGAACGAAAGACCGATTAAAAATTGAATGAATCTCTCGCAGTACTTGATAGTATTCAATTTTATCTTCATCGATAAGGATTTGCAGACAACTGATTTTTCTACCAGTCATTTCTAATTAATTACAAAAGTGATTTAAATCAGCGAGAGTTTAGAAAACTAATCTTCAAACAATTGAACTGACAAACGGATGTTAGTGCTTAGTGGAAAGCAAGAATACGATTGAGTGAATGAATTAACCAATAAATAAATGTATAAGAACAATAAGGGGACTAAATTTGTTCTTTTAACAACACATAAGATATACAAAATCTTTATTATATAGCCAGTATAACCAGTGAAGAAATCCTAAGAATATATCTTTCTTTACAATTCTAACCATTATGCAAAATACGAAACTGTAGAGCGCCACCTAAATCACCAGACGAACCAGGGTCACAATTGTAACTACCGAGTCGGTAACCACGAACGTTGTTCTAATCTATTTGTAGAGTGTTTTCCTCTCAATTTACTGACGATACATGAGTTAGATTTATACACTGTTGTTATTGATTTATCAGGAATTTGTTTATTCCTTTGAATATGATCATAATTATGTGGTTGTATGTACTTTGGCAACACACTGCACAATGTTTAATGAGACAGTGTTGATGATTCGGATGAAATTAACTTTATCGATGAAATTAATTTTATCGATGAAATTAATTGTATCGATGAAATTAACTTTATCGATGAAATTAACTTTATCGATCCATTACACTCCCACTCTAAACTGATCATGAACAAGAGCTTTCAGAAATTAACTGATGATTACTCATGAGCAGGCTAAATTATATATTTCGTACAACGCATTATTTGATGACGTAATTAACACTTTTCGATGGCGGATAGTCCAGTTTCATTTTAAACCTAATTTTTATCTGAATTATTATAATCTTTAAACAGGCGTATTGGTGTATATAAATAATTAACTCCGTCTTCTTTGAGCTTTAATAGACACATCGTTGTCTGAGAGAACGGTCATTTTATAGGAAAAATTCCGTTTCCTGATTTTACATATGATTTGGTACACAGTTTGGCTTCACATAGGGACGTCATTTTTTTCACCAAAATTACAGCTGTTTTCCAGACTGGAACATCGCTCGGTCATTGCGTTCAGTAGAAAAATAGTTGTGGGAGTATACATCAATTTGATGGGTTTGGTGATTCGCCCCAGGCGGAGTGCACCACATATGTTAGGTTATAAAAGGTCATCAATGTTCTAATGTTAACTCTCATTCTGTGTCACATGCTCATTTGTAGTTCAGAATATAATTTTCCATGGCGGCAAATTGCATCCGACGTATCTTTTTTTACTTGACAGAGCGTTTGCTTCTGTTTCAGTTTGCACTTTTCGTAATGGTTAGTTTCGCAATTAAAAAAAATTGTGCACGTGAGTAGTATATGGGGGCTGTTTAGGGACAATGGGGAAATACATTACAGACACCCCACAAAGACAAAGTTTTTTTTAAAATCACCCTGGGGCTGTTTAGGGATAAGGGCAATTGAACATGGGGATTAATGGGCATGTACAGACACAAGGGAAAGTGGAGTGGTTGTATAGGGACAATATCCATTGAACATACGTAGTGACGTCACTGTACTATAGATTGGTAACAATGTTGCAACAATGGTAGGAACAGGTGTACATTGGGTTGACCTAAGTTGGGAGTAGAGATATACTCCCGAAATACATAAAGTGATAGAACACATACAGTATACAACATACAATAATATACAGGGTCAAACATTTCACATTATTTTGTTGGTTGAGGCAAAGAAAGCAATTTTTTTCGAAACCTATTAGTGGTCTTGAAAATGGATGTTGAGTTTTATGTTAACATCATTACGTTAACATAGAGAGCATCTCACGGATCTTCCATTCTTAAACTTTGTCTGATCTGTGGACCGTAGATAAGTACTCTCTTCAAACAGACGTTTCACTCCACATATATCCTTCATTTCCAAGTTGATTTGGTCCCGTTCCTGAGTTTGTTTTTACCCAAACACCCAACGGTCCGTTTCAGGGCTACCACTTCTTTCGAAAAGAGATAGTATTCATTTTTCCAAAATCAATTAAAACTCACAATCCGGTTTTTGCCCCATGATGTACGTGTGTAAGTGTGTGAGCGTAGGTCTTTATTCTAAACAATCAAAACCAAGAGACACTTACGTTTTTTTCTGCCTGGTCCATTCTGGTATAAATGTTACAATCCAATGTCACAACACAACACAAATTCATAGACTTTTTTTCTGTTCTTGTTTTTTTTCTCTCTCTCTCTCTCTCTCTCTCTCTCTCTCTCTCTCTCAAATTTCTTCACTGTCACTGGTGTTTTCTTTTCTTCTTTTCTTGTCTTTTTGAACGTGTCGGGGTTCTTTTTTTTGGGAGAGTACCTCTTCTTTTTCCTGTTTGTAATACTTCCCCCCCCCCTTCTGTTTGTAATACTTCTCCCCCTTCTCGAACCATAATCCTCTTTTAAACACTTCACTGACCTCGAGTGACCACTCGAAAAATATAACTCTGGAATTATGAACAACAACAATCAATTTTGTTTGATGTTAGTCAGTGACAGTTTCATGGAGGTGTTTCCAAACAAAACGTTGTGCTGTTACACGGCTAAATTACCTCAAGCCATTTATTTGGATCAAGAAGCCCAGTGGTTGTGGTGGAAATTATACTCTCCACACAAATCAAAACCGTCGTCGAAAATCAAAACAGTTTTACGGTAGAAGTCGTTGACAACCAATTGCAACAAAACGTAGACGAACGCAGCACCGTAATTGTATGACATTTTGGGCGGAGACCCAAGGATGATCAAGATTAAAAACGAAATAACAGCCGTTACCAGTAATTTGGAGTTTGTGAAATATTTTAAATTCTCTGTAGAAATGAACCATGGACTCAATTTGATTTTTGTTCACTCCGATATGGTGGAGCGCATTGTGGTCGGACACACCTCCGTATTGTTACTGCGTGTTATTCTTTTCAAAGTGTATTCTGTCACAAACGCAGATGAGGAAGGTGATAATGCCTATCATGTTCACCACGACTTTGTACATCCTCATTATTTGCCCGTCAGTAAGTCGTATTTTGACAGTATTAATATTACTATAAAATTATATCTGGGACAACATATTCCATTTACTAAAGGGAAAGTCACGGTGAAACTCCATTTTCGAAAACTATTCTCTAACGACTCGTATGTCATGTATCATGTGAACTGATTAATCGCTCGAACAAAGAGGACATGGTTTAGGAGGTATGTTAAAATCCGACTTTCGTTCAATGGTCCCCGTTTTAAAACCGATGATGACACGAGTTTGCACTCCTTGAAAGATGATGCATTGATGCAGGGCAACGAATTTCTCCACAATATCATCATCGACAAACAAAACCCCAAAGAAGCTTTCTTGAGAGCAAGCAAACATCACTTGCTTCAAACGGGTAAAGAGATTTTGGGCGTACGATAAACTCCTGTAAATGCCCTGAACGATACCGAGTCAGGCATTTATGCTTCCCTAACACTACAGCAAGGGCAAAGGCAAAATAAAGAGACCAACATACCCCTGTGGCTTGAAAAACTAAGAACAGAAGAACCGTTCAAGACTTAGACGTATTTGCTTATTTACAAAATCATAGAAACAGAGAAAATGATGCACTGGAAGTATTGCGTCTGTTACAATTCGGAACTGGATCTGTTTGCAATGCCACCCACAATAATGACCATTCAAGAATCCCAATGGGTCGAACTGCATCCCGTCGCCTATTTTACGGATTCAGCTCCCATCGAGTTTGAAATAACCCGAAGATTACATTGATCTGAATGTCTGTTACTTGTATTTGAAAGTGAAAGTGATAAAAACGGACAACTCCAATCCGGGAGCCGATGTTTGAGTAACGATTCTTGTTCAGAAAAGTGAATGTGTACTTGAATAGCAAACTGGTGTGCAGTAGCATGGATACTTACCCTTACCGAGAATGCATAGACAATCTCGTTACATGCGGAAAGGAAGCCACGAACACTCATCTAGATGCTTGTGTGGCATGGAAACCTTACACAACAGGCGAGGACAAGTTTATAGATACAGTCTTGACAGAAGATAACAATCCTCACAATGTGGACTTTAACGACCGTCGAACGCAAATCCTGCAAGGACTTAGTTTAGAACTGTTGGATCGTTAATGTTTGATTTCAAGAGAATTATTTACTGAACGGTGTCGTACTTTACCCTTTCCGAAGCCACAGGATAGTTAGGAACCATCACCAGTCACGGCATTTCGTACAAAGATTATACAGGTTATACTTAGTGGGCTTTTCATTTCACTCCTGAACAAGGCAGAGATGAGGGACATTTCCACCCTTTAAAATCCGGTCAACTGCGTGTGGAACTTCAGTTTTCATATGCTAAAGCCGAGACGGAGAAAGTCATTCTGTATGCCGAGTTCGATAATACCATATAAATCAACCGTTTGAAAGAAGTCATACTAGACTATTAAAAGCTATGAAGACACTTATCTCTCGTTGCATATTGAAGTACCTATGGAAATGGAATGGGAGGATTCGGAGAAAGACGAACACCAAGACAAAGAGAAAGAGGTAGTGGTAATGAAATCCAGAAGGCCAGAACATGAACAGCATTTAGTCTCCTGTTTTGCCAAAAACTTGGCGAATAGAATGAGAAAATTGATCAAAAAAGATTGCTATGAATGTCAGAATAATCATCCCAGTTAAATTCAACATGATAAATGTCTGTTAATGAGTCAGAAAGACAAATTGGATGAATATCTAAACGAAACTTGGAATCTCATCTCGGAAGAAGCCGTGTTACACCAGTGGTATAAAGACGTGCGTGATCATTCCACTCCTCCTTTGATTGCTCGAGAGATCTTTTACATCGAAGCTCTCTTGGATCAGAGTGCATAGACGAAGCGAAGAAACGGTTACGTGTCAGACCTTTTCAAGCAAACAATTCGGATTGAATTGATGATTTATCACTTCCTGTGAAACAAAGAAGACAAGACAACAAATGGATAGCTGGGAACTTTATTGCCATTTGAACCACAGTTCATAAACTACTTCATGGAATCCTGTGATGTGTGCTAAAGATGAATTATCTCATCACAAACAGTAAGACTATATAACTTACGTAATCAATACAGACAACAGTCATCTCCCAGGAATCCCCTGGGTCGCCGTCTACTTTTCTAAAGAGAGGTGTGTGGAGTATTTTGATTCGTATGTGTTGCCACCTTTGAAAGATGACATCATTGACTTTAGGAGAAGAAGTGCTCCGATAATACTATTCAATAATGTGAAATTACAAGGCACAAATTCCATGGTGTGTGGACAATATTGTGTTCATTTTCTGCATCAAAGCATTCTTGGATATTCTTTATCACATTTAGTGACTTATTTTGACCGTCATTTTTGTAGAACCGATGACAAAGTAGAGCCATGGTTTTGTGAGCATTATTTGTATCAGTTCTCATTAGCTAGGAAACGTAAAGTACATCTGTGGCGTAATGACTTCCATCCTGAAAATCTACCTTCACTTCTTCACAAAGTTGTCAACCATGTCAAAAACCAATGTGATTGTTTGAAGAATTTTTTGTCATTCTTCATGGTTAATGGTTATTTGATTTTTATTTGAATACAAAATGTTGTGATTTTGTTTAGATATTTATATGTTGCTTATTTTATTTTAAAGTTTTATCCATATTTATGATCATTACCTTTTCTTTATCCCTCACCCTACAATTAACTTTTCAACCGAACCAAAAAATTATGTTTTATATTGCGTCAGCGTTTAAATCATATATAACCGAAGAAGAGAAGATAAAAAAGAAAAAAAAAGAAAATGAAAAGATAATGCTAATCTTACCTCACCTAATGATGTGCTCAGTCTTTCAGGTGACATCTCCACAATTAGTCCCAGTACGATAGCCACAGCCACAGCCACAACTTCATCCACGGTTGTGGTAATGAAGAAGACAGACGAATGTCGTCACTGTCCCTCAAACCGACGATTGGGATAAGGAGGCCACGCATCCCCCTTCTGCACTCCCAAAAACATCTGTGGATTGGGAGGTAAAGAGACTATTCAAATTCGGCAATTGGTGTATTAGTGGAGTAGTGTGATTATAAACACTCACTCCTTCTCTTATATGTGTGTGTGTGTGTGTGTGTGTGTGTGTGTGTGTGTGTGCATATTACCTGATTTATGAGGAAACTCCATATGTGTGTGTGCGTGTGTGCTTGCGTGCACGTAACTTTGGAAAAGTTTGTGTATGGTTTTGCTTATCCTTCCTTGTTGTTTTTATAGTATATTTTGTGGTTTATTTACCCACCCACCCCACTTTTCAGAGTAGATAGTAAATTTCGTAATTTTTGATAGTATATTTTCTGATTTGTTTTTCCTCCCTTCTTTGTGGGTAGTATTTTTTTTATATAATTATTGATACAATATTTTGTGGTTTGTTTTCCATCCCGTCTGAGTAGGTAATATATTTTGTGATTTTTTTATGATATATTTTGTGGCTTGTTTTCCTTCCTTTCTGTTTGAATAGCATATGCTTTGATTTTTTATAGTATTTTTTGTGATTTGTTTTCCTTTTGGTCTGTATGGATAGTATATAATATATGAAGTTAGTGTACGGGATGATTTCATTCACGTCCGTGCTTGACGTATATAAAATCAAGCGTCCGTCATATTTATTGATAGGAAAGATGAAAAATTCTATGACTATATGGATTTGATATAATTGCACAGGTGGCTTACACAATATTGGTATTTGTTCTGCCTTCCTGCTTTGCCGTGACCCGACATTTTACTCTAAGGCGAGACTGCCATTTAACGCGGGTGCCGGGGAGACTGCGACAACACAGCCTAGTGTAGTCAAAGTTACCTTTGGTCCCGACCAATCAAATAGCCCGACCCTCGGGCATTAACTGGTCGCGAAAGCACATAGTTGCGCATGCGACCTTAATTCATATTAAAAAAAAAAAAAATTCGCGCCATTCAATAGTGAATACATCAAGATGGCCATCAAATTATTTAACTAACTCAGCCACAGACGGTTTGGATTAATGGACGTGACTTATATGGTTGATAAGCTTGAGAATTTGAAATATCCAGGGAGTATAGAATTTGTGAACTGTCTCAATGTGGCGATAGATCTGCTAGAAGGTATGTTAGAGGAGGAAGTGGAAAAGTTAAGAAACTGTATAAATATGTGAGAGTTTAATGTCTTCCAAGTCATGTGCTTTCTAGAAGATTAGTTGTGGTCCTTGTAGATGAAGAAAGCCGAAAACAAGATGAGAAAGGTGTTGGAAGTAGAAGTAAAGAAACTTAAAGATATCTGGACAGACGAGATAAATGAAAAAGAAAACAAAAACAGAAAGATAAAGATAACTTTGAGAAACGTAATAAGAGTTGGATAAAGGTTCAGGAAACATTTAGAGCCATGGCACATCCTGACTGGATTCCAGAGGATGAAAAGAAGAACAAGAAGAATAAAAACAATAAGAAGAACAACGACACAACCACAAAAGAATCATTGGAAATGTCAGGAGCTGGTGTAAGAACTGGAGAAAATAGAAGAAGAAGAAGAAGAAGAAGAAGAAGAAGAAGAAGAAGAAGAAGAAGAAGAAGAAAACCCAAAGGCGCTTTTCATGGCCACTAATAGATCTCGAAACGATTTGCTTTCTTTCCTCAGCCAACAAAATAATGCTCCTGTAAAGTATAGTATTATATTATTGTATGTTGTATATTGTATGTTGTATACTGTATGTGTTCTATCACTCTATTTATATTGAAAGCATATCTCTATTCCCGACTAAGGTTAACCCAGTGCACTCCTGTTCCTACCATTGTTGCGACATTGATACCAATCTTCAGTACCGTGAAGCCACCATAACATGTTCCATTTATATTATCTCTATACATCAACTCCACTTTTCCGTGTAGAAAAGGCCAAATAGTCCCCATATTCAATTCCTCTTGTCTCTAAACAGCCCCAGTGTAATTTTTAAACCTTGTCCCACGCAGCCCCAGGGAGGGGGGTCTGTCATGTATTTTCCCATTGTCACTAAACAGCCGCCATATACTTCCCACGTGCACAGGCAGAAAGAACAATGATTAACAAAAAAGGATAATCCATCGCTACATCTTTCAATTATTTTATCGGCCCTTCCGACAAAAAAAGATAAATGCAGAAGGAGGAAGAAGAAACGTAAATGCATTTAAAGAAAAGAACTGGCATGCGGTAGGCACTGTCTCCGTTACACACAATTTTAGGTTGTTAATGTTACTTTATTTATTAAATATTAAGTTATAGAAAATGAACTAGATCAATATTTTCCTCATTTTCACAAAACTAATGAACATTTGAAATGGCTAGGAGAGTTATTGACTTATTATTACAAAGTACACTTATTGGCAAGCTCGTGAAGCCTATCACACAATGATTTGGAACTGTAAAAAAGAAACCAGATCCATTTTGAATTTGCAAGATAAACAGAACAATTATTTGGTAGATGGTGCTCAACCAAGATGATAGATCAAGATTATGATAACCTCAAACAGCTTATATTAATTGAGGATAAACTCAGACAGCTTATATTAATTGAGGATAACCTCAAACAGCTTATATTAATTGAGGATAACCTCAAACAGCTTATATTAATTGAGGATAACCTCAAACAGCTTATATTAATTGAGGAGTTCAAGAATTGTGTCTGTAGTAATGTCAAGACGGACATTGATGAGCAAACGTCGAAGCTTTAGAAACTGCTGCTTGTGCAGCTGATGACAATTCCTTGGGTACAACGTTATGTTTGTGAATAAATCCACTTCGCATCAGTTTTTATTTCGTATAAAACCATCACAATCTCATACGAGTACTTCAAAATCTAAATACGGCACAAGTTTTAGAAATCAAGTTCCTGATTTGATTGATCATAAAATATTAATTTCTTCGTACGTACGCTTATTACTCGAAGAAGTACCATGTTATTCAATATGGCTAAAGAATGTATTTTGGAAGGGTTATAAGTTGGTACCCGATGCTTATGGACACAGTTTAGGAACCATGAAAAAGAAAGTCGACAAACCCATGTGGAATTTGCAAGACAAAAAGAGCAATTTATTTGATATGTGGTGCTAAGAAAGCTAGTCTAGATTATAATCAAAGACGACTCATATTTGGTAAAGAGTTCAAGGATTGTATCCATAGTGACGTTAAGACTTGTCTTGTTGAACACAATGTCGAACTTTAGATGATGCTCGTACAGCTGACGTGTATTCATTGGCTTAGGGATCTTGATCGTACAGCTGACGAGTTTTGATTGGCTCATACAGTTTCTTTTGTCAATATGTCTTCCACCGAGTAGTCTTCTCGTAAAACAAAATTCAGCCTAATACGCGTACTTCCAAGTGTCAATCAGGCACAACGTTTAGGAATCAAGTTTCGGATAAGCTGGATCATAAATCCTCATAACTTCATAACTGAACGTGTTGCAAGAAAACAAATTTCTGATTACGACATATTGAAAAATAAACAAGATAAAGACAGAGCCATTTAAAATGCTCTTTTTTATATGAGGTCACGGACAGGTCATGTATTGAAAGCAATACATTGTTGGGTCAGACAAACACCAATCTGATTTTTTTTATGGCGAAATATGAAGTATTCATGTTGAAAGGTACTATATCACTA
Organism: Unio pictorum; assembly: GCA_030141615.1. Taxonomy (NCBI): domain Eukaryota; kingdom Metazoa; phylum Mollusca; class Bivalvia; order Unionida; family Unionidae; genus Unio; species Unio pictorum. The sequence continues at coordinate 1,310,330 of JARLTB010000046.1, forward strand.
TGAGTGATTCAGACAATCAGATCCCTTACTTATAGTATGTTCAGTATCCTAAGTGTTGACTAATATAAGCACAAAAATGTCAAATTTAGATATTATGTTACACCAAAATATTAATTAATATTGTAATATTTATCCAATTCCTTGATAATTAGAATTAAATTTGTATCACCGTTGTGTTTCAGACGCTTTACAAGCTATTTCAATTAAAGAACAACAACACGACCATCGGAACAGCTGTAGGCTTTAGTTGCCTCCCTTGCATCGGATTTTTACTGTTCATATTTAAGGAAGCGGCAGGAAGTGTTATTGCAAAATGTATTGAAATGAAATCCATCACATGTCCATAACCAATACAACAAATACGATATATCAATTAAGAGACGTGTCACTCTAACTACACTTTCTTTCACACAACCAATTCCCCAAAATGTCCCACCTTTTCGCCCATGTCAGTACTGACGAGTCCAACAGTTTTGAACATACGATAACAAAGTGTATTAACAAAAGAATGTTATTTGTGTTATTTAATTCAGAAGGCAAACTATGGAAATGTTTTTTGCGTTATTAAATTTGTAGGACTAATTATGGAAATGTTTTTGCGTTATTAAATTATGGAAGGCTGACTATGGAAATGTTATTTGTGTTATTAGATTGGGAAGACTGACTATGGAAATGTTATTTATGTTATTAAATTGGGAAGACTAACTATGGAAATGTTATTTATGTTATTAAATTGGGAAGACTAACTATGGAAATGTTATTTGTGTTATTAGATTGGGAAGGCTGATCATAAAAATGATATTTGTGTTATTAAATTGGGAGGCTGAGTATGGAAATATTATTCGTGTTCTTAAATTCGGACAGCTGATTATGGAAATGCTTTTTCTGTTATTAAATTCGGAAGGTTGACTATGGAAATGCAATTTGTGTTTAAAATTCGGAAGGCTGACTATGGAAATGTTATTTGTGTTTTTAAATTCAGAAGGCTGACTATGGAAATGATATTTGTGTTATTAAATTTGGAAGGCTGATTATGGAAATGTTATTTGTGTTATAAGATTGGGAAGGCTGATCACAAAATATTATTTGTGTTATTAAATTCGGAAGGCTGACTATGGAAATGATATTTGTGTTATTAGATTGGGAAGGCTGACCATGAAAATGTTATTTGTATTATTAAATTCGGAAGGCTGACTATGGAAATGATATTTGCGTTATTAAATTCGGAAGGCTGACTATGGAAATGATATTTGTGTTATTAGGTTGGGAAGGCTGATTATGAAAAATGTTATTTATGTTATTAGATTCGGAAGGCTGTCCATGGAAATGCTATTTATGTTATTAGACTGGGAAGGCTGATTATAAAATTGTTATTTGTGTTACTAGATGCAGAAGATTGAGTATGAAAATGTTATTTGTATGGAATTGCTATTAGTGCTTTTAGAGTCGAAAGGCTGACAATGGAAATATTCAATTCCTGCACTCTCACAAATTTAATCGGATGAATCAAAGTATAATTCAATGAGCTATAATTCTATTTTTTAAATTGACGAACATCGGGCACTTGTTAATGCTCTGTTTCAAGTTTATTTTTGACAAAAGAAAACTATTTTAATCAGTTTTACTCTTGCATCAGACATTTTATTTCTTCAGGAGATATCAAGAGAACCAATGAACAAAAGCGTATCAAATCGTACCTGACGCATGAAACATTCTACGACTCAGGTGTGGGGTAACATGTACTTATACGATTTATACATTTTTTTCCAATATTTTATAATAAAGTAATCAAGACTTGTTATACTGTTGTTGCATGGTATCTTTTGTAGTTTTACTTTGTATAAAGTGACTCACGTTATACTGTTATACTGTTGTTGCATGGTATCTTTTGTAGTTTTACTTTGTATAAAGTGACTCACGTTATACTGTTATACTGTTGTTGCATGGTATCTTTTGTAGTTTTACTTTGTATAAAGTGACTCACGTTATACTGTTATACTGTTGTTGCATGGTATCTTTTGTAGTTTTACTTTGTATAAAGTGACTCACGTGAAGAAAAAAAAAAGCAATCAAGTCATCACGATTTCCCCTAACTGATGTATTAAGCTAACTTTAGCAGTACGTGGGTGATGCAACTGGCTCAGCCTTGCTTCAATGATGAACTTAATTCAAATATATTATTGCTAATGAAGTTGCTTAAGGGAATAGTTAACTACCATTCACAACTTTGTTGATGTTGTTGTATCATTCTCTATCGTAGTAATGTTATTTTGTTATGTACCGATTAATTTTAAGATAATTATAACATTTAAAATTCGTTCTGCGGGAAACTCATCATCGTTACGAATTTAGAACATCCGTAATAGGGTTGTACTGTAGTGTCTTGATACGCTATTTCCAGATGTGATCTTGCCGAACCTGTTGCTAATAGCATCTACTTCATACCACTGTTTTTATTGATGTTGTGACAAAATCAATGTTTCTTAGGAGATTTAATTACTGTTACTGTTGATAAGGGGCTGGTAATACTGCCAGGAGCGCTGCCATTGTAACTAGGAAAAGGATAATGTAGATCCACCCTCGTTTGATTGAGAGGTATATAATAAATTAAAATATATTTGTGTAAAGTACGTGCAATTGTGGTAACTTAAGAATTAATTTGCATCTCTTTATTATAAATTGTAGAGTACATATCATGGACATTATTCAAATTCTTTTCATTTCATAATATCTGAACAACGATATGCAAGTGATATGTAAATGTTGTAACATTTTGAATATCTCTTTTTTCCGCAATAAGATGTTATGCTCGTAATAATATTCAGTGAACCAGATAAAAATGCCGCTTAGAAAATCTGGTTTGACTCCCATCAGACAATCAATGGCAAAACCGTGTTTGTTCAATTCAGTTTGAAAAGTATAAAAAGTGAACGTGAGTGACATGGCAAGAAACAGAGCTGGTAAGCTGTTACTTTTTTCCGATTCATGAAAGAATTTTGTAATTTTATAAATGTTACATATCTTAAGACTTAGTCAAAAACAAAATTGTTCAGCATTTTATGTCTGATCTGTTACTGCAATGTATAGTCCAAAAACTTTAAATAGCCACTTTAGAATGAAACTTATATCATTACAACCACAGTTTTACTTTACATGGGATGCGGGATGGTTCGAGCCTCGGCCAAATCATATCAAAGACTTATAAGTATTTTACTAACAGCTTCCTCGCATGGCGCTCTTCATTAATTAATGCTAGGACTGGTCGGCCTGGTGTCATGATAATGTGACTGGATCGGACATCATATCACATGTATTTAGTATGATTACACAGTGCTAGACATCACTATAAACTACCACACTGCAGACATCGTAGCGATATGACTCAAATTTGTAAAGTTACATTAAAAGTCCAAATCACACACACACACACACACACGTGCGCACACACACACATACACACACACACGCACGCATGCTTTACGTGTGTGCTAGAAGAAGCGACAGGAGTGGATACATATATTAAGCTGCATGACCATACATATGACAGTATTTATGGACCATACATATAACAGTATTTATGGACTATACATATAACAGTATTTATGGACTATACATATAACAGTATTTATGGACTATACATATAACAGTATTTATGGACTATACATATAACAGTATTTATGGACTATACATATAACAGTATTTATGGACTATACATATAACAGTATTTATGGACTATACATATAACAGTATTTATGGACTATACATATAACAGTATTTATGGACTATACATATAACAGTATTTATGGACTATACATATAACATTACTTCATGACTATACATAGAACAAGACTTCATTACCATACATACAACAGTATTTCATGACCATACACACCATGAATACAACAGTACTTCATAACCATACATACACAGTATTGCATGACCACACATTCAGTATTACTTCATAACCATGCAAACAGTATTATTGCATGACCATACATTCAGCAGTATTTCATGAACATAAATATAACAGCATTGCATGACCACACATATAACATTTTTGCATAATCATACATATTACAGTATGGCATGATCATACATACATACATACATACATACATACATACATACATACATACATACATACATACATACATACATACATACATACAAACAACCTTGTTGTATATTACTTATCGCATGTAATAGTTATGTCCCTTTACTACCCACAAACATCAAAGACCATGGCCCGGTTTCACTAAACATCTTAAGTGTGAGTTTCAACTCAGATTTTGATATTTTCCTCAAAATTTGAGATTTTTCTTAAATCCGGTTTCACAAAGAACAAATGTTAAAAATCTTAACTCAAATTTGTGAACTGTCCTCAATTATCTGAGGTTAGAGTTATGCTCCCTCAAGTGGAGACGGACGCTCAAATATGGCGCTTGAACGACGTTATCGTCGACGTCATCAAAGGATTCGATTAGAAAGGAGGATTATAAGGGACAGAGGTAACCTACTGGACGTTGATGACACTGTTTTGTTCGCTCGCTATAGATTTACCAGACTTACCATTTTATTCATCGTAAATACTGTTACTGAAAAACTTGATTCGGCTTTTACGAAGCGGAACATGGCGTTACCGCCCCTCCACAAGGTGCTTGTGGCCTTATGCTTTTTCGCTACTGGCGCTCACTTCAGGCTCATAGGAGAGTCCTTTGATGTGAGTGTAGCCACTGTAAGCAGTTGCATATTTGAAGTGGCGAGAGCCTTGGTGAGACAGGCAAAGAAGTTCATACAATTTCCCAGAGAAGAGGCAACATCAGCTGTCAAGCAGGGGTTTTACAGGATTTCTGGTAAGGTATTTTCCATTTTTTTTTTTTATTTTACCCAACGTATTTTTTTATTATAAAATATTCGTGTTCATTATTAGCAGCGTCCGCTCCTTACACGTCATACGGCCATGACCCCTGATAAAAACAGCTGATGATAGAACAGTGCGGTCAAACTAGCGGCCCTCGGGCTGATTTTAAATGGCAGCCAGTGTTCTAACAGCTGTATAGTCCTTGATTTTCAGTTTGCTGTTGTAGCCATCGGCTTCAAGAAATAAAAGATCTAGTAGCCATTGGAGTTTAAACAAAAAGGTTGGACAGCACTGTGATAGAGTTTGCACGGAATATTTTTTTTTTCATAATTTGTATTACGATGCCTGAAGTATGTATACTTTTAATATTTCAACAAAAAAAAACTGAACAACAAATTTAGTAAACGTCTTTAAATAGATGTAAATACAGAATTTATGCATTTGTAGAGATTATCAAAAATGTTGAAATAAATCACATTTGTTGCTTGAAAACTTATATTCGTGCTTTTTTTTAATTTTGACTTTGCTGCTCAGATAAAGGCTTAGAGACCAGCTAGATGATCTAATATTCGCGCATGCAAATATGGCGACCACATTCATAAAAAAAAACTCCGGTTAGATTCAAGATCAGTCATATCAATGACCAACTTACAAAGGAAAAATGGTTTTGCATTTACTAAATCAAAACACAACATTACTGAGTTTCATACTTTTTTATTTAGAAGATACAGATTATCTCATTCAGTTTTCAAAAGACATATGCCAGCGTATGTCTCTTATTAAGCTACCATTCTGTACATATAAACATTATGTAGCTTTAACACACCCACATTTTATTCCTTGCAGACATTTGGGGCAAATAACACAGATAAAGATAAATAATTATTATAGTTTGCTTCAAATTGAGTAAATATAATGTAAGGCATTCATTAATGTAGAAACATAACACAATTACATTTGCTGAAAATTATAATTTTTAGATTTTGTTTAACTACAGCACCAGTGAAGAGAATATGGTAGATAATTGATATACCTCAAATCATAGCTGTTCATATCAGTGAGTAGGCATGATTATGTGTTCATTAAAATATCAAAATAAAGATGAAATTGGTCACCTGAGCAACAGGAATTCAAATTGAAATATGCATTGTTCATGAAGGGTACGCTTATTATCACATACATGGGGTTCAGAATTTATTACTTAATGATATCAATGTGTTTTAATCCAATATATTATTTAAATCATCTATCAATGTTCCACAATTTTCCCATTTCTGAAAATGTAAATTGTCAAGTACATTAACAGATTTCATATTTTTTTTTTTAAATTAAACAAGAAATTGAAATAATAAAAAAATAATTATTGCAGCATATGCTTGATGTTGATAGTACCAAATACTTTTAAAATAAATTATTTCTTTTAATTACAGGATTTCCAAATGTTTTAGAGGCAATAGATGGCACATTCAGGCCCCTATTTCTAATGAACATGATTATGTAAACAGAAAGGGATTTCATTCACTTAATGTACAGGTATATAATACAGGATGAAAATATATTGTGTGAGACACTTTGCACCAAAATATACAAACATTATAATTGAAACTGCAATTGTCACTTTATTGAACTAATAGGGGTCATTTAGAAATATTTAGGTATTTAAACCAGGTATTAATAGTATGTTTGTCAAAATTATGAATTTTCTTCTGAACACCGTGTCTATTTTAGTCGAACATAATATAGAAGTTAAACTGAATATTAAACATATACACATATACTATGTTCTATATACTATACATATACATATATACTATGTACTATATACTATACATATACATATATACTATGAAATAAAAGTAGAGAAGCGCCTAATGTAATTAAAGCTGTTGTTATTTATGCAGGAACCTAGTACGTCGTCATTTTTATATATTTTCTCAAAGAAAATAACTTGAATGCAGTTCCATCCTCAAAATGAATGCAAAAGAAAAGTTTATTTTTCTTCCAAATTGATGTTGTTTTATGTAGAGGATGTTGTACCGGGCTTGAAAATGCAAAGGGTTCCAATTAGTACAAATGAAATAAAATAATTTGTCACAAATACGTTCCTGCGTTAAAAGTTTTCAACGTTTGAAATTTCACTTTTATATCTTTTCATAACAATCTCATTCATTAAATTCATCAGAGATGACAATGAATGACTTGTGAGATCCACTTTGTCTGTCCGACTTAAACATTTAACATATATTTTCAAGCACGTTTAAAACTAATACACCATTATTTTACTTACAAATACACCCCTGTATAAAATACGAAATTGAGTACGCATATATTAATAAATTATTTTATTTACGCTGCTTAAAAAGAAGAGAAAACTTAACAACATAGTGAACAATTTTTGTAATATATATATATATATATATATATATATATATATATATATATATATATATATATATATATATATAATCATATAAGTGTTTTCTTCATTAGAAACGAAGACTGTGCATAGCGAAAATTAAATACAACTTCATTTACTCGTACATCTCTTGACACGTATCCGGGTCCAACATTTGACATTTTTTCTTAGAAAAATAAATACAATCAATAAAATAGTTGATTTCAATATGTTTCATTTTCCCCTTGTGCATTTAAACTTTTAGCGAGAAAGGATGTCCCGAATGATATACTGAAATTGAGCGGGACTTTGGACTAAATATTTGTCGTTTTAAATATGTCATGCTCTGAAATAATTAATAGCGTTAAAATACAAAACAAGTTTCTAAAAATCGGTAATTTGTAAGGTGGTCAAATTCCGTTAGGTAGAATATGTGTCCACCCCAGTTGTAACGGATGCTCCTGGACCAAAGATGATTATTCCCAAACCATTCACAACAGCTATCCCATAAGGCCAAGTCCTCTTCCGTGACTTTGACCTTGCCCTCTGTTACCTGATTTCGAGTCTCTGATATGTGCTTGTCCTGTTTAAATAAATAGATACAACTTAGATAGGCACCATATTTTAAAACCCCCTTTAGTACGAATATCTTATATATTGACCTATATAAAATCGTATCGTGCCCTTGGTGTTTTTCCAATGCTATTGGACGAATCAGTCAAATGCGTCGGTTATAATATGTTGGCAGTACGATGTAAAGACACCTCTCGTTATAACATTTCATGGATAAATATAAATAAACAGTTTTATTACTATTTGCATTATGCACATTTAAAACTTTAAAATGCCCATTTTAAAGAAAAGATTAATGAATAAAGTGTTTCTTAATTTTGACCTTTTGGATATATCGTATTAAGACAGTGAATCCAGTAGATTTTCTTTAGCAGACGTTCCATTTCAGAATCAGCTATGACAATAGGTTGAAAGGAGAAACCTTGCACAGTATGTGAACTCTTGTTAAAATGTGCGGCAACATGTGATGAAAATGATTGACAGATGTATTTTTTTTATATCTGATCGATGTTGGTTCATACTTTTAGATATTAGTTACCTGGTTTGTCCAATATACTGGATGGCACATTTTTTGCATGAGATCAAATAAATAACATTTGATGTTGCAAAATTAGTATCACAACGCATATTAAAAGTGTCTTTCGTAGTATTGCTATTGAAAGAAGTGATTTCATTAATAAAAGAACAGTGCGAATATCTAGGTATATTACATTTAGTCGATGATCCTGTCTAATTTAGAAATGATAAGGAAATCTGTAAGATCTTTAATCCTTTTATAAGCAAGTGTGACTTTGCTTTTGTGTTGCGATTTAACACTTCCTTTACTTGATAATTTCAATAAATCCCAAAATGTATTGATACTATTACCTATGTTAGTAAAACTTGGATTATATTCAATAACAAAAGAAATGATATCTTCGTTTCTATTTTTTTTTTTTATTATTTTACATTGTATCGATTGAAGTTGTGTAAGGGATGATACCGTTTGGAAAGCAGTATTACTTATGTCAATAGGAGAATTTCTATTTACAAAACGCTGACCTAACTCTGTTAAAGATGATTTAAAAACAGTGTCATCAGAAATAATTATTATGTCTTTTCGCTTGAATGTATGGTATCCTGTTTTTACATGATTTAGGATGGCATGAAGAATATTCAACATATTGATGCATATCCGTGTTTTTAACATGAACCATAGTAGTGATGTCATTATTTTCATATTGCATACCCTTAACGTCCAAAAATGATATTTTAGTTTATGACATATTGAATGTAAATTTTATTGTTGGATGTATTGTTGAATGTAATTTGTTTAAACAGTTTTTAAAAAATAATAAAGGTCTTCTAATGAATGACTCCAAGTCACAAAGATGTCGTCTTAAAATCTTAACCAAACATCTAGTTTTAAGAGGCGTTCATTTAGAAAACCATTTTCTAATTTCCCCATAAATAACTGTGTATAAGAAGGGCTGGAAAATTAGGAAATGATTTTCTAAATAAATGTCTCTCACATAAGCAAGTGACATTGCAGAAAAATGGACTGAGTATTGTAAAGAACTCTATAACCATCCATCCACAGGAGACCAAGAGGTGCTTGAAGTTCCAAGTTCCACAAATGATGACGATTTCATATATATATATATATATATATATATATATATATATATATATATATATATATATATGACGTAACGAGCCAAAGGCATGCCGCTTCTAACCCGCGACCTTACGCATCAGGGGCGAACGCTGAAACCCCTAGGTCACAGGAGCGGTCAACAATCAACATTGTAAAACGCATACATTCCTCGAAATGAATCTTAAGAGGTAAGAATTAACGCCTGAACGTTAGTGGTAGTAGCAATTACAGGCAAAAATATTGACTATTGTTTCTCTTACCCTGTGATTTTCCAAGTACGACCCGATGATTGCTGAATGTGTTCAACATTTGCAGTATCTCCTGGTTTGATACAGGCGCTGTTGGTAGGACTAGAAAATGTAGAGTTTTAAATTAGAACTTGGTAGAATATTGGTGTAATGAAGGATACTTCATGAAATATTGGTAGAATATTAATAGTATCCTACTTCGTAAAATAGTAATATTCAATGGAAAGTTTACAAACATCAGTTCATACACCCATTTAGTCATCCTTCTTTCTATATCTTTTTAATTATGGACATATCTGAGTGACTTTAAAGACATTGATACACCATGCGGACGTCATGATCGTATGCACCACGCAGGCACGCATGAATGTATATTAAAACACGCTGATCATTTGTAATTAAAATCTATCTTCCATTTTTATCTATGATATCATAACTGTAATGCAACATCTATATTGTTAGAAAAGAATTGTATTGACATCTCTCTCTCTCTCTCTCTCTCTCTCTCTCTCTCTCTCTCTCTCTCTCTCTCTCTCAAATGTACTTGCTATTTTACATTACTGCATTTTTCTATTAATCCGTGTGCTTATTTGTCTCTTTGTCTGACCACCTGTTTGCCTGCTCTAAACCTATCTATATATATACTATAAATTAAAATGATTACCTGGACGTTTAGTGGTAGTTGCAGTGGTTGTTGCTTTAGTGGTGGTTGCGTTTACCAAAGAGTCGCGTCGTTGTGAAGGCAAGTGACCAAAAAGAACGATAAGTGGATCGCCTAATCCACTCAAACCTGACCCGATATTCGCATCAGTACCAGAAGCCAGACCTTCTCTTTTGACGTCCTTGGCGGTAGCACCTGTGGGTCCTGTCGATTGGTTTCTTTGTAACGAAGACATGTCTATAAAAAAAGGATCACGTGGTTTGGGCTTTTGTGTGACACCCACCGGTGTGGATAATTCAAATGTTGGAGGACTCCGTCTGCTTGGCGGTAACGTCGTAGTAACATCAGTGTGTAGAGAAACTGCATTGCCATCTACATCATTGATAAAAATGTTATTGGAATTCAGAGGACTGATTGGATCAACGACACCAGTACTCGAACTGGGTACTTGACCAGTACTGGAAATGGGTACTTGATCAGAAGATGTAGAGCCTTGAAGGGGTGAAGGTGGATCAGTAGACGCAAATCCAGGTGGTGGGGGAGGGGGAGGAGGGAAAAATGAGGGGTCGAACATATCAACGAAACCCAACATCCCTGACAAGAGGCCTCCTGCCATTCCAAACGATGGTGGTAATACAGCAGAATTTCCTACAAGAAGACCAAGTGGTAAAATTATTTACTGGTAAGCATAATTGAACATTTTCACCGTATCCTGATCTCTCTTAATTTGTATCATCGTTTCATGTTCTGTCTTTCCGCCACTTACCCAACACTCCACTCACAGATAAACATATATACATCCTACCTACCTACCTACCTACCTACCTGCCTGCCTGCCTGCCTGCCTGCCTGCCTGCCTGCCTGCCTGCCTACCTACCTACCTACCTACCTACCTACCTACCTACATACATACATACATACATACATACATACATACATACATACATACATACATACATACATACATACATACATACATACATACATACTGCAACTTGCATATAGCCCACAGAAGGCATGCGCTACCAACAGCCAGCCATCTGGTTTTATTCAGTTTAAAGGCTTTATAAAATCTCTATGCGGCTCCAGCAGGCTCACATACCTGGTATTGAGCCACTACATTGGTCTATGGATTTGCTGTTGCTATTAAAATCATTTTGGAACTGTTTTAGCAATGCACTAACAGCGATGCTTAATAAAATATAAAATAAGAACGGTAGATCAAAAATCAAACTTGGGAGACACGCAAGAAACCATTTTACACGGCTCTCAGATTTGTGAAACATTGCCGAGAAATCATATCGATGTTCACTGCTACATATCAGTCGTTATCAAAATACTCAGAAAAAAATGCTAAGGCGTGCACATTTTCATATAAAATCAGATTACAGTGTATGTCCAAATTAAACCCAAACTGTCAAAAGGCTATCAGCTTTCAACAAATATCACTTTTCAATATAACTAAAATAGACCAAACAAAGTTGTAGCTATGCGAAATTCCCGTTTTCATAGCTGACAAGTATGGCGACATTGTGGGTGTCAAGTAAATCTTGGATTGCGGGGTGGGGGGATTGAGAAATATCCCTTTGCAAATGTTCAATAAAACGAAACTTCGGTAAATAACAATTTGTCTATATACGTTTGAAATTTAGTAAAATCGGTTTGTTGCAAGCGGTTCGTGGTCCTTTTCCTTTGCGTTTTAACCACAGGTATGTTCCGTAACTGACAAACTAGTTATGTTAGACGTGTGATTTTGACATTGTATGAAATGAAAAGATGTAGAATAGGCGTAAAGCAGGGGAAAAACGTATCTTAAAAGAAAATTAATTACACTATAGAGAGCAAATTGTATTAGGATAAATTCATCTACCTGGATCGGACACTTGAGCATTTGTCAGACTGTAGCAAAGGGTGATCACGGTCCACAGTGATAACATCATTATCTGTAATAATAATAATAATAATAATAATAATAATAATAATAATAATAATAATAATAATAATAATAATAATAACTTGTAAGCAATATTTGTTCCGCATAGCAGCAGCATATTTTGCGCTTTCCTGTCAGTTGTTCAAAATTCTGAAATTCCCTTCATGCCCCACACAAACCCATCCCATTTTTTTCCAGTCCCAAGTGATTGTCAAATCTGGAAAAACTGGTATACAATCCCACAATAACGTACCAGTAATGAGGGTGGTAAAATGATACAAGTAACACAACATAACAATAATGCAATAAACAATTCTTTCATGTATTCTGTCTGCCTATGTATGCCCAGTTTTCGGTACATATTCAAGTAAAACGATCCGGTAAATGCTCAGCTCTTTTTACATGTATGTATGTATGTATGTATGTATGTATGTATGTATGTATGTATGTATGTATGTATGTATGTATGTATGTATGTATGTATGTATGTATGTATGTATGTATGTATGTATCTATGTGTGTGTGTGTGTGTGTGCGTGCGTGCGTGCGTGCGTGCGTAATATATATAACATGCACTATCAACAGATTTTCTTAAAGAAAGAATACAAAGATTCAGCAACTTGTATTGTTGCTGGTTGTTTTCTTTCTCGAGTGTGGGTAACATATAATAATAAATAATAAATACAAACATCTGTTATATGAAATAACATTTGGAAAAGAAATAGTAAACAAATAAGGTCATTTTCTCTGTCGTGGGTAACATTTAAAATACATATTAAATACAAGCAGGTCACGTCTGCTATATGAAAATGAACATGAAAAAAATAGAAAAGAAAAAGTAGAAAAATAACAAACCTTAAAATCGTGTATTCTTACAACAAGAATCTGCAATACTTTTAGTCCTTTTCCTCGTCTATACGGCAAGTCTTATTTCCAGTCTAATCTCTTAGTACTGTTTCGAGTCTATACAACTAGTCTTATTTCCAGTCTAATCTCTTAGTACTGTTTCCAGTCTATACAACTAGTCTTATTTCCAGTCTAATCTCTTAGTCTTGTTTCCAGTCTATACAGCTGGTCTTATTTCCAGTCTAATCTCTTAGTCTTGTTTACAGTCTATACAGCTGGTCTTATTTCCAGTCTAATATCTTAGTCTTGTTTCCAGTCTATACAGCTGGTCTTATTTCCAGTCTAATCTCTTAGTCTTGTTTCCAGTCTATACAGCTGGTCTTATTTCCAGTCTAATCTCTTAGTCTTGTTTCCAGTCTATACAGCTGGTCTTATTTCCAGTCTAATCTCTTAGTCTTGTTTACAGTCTATACAGCTGGTCTTATTTCCAGTCTAATATCTTAGTCTTGTTTCCAGTCTATACAGCTGGTCTTATTTCCAGTCTAATCTCTTAGTCTTGTTTCCAGTCTATACAGCTGGTCTTATTTCCAGTCTAATCTCTTAGTCTTGTTTCCAGTCTATACAGCTAGTCTTATTTTCAGTCTAATATTTTAGTTCTATTTCCAGTCTATACTGCTAGTCTGATTTCCAATCTAATCTCTTAGTACTGCCTACAGTCTATACTGCTAGTCTTGTTTAGAATCTAATCTCTTAATCCTGTCTCCAGTCTATATTGCTAGTCGTATTTCAATCTAATATATTAGTAATGTTTCCAGCTATGCTGGTAGTCTATTTCCAATCTAATCTCGTAGTCCTGTTTCACGTCTATACTCCTGAATCTTATTTTCAGTCAAAATGTTCAATCCTATTTTCAGTCCATATTGTGAGTCCCTATTTCCAATATATACGCATAGTAATATTTCCAGTGAGAAGAATATGTTAAATCAGGTGTAAAATCTTTCTTCCTTTTCCGTCAAAACTTACGAAAGATAAATCAGAAACTGTACTGCTTCAAAGCCCGTATCATATATGTTCCTCAGCGCTTCCTTGTACACTTTTCGATGCTGCTGATTTCAGAGGTGTGTATGCTGTATTTTGTTTTCAATTCAACAAGTCTGAATTACATCCATAAACAGAAAATAATCACGATCTATTTAGTGCTTGACCAAACTATTGTCTTCTTATATGCCATATTCCACCTTGAATACTGTTTTATCATCGGGCAAGTAAGGTGGGGCAATGACGACAAATTACAACAACAGTTTTGTAGCGGTAAACGTATGCAACGATGATGGATGCATACAAATGGGGTTCACGTTCGGTAGACTCGATGTCTACTCTTAATTGTCCTTCTTTTTTTTAAAAGATGTTTTAGTTTTCATTAAACACCCAAAACAGCTGATAAGTGATGCAATCTTTGTCACTATATAATTTTAAATGCTAAATGTTTCTCACGAATGATACAATTTAACTTAATTATTTTGTTCTCTCTCTCTCTCTCTCTTCTCTCTCTCTCTCTCTCTCTCTCTCTCTCTCTCTCTATCTATCTATCTATCTATCTATCTATCTATCTATCTATCTATCTATCTATATATATATATATATATATATATATATATATATATATATATATATATATATATATGCATGCAATATGTATGTACGTAGTTACGTACGTACGCATGTATGTATGTATGTATGTATGTATGTATGTATGTATGTATGTATGTATGTATGTATGTATGTATGTATGCATGTATGTATGTATGTATGTATGTGTGTGTGTGTGTATGTATATATGTATTATGCATGTATGTATGTATGTATGTGGAGAGAGAGAGAGAGAGAGAGAGAGAGAGAGAGAGAGAGATGGAATGACGGACGGACGGACAGACAGACAGACAGATAGATAGAAGAGAGAGAGAAAGAGAGAGAGAAGCGGTGGCGCTGTTTGGACATTTTCAATTTTATTTAATACTAATTGATTTTTAGAACATTATAATAGGGTTTTTTTTAATAAAAAAAAAAACGACAACAATGAAGCTTTAACTTCGTTACGGTATGCGGACCTCGCAACCAACAAATTTAACTTTTAGTGTCGACAGGCTATTGCTTCTATTTGATATTATGAACAATGTAGATAGATTCCATGGAAAGTGTAAACATATCGTTACGACGAACAAAATTTTTGTAGGTTACTTGGTGCAGGTTCAGTTTTAAGGTTTTCAACCAACCCAAAATTTTTTCTCTCTTAATCCATATTTAAGCATATATGGCCCCTAATGCATAATATGGAAGTGGAGAAAGGAGAAAACGAAAGGATTGCGATATGATTGTGTACGATTTTAAATTCATATAGAAACCAAGGATAATTAGTATTTTTATTGCTATTTTCATGCGTCTATATTGAACTATGATTGGAAGTTCATAATTGATATATTTGTCTGCAGTTCAAACGATGTGTATGTATTAATATTATTGCGCCATGGGCGGATCACAATTTGATATACCAATAATGTATATATAATACTTAGTTGATAAATTGCGCCTGTAACCACTCCTATCAACTAAATTATTTTCCTTGTTGTGTCAGTGATCACGGATATATTTAATTTTCATTATATTTTGCTGCACGTTTAAGTGTCATCATGTGTAGTTGGTTAAAATAAGTTTGCGAAAGGAATGTGAGACCACAACAATAACTTTAAACCGTTAAACCTACTCGCGATGTATCAACCCAAAATTCTACTGAACTCGATTCACTGTTTGTCTAATTGGTGCGATTAGAAAATGTAACACTTCATTTTTATATGAATAATTTGGTTGCTATATAGTGAGGTAGAAATTCTTTTAATTTTGTTTAATTAATCTGAAAAAAAATTTGATTAAATGAAAATTGTCGATACACTAGTTTATGGCTTATGGTGTGCCATACCAACATCGTTACATAAACATTTACACATCTGAGCACTTGTCACGTTCATCGTATATACAACAATTACACATCCAAACAATTGTCACGTTCATCGTATATACAACAATTGCACATCTGAACACTTGTCACGTTCATCGTATATACAACAATTACACATCTGAACACTTGTCTCGTTCATCGTATATACAACAATTACACATCTGAACTCTTGTCAAGTTCATCGTATATATAACATTTACACATCTGAGCACTTGTCACGTTCATCGTATATACAACAATTATACATCTGAACACTTGTCACGTTCATCGTATATACAACAATTATACATCCGAACAATTGTCAAGTTCATTGCATATGCAAAAATTATACATCTGAACAATTGTCACGTTCATCGTATATACAACAATTCCACATCTGAACACTTCTCAAGTTCATCGTATATACAACAATTGCACATCTGAACAATTCTCAAGCTCATCGCATATACAACAATTACTCATCTGAACACTTGTCAAGTTCATTGTATTTATACATGTGAACAATTGTCACGCTCATCGTATATACAACAATTAAACGTCTGAACAATTGTCACGTTTATCGTATATACAACAATTACACACTTGTCAAGCTCATAGTATATACAACAATTATACATCCGAACAATTGTCACGTTTATCGTATATACAACAATTACATATCTGAACACTTATCAAGCTCATCGTATATACAACAATTACACATTTGAACACTTGTCAAGTTCATCGTATATACAACCTATATTAGATGACCTTATTCAACTGATCATCTTTTCCTGTCAGTTATGGAACTACAAGCCATTTAAAAGTGTGTACTGTCAGTGCTTGAATGTACACAGTTCTATCTACATGCGATAAAGTTTTACCGACAAATGGTCTCTCTCTATTTCTAATGGTCTAATTACAGTCACGCAGGCAAAATGTGGCTCGCAGGTAATTTTTTCTGTAGCCCGCAAATACACAAAAGTTTCGTATGTATGTATGTATGTATGTATGTATGTATGTATGTATGTATGTATGTATGTATGTATGTATGTATGTATGTATGTATGTATGTATGTATGTATGTATGTATGTATGTATGTATGTATGTATGTATGCATGCATGCATGCATGCATGCATGTATGAGTACGTGCGTGTGTGTATGTATGCATGCATGCATGTATATATGAGTACGTGCGTGTGTGTACGTGTGTGTGTATGTTCGTCTGAACTTTTTTCAAGCTTTGGTCAGTGTGGCAAATTTTGTTGAAGATATTTTATCACCCTGATCTAAATAATTATATAACCGATTTCAGTAGTTATCCTTTAAAATACTGAGAATTTAGAAAAACATACTACAAACAACTAAATCGACAAACGGACTTTGGAAGTGAGCGGGTGAGTAAGAAAAATGATCATTGAATGAACGAACGAATGCATGTAGGTGGAGAAACAAAAAAATATGAAAAACGTGACTTGCATGATCCACGTGACCAACTGGCAGAGACAACGGTAATACCTTTCATTTTGAAAGAACATTAGGCGTGCAATCTGTTCATGCCAGAGACGTAGCTGAATGGGGGGAGGGGAGGCGGACGGAACAGATGTCCTTGAGTGCCAGACTAATGGGGGCACCAAAATGGGCTTTCAAATAGGTTGTAAGTGAAATTTTGCGGGGGGGGGGGGGGGGGGGGCATAAATGGGCTTTTAAATATGTTGTATGTGGAATTTTTGCGGGGGGGGGGGTGCGTAAAAGTGAATATTCTCCCCGGGCTCCAAACACTCTAGCTACGCCTCTGATTCATGCACTCAGTTCACGGTGTCCATGGATCTTGTTGTTCATCTGGTCATAGTCTGATTCACTAAACAGAGAATCGATCATTGTCTTTTGACCCAAAAATCATAAGTTTCGGTGCTTTTCAAAACCGATCACTTCATTTTAGGTATTATGTAAATGTGGACTGCTTGTAAGATCCACTATTGGAACCTAACAAATTGTAAAATCTCTCAACTCCACAACTGAAGATTTGAAAGCGGAAGTGCTTCAGTAAGTACGAGTAATCGTATGCTCTGCACTAAAACGTGTTAAAATATTCCTCTTATAAATGAATGTGCTTAGTACAAGTAATAAACAAGATATATAAATGAAAATCGTCGGGAAGATTGTTTACTGTATAGTATATGCCATTGCTAGCATCGTTTCATAAACATGTACACATCTGAACAATTTCTTGATATTTATTAAAAAAAATTTTAAAAATTCGGAAGTTTTAGAAACTTTGATTTTTCGAATTGTAAATTTAATTTGTATAATAAATATATATTGTCTAATATGATTTTTAGAATTTTTATTTTTTGATTATGATATGATGCCTTAACAAAGTCTATCAGCGGTTTGCAGCTGTATCATTGTACAACAACCGCTGTCTCATTGTACATCAACTGCTGTATCGTTGTACAACGACCGCTGTATCGTTGTACAACAACCGCTGTATCATTGTACAACAACCGCTGTATAATTATACAAGAACAGCTGTATCATTGTAAAACAAATGTTCAGTAGAGAATATTAGAGACTACTATTCATGTCCGACATTCCGAGACATTGATCTAGTTATCATGATTGAAAACTAGGTCGGGGTCTAAGTTGCGCACTGGATGCAATTTTGGACGGGTAAAGTATCATTGGAAATATAATAGGGCTCTTCGTGGTTCTTCATAAGCGTGAAGACCATGCGTGTTCCAAAGATACATAAGTGAGGCTGAGGTGTTGTAAGACATGTCATATTAAGTGCAAAGCATACGTCTCCCAGAACAGGAATCACTATTTATACGCCTGCACTCACTGCTTGGTCAAGAATTGCTTTACTGTAATCATAAATTTTGACTTCCTTTTTTTCCAGTTCTATCCCAGTACTTTGTCCCTAAATACTAGCAATGCAAGATTGTCAGGTTACACGCAGGTTATGAGCGTTATTCGTATAGCATTGTACAAATCCCACCTGTCAAAGGGTAAGTGTTAAGTCCCACTTGTCAAGGAGTATTGTACAACATATAATAATAATAACTCTAACCCACTCCCTTTTGATACACGCCCTCGATATAATTGCCCAGTTTGAGTAGGAGAATAGATATAGTAAACTGAGCAGGTATATTGAACAAACAACTCCGAGCCCCCGTTAAGATATACAAACAATTTAATCAATTACATACACAATTATGAAACTTCCTTTCATTAGGAATAAACGCGGTTTAGAAATACAACTTTCACCTAATTACAATAAGATTTGAAATAGATTTAAATAAATTAGCCGTTCTATTACTGATAGTTTTAGATCATCATAGGATCGAGTGGTACAATCGAAGTCAATGACTTTTTCGATTTTCATAAACTGCTATTCTCGATCCCGTCACTGTTCAATCAATTTTGTTTCACGAAGTCGCTGTCTCGTCCAATTTCTAGGTGCTCTGCACACGTGGATGTTCCCGCTTGATTCCGGACTTGTCCACTGTATCATGCGTACACTACAATATCCCTCTCCCAATTCTTTTTCCAAAGATTACGTCGTTATTCCCGTAACTTCACGATCTTCCAGAAAGCTATTTTCTTCCTTCAAAAGAAAATTAAAACAACATAAGTCTTTCGTTACAATAGTTACTGTTGAGACTTTCCATTATTCCTGGTCGAGCAATCAGATATTTCTATCAGTGATAACAACTTTACGGCTAGTAATTAACTACACATGTCCTCAAATGAATGTAGTTAAACAAATTGTTAATTCGTTTTGCCTTGACCTAATACATTAACGTACTACACAGCGAGGCGTTGAATTATGGTTCTGCTTTAATTTCCACAGCACATAAATTGTATACAGTGTCGCTAAATTATCTATGAAATCAAAATTCGCTGAATTCACATGTATTTTTGTAAATCATTAACTAATGTAATACATTAAATTCTTAGAACATAATCATTATTCAAACAAGATGATTCAAGAATTAACGTAATACCTCCTATTCATAACTCAGCATAGTGTTTTTACGACATAAATTAACACTACGTCATTCTTAGCTAAGGATTCAGGTAAGAATTCCAATTCATAATTCAAAAGCACATTATTATCCAAATGTATCAAATGAAATCACTTATACAAATTTATCAAATGAAATCATGCAGACCTGTAAATTAAAAGAAACATCATATAAATTGAATCAACAATATACACGGAATTGTGAAAGTAACTTTGTGTTTTGGTGTGTCTCCCTTAGTTTGGCGGTTTTTCCTGGACTACGAATTAACGGATGTACTTCTCTAAAATAACATCCGGAGCCTTTATTAAATAATTCTACACCTTGTCTCTCTTACAGAGCAATTTTCAAGACTAAATTTTAATTTAGCTAGTGCGATATTATGTCCTACGAATTTTCGTGTGAAAGCACACCCCTTATTTAACCGTGACCAATCAGAATCAAATGTATTTTCTCCCGCTTTCTCTAAAAGTCGCTTACGTCATGGTCAATATGACATGCTTGGTTTTAAGTAACATAATGTCTGCATTTCCTCAATTCTGACACTTTCCGTGCGAAATGAAACTTCAAAATGTCGCCAGCAGTCAGTCGGCTGCTGAATAAACACGGTTTAATTAGTACAACGGTCGTACTCGATTCTACAGACCCCTCTTTTGATATAGCGTGTCATCATAAATCTAGCTAATGGCTAGCTGGCCACAACTAATGTTTAATTAATAGATCGACTGAAATTTGCCACTTCACAAAGATCTACATCACAAAAGTGACACCGTCGCTTAGAAGAAGCCAGAATAGTGTCTTTTCTTCTCTCCTTTTATTTGAGAGGTGTTCCATCAATGAATTGGTCCAAATGAAAGATATCTATTCAATCAACTAACTTGTTTATGTTTACACATTTGCACTTTTTTTGTCACGAAAATTGGTGGATTTATATCATTCTTATAGACTTAGATTCTTACTTCTTTTTCTCCAGATAAGAGTTAATGTAATTAGGTTTAATTAGAGATTTTTCTTAGGTGTTTATTGCATTAGTAAGTAACGTATTAAAAAAATTAGTTCACCCTCCTCTAAGGAAACTGTATCATTTTGTTATTATTATTATACAACATTAATTTTTAAATATAGCGTGTCTCGGATTGTTTAAATTTATTCAGTTGTGTTAATTCATCATATTATAAAGTTTGTATTTTGAAAAATTGTTTATTTAGAAACAACAATATAAATTTGAAATTGCAAGAAATAATATTTTAGTTTGTAAGAATAAAGATTTAATAAAACACCTTGAGTGAAAATAACATTGGTTTAGTTTGTAATATTTAATTCTTAAGTTTTCTTGCATTAATCGTAATTTATTTGGCTTTTGATTCCAAAATATAGAAACTATAGAATTGTGTTAAGTTGGTTAGATCTAATGAAATATAACATTTTTATTATTAATTTTAAGGGAAAAGATAATATAATAGCAAACGCTCATTCCCGTGTATAACAATATATTATATCATATCATGCTGGGAGCGAGGGAAACTTCCGCAAGATCTCCGTGATGCAGTCATCATCACCCTGAACAAAAACAAAGGGGAAAAGTCTGACTGCTCAAACTACCGTGGGATAACTCTGCTCTCCGTTGCAGGCAAAATCCTTGCTAGAGTGTTGCTAAAGAGACTAGTGGCTACCATTGCAGAAGATCATGTTCCAGAGAGTCAGTGTGGCTTCAGAGCCAATAGGGGCACAACTGACATGGTGTTCGTCCTGAGACAGATCCAGGAAAAACGCAGAGAACAAAACAAAGGAACGTACATCACTTTTATGGACCTAACAAAGGCTTTTGACACGGTGAGCAGAACTGGACTGTGGAAAATCCTTGAAAAACTTGGCTGTCCTCCCAAATTCCTTACCATGATCATCCAACTACATGAAGACCAGCTTGGTCAGGTTAAAAACAATAACGAATTGTCACAGACCTTCCCCATTGCAAATGGCGTGAAACAGGGCTGTGTTTTAGCTCCTACACTGTTTTCAATCTTCTTCAGCACGATGCTCCGAAAAGCTACAGAAGACCTTGATGACGAAGATGGCATCTATATTAGATTCCGTACTGATGGCAACCTCTTCAACTTAAGGCGACTTCAGGCCCACACCAAAACATTAGAAAAACTGATTAGAGAACTTCTATTTGCAGACGATGCCGCCCTTGTTGCCCACACGGAAGCTGCCTTACAACGAGCAACATCTTGCTTTGCAGAAGCTTGCCAGCTCTTTGGCCTCGAGGTAAGCCTAAAGAAAACCGTGGTACTTCACCAGCCTGCCCCCAAGGAAGAGTACCGTCCACCAAGCATCCTCATTGACCGGACAGAGCTAAACGTAGTCCACCAGTTCACCTACCTGGGCTGTGTGATATCCTCTGATGCAAAGATCGACAAAGAAATAGACAACAGATTAGCCAAAGCAAACAGCGCCTTCGGCAGACTCTACAAACGTGTCTGGCACAATCCCAATTTCAAGAGAGTTACAAAAATCAAAGTCTACATGGCTGTCGTACTGACCACCCTTCTATATGGCGCCGAATCCTGGGTCACCTACAGCCGTCACCTCCGTCTCCTTGAACGCTTCCATCAGCGCTGCCTCCTCACCATCCTCAACATCCACTGGAGTGACTTCGTTACCAACACTGAAGTCCTCAAGCAAGCGGGGATCACCAGCGTTGAGGCCACACTCGTGAAGATACAGCTTCGCTGGGCAGGGCATGTGTCCAGGATGGAGGATCATCGCCTGCCAAAAATTGCACTGTATGGTGAGCTATCAACTGGCCACCGTGATAGAGGGGCACCTCGAAAGAGATATAAAGACTCCTTGAAAAAGACCCTTACCTCCTGTGGCATCGATCACTGCCAATGGGCATCACTAGCTGTTGACCGTGCAAGCTGGCGACGTACAGTTCACCAGGCCGCAGACACTTTTGAACAAAACAGACGGGCCATCTTAGAGGAAAAACGTTGGCAAAGAAAAATCCGGGAGCCATTGTCAGCACCCACCAAAACCCAGACATTCCCCTGCAGCCTCTGTGGACGGACGTGCCTATCACGTATTGGGTTCGTCAGCCACCAGCGCATGTGCAATAGACATAGAAATCTTCCTTCTTAATCTTCGTGAGCGAAGTCAAGCCAACAACAACAACAACAATATCATACGAGTTCTTTTAACCTTAGGTGTAAATTGGTTTGTGGTAAAAAGAAAGTTTTATCATATAAACCATTCTTTTTATTTTATAGGAGAAGGTGTTACGTATAATTGATTTAAGTTATTTATTTTTAAATTTGTTTGTTTGTTTGATTCAAATTTGGCATTTTAAGTTTAAGATTCGTTCATTGGGGGGGGGGGGGGGTGACATGTACTTTACAAAATAAACGCCAGGTGTTGACTTCATTTCTGACCTGGCTTCAGAGTTGTAAACAAGCTTTTAAAATGATTGGTTGGTTACAAGGACATTATGGAGCTTTGTATAATATCTTTCTATTTTAGTTGGGTCATACGGTGGATACGTGAGTTTTTGAACGTAAATTTGTTCTAAAAGATTATAGAAGATCACGTGACCCCTTTCTTGTTTACGTAAAAACAGGTATATAAATTATATTTTGGAGCGAACTATTAGAGTAGAATTTGGGCTGTTATAATATTAAGTTGTGTGTTGTTTTGAGTTATATTAAATTACCTTATATTGGAAATTATGTCAATTCGTTTGGATCAAGAGGAATTATTTTGTTATTTATCTGGAAAAGAATTGTGCTCATAGAATTTTATTACCAAGAACTGACTTCATCAAGTGACATCGTCTTCCATCTTGAATACTGCGCTGGGATTCGAACTTGGAATTATTTGGACATTTTATTACCAGGACTTTTGCAATTTCTCTAGTGGATAATATTTTGAATTATTTTTGGATTAATTTTGGAAATGATTCTTAAAACCTTAAGTTTATTTTTCTTTCTGGAAAATATTTGTGCTCAATAAATTGTTTATTAAGTTTTTTACAAGCTTATCATTTTAACTCTTTCTATGTTACTGTTTATTCGAGCCTAAGCACGTAACAGTAGGTTTAAAAATATTCATCAACAGATCTTTTTCTGGAAATCTGTAGATATTTTACGTGAAATATATATTGGCTATTTATTAGCAAGTCATGAAAATAACATTTTTGCCCAAATGCATGGAACTAATTAGCTACCCTTGACGTACAGAAGTGACCCCAGAGTTGATCGGCGTACGGATAATATCCAAAATTGGATAGTAAATTGCTCGATGGATTGTGATCACAATTGCTACTTCCGGATCCGTACCCATGAATCTAGTTCCAGACTATGTTTTAAGGCATATTTTCCTCTCAGTTTGGTGATGATACACGAGTTACAGCTTGGTATTCGTTTATCAAGAAATTGTTTGTCCTTACGAATATGAGTATCATAGTTGTGTTTAATATGGTGATAGTGCACAGTAAGTAACGAGACATTGTTGCTGGTCAGGATGTAAAACCTGTGACGCACACCGCTTTATGTTTACAGTACAGTCAATAAAAAAAGATGATTAACCTTAGATAAGAATTTCGTCGTGGGTCCATCTTCGACAATATGTTAGATTAACATGTGATTTATAAGGATCTGGAAACACTGAAAAGTTAGTATTGACAAACAAATGTAGGGACAATTAACTTCATCGATACAATTAACTTCATCGATACAATTAACGTCATCGATACAATGAACTTCATTGATACAGTTACCTTCTACTAGGTGGCTGATATATTTCATAACTGATATAAATTATCTTACTGGAGTTGTCTGTACAATTAACTTTCTCTTTTAACTGATTTCTTCATTATATAATCAGTGATTTTATAACTTTGCTTATCTATTTGAGAATGGATTTGTCTTTACGTTGGAGAGGACATATTTTTCACAGATATACTTAGCGTCTTAGTTTGAATTGGGACAGTGTTACCAAAGAAAACGATTATATTTTGGGGATAAATTTCGCTTCCTGCATTTACACGTGATTTGGTACACATTTCGACTTCACTTAGGGACGTTATATTTCGTCAACAAACTCGTAAATATATTCCATCACGTCGAGGATTAACCCCCGAAGATGTAAGGAGGGAATAAATATCAATCAAATGGGTTTGGTTATTCGCCTCAGGCGGAGTGCACAATATATGTTACGCCGGCAATTCTCTGATTTTAACCATATTGTGCCATGCGAACAATTCTGGTTGACAATACATTTTTTTTCCGTGGCGGCGAATGTGCATCAGACGTTTCCATCTTTATTTGACAATAAGAAATGTTTTGATTTTCTGTTCTGAAATTGAAAGGTTTCACAATAAACATTGTGCAGACCGTGAATAAATAGAGACAGCTTGGCATACGTGTACAGGCAAAAAGAACAATGATTAACAAAGGGGATAATCCATCAGTTGGTCTTTCCGTTATCTTAGAGGCTATTACGGCGAGTAAACTGTCTTGTAGAATATAAAGTTCGAATCACATTTATTTCATTCTTATAGACGGTTGTTTTTTTTTTTATAGTGTAAGGAATGCAAACGTTGCTATATGCACTCTCAAGAATCAACGTATGCTCTTAATTGTAAAAATATTTTGTAATATTTATCACCATTCATCTTGTTCCATCATGTATGTCTATACTGTGCTCCTAATTGTATGTTTAAACTGTGCTGAATTTGTAACCTAAATTATAGCACTACGATTGGCCCTATACACATATATCGAGATACTGGATGGAAAATTCTCGTTTCATGGTTCGTATCAAGAAAATAAATATCTGAAACCTTTAATGGCGAACTTTCTTGCGCCAATGGCAGAAAACGCCGTGCGAATACGACGAAAACCAACAGCACAAATTATGAAAGTCATTTTCTTCACAAGGGTAAAACTATTTATAAATCATTCTCCAGCAATTCCTCCTTCTCGTCGTTGTTAGCATCAGCCTCATTAGCAGAAACTTCACCTCTTACCATACAAATAATACCATCATCCTTCAAAATAAAAATCAAACAAAACTTATTGGGAAGGAAAAAATGGACCACGTCATCAATTGCTTTCTTTATTTCCGTTGATTGCCATCATTCACAAACATTGTTGACACAAATGTTATTTAAAATTTTTATTGGATTCTTGTTAATTGCTTTAAATACGTTAATGGTTCCGATATTAAAATACTATGTTTAAATCACACATATTAAAACTTATATAAGTAAGTAACTTATCTGAATAAAATAATCACATTGATGGTTTACAATGTACATATTACACTATAATATATTACACGTACTAAGAGTAGAGACTGTTCTTGTGGCCTAGTGGTTAAAACACCTGCCGCGGAAGCGGGAGATCATGGGTTCGATCCCTGGGCGAGTCATACCAAAGACTTACAAAAATGTCACTAACAGCTGCCTCGCTTGGCGCTCAGCATTACGAGGCTGGTGTTAGGACTGGTTGGCCCGCTGTTAGCATAATGTGACTGGGTGGTACATCATGCTGCATGTCTGCGGTATGATGCCCCAGTGCTAGACATCACTATAAACTGCCTCACTGCAGACATCGTAGAGATATGACTAAAAAATTGTTAAAGCTACGTTAAAAATCTGAATCACACACACACACACACACACACACACACACACACACACACACACACACACTAAGAGTAGCATTGCAAAATTAAGAGAAGGGCGCCAATATTATGACTAAAAATATATGACTAAACAATTGTTAAAGCTACGTTAAAAATCTAAATCACACACACACACACACACACACACACACACACACACACACACACACTAAGAGTAGCATTGTAAAATTAAGAGAAGGGCGCCAATATTACAGACTTTGCCAGATTTCCAAGTATTTTTTTACGCAGGAGCTGGTATGTTGCACAGATCACATACATTAGACAGAGCCAGTTATATACAAAATGAAAGCACCTTTTCTCAATGGTGTATCCATTACCCAAACTGTATAGCGATGAAAGTTTCACATGCACCGGTAGAGAGAATATTGATTACCAACAAGTCTAATCCATCACTACCTCCTTCACGTACCTGTGTGTATTCAGATGTGTAATTGATAACGGAATAAAAAGATCAAAATAAATGTACAAGTATGTTATGTCAAAGTTAGTCAAATGTTTTAGTGGCATAAGGAATGCAAATATTACTGTATGCTTTCGTTCTGACTTCATTGCAATTAATCAAAAAATTTTGCTAATTGTAGAAAAATGAATGAAGAATCTATATGGTGTCATATTTGCCAATTAGTTAGGAAATGTAGTAACTTCAAAGGTAACTTAACGATTAGCGGCGCATGACGCACTGGTTGGGAGTTCTTCGTACATCTTGGTTCATGTGATAAAAATTAAAAGTATTTTGAAATCTTTAAGGTACAAATCAATGTTCTTGGCAGCAAATGTTTTGAGTGTTCGAGGAAACCTTAAAATGAAGATTTGAGAGCACATTAAAAGACCAAATTAAGAATACTTGGAAATCATATCTTCCATCTCCTTCTGCGTACCATCACCATCATTTGTAACAGCGTTAGAACATATACAATTATAAGGTCCTCCTTAAATAACAAGACAATTATAATAAATGCAAGAAATGAAGAATGGCAAATCTATATTTTCTTCCAAGTTTTCTTGACCGTTGATATAGCTATATATTTCGCCATTAGCAGCTTATTAAAATTTGCGATCTTTTAAAATTATTAACCCCATTAGGCGTTACCTAGCTGTCGTCCTTTCTTAATTAACACCACGTGTAAATTATACATACTCAATATGAATGTGTGGTAAAAGTACTTAAATAAAAATGATAACAACCAGGTCTGCGACAAAAATTATGCAGGTAAAAATAACCTAAATTGCAACGAATTACAAGCAAATTTATAGTAATGAGAAGAAGATTAAAATTGATGACGTACCAAATAAAAGGATTAAAGTTTAACATGATGTCGGTTGCTGGTGACATCGAAGTTGAAGAAGCAACGGTTGCTTCTGGACGACCACGAAGAAAACCGGCAGCACGGAAATTTATGCAATTTACAGATACTGAGATTCCGGAGTACACTGAAGAAGAACTTAACAGAGAGCACATACAACCTCTCAAGACAACAAAGCGAAAATCTTGAGCAAGGAAGAACGAAAGGGAATTGGAGTTAAGACAGAAAGAGTTTGAATGGAAAATGGAAAATGGAAAGAGATAAATTAGGATTTGAAATGAAGCGTGTGGTAATTGAGCAAGAAATAAAAACATCATCTTCAATGCCATTTAAGGTAAAGTTTCGAGCATATGACTATGAAGGAGGAGAAAATATTGTCACTTTCCTAGCAAAGTTTGAATCAAATGCAAAGCGTGCTAAGTGGTCTGGCGTAATAAAAATAGTGCAGATAAGAATTCATTCGACGGATGAGGCTAGATATGTGACGATTACCTGAAACGCACGAAATGAATGTTTGATCGCTTTGAAAAGAGACCGCATGAACATTTAACTGCTTTGGTTTGCAATCAAGAAGAAAAGCACCGTGACTTAACGTGGTCTGATGGCAAAGATTGATCCACTCATAAAGTGTTTCCTGGATGATCGTTACCCAATTATTTGCCTTAGCTATCACACTGGGTTAGGAGGAAACAGGGCTCTAGTCCGGTTGTTTAGGCTCCAGATGGTTATTTTCCCACCAATGTACAACATAAACGGCAGAATAATAAGTTTCATCAAAATATAAATGTAAATAGTAACAAGACGAATATACAGAACGTACAGCGAAACTGGCATCGACAAGTGACCAGTCTAATGAGAAGAATGGGCATTGTTATCAATGCAATCAATGGAGACATACTGCAAGGTATTGTCAGACAGATGATACGAAACTTTGTGACAACCCAGCAACTTGTTTTTATAAGCCAATAATTGGTGAAAGGCTTATTTCACAAACGAGATGTATAAACGGGCGCGAGATCATGTTTTTGAAGTACACTGGCTCGGGTATGGACATGATAAGAGAAGATCTCGTACACAAGATTTACAAGATGGAGGGGCACAAAATTACCTTATACACAGCAGATGGTCAGCCATTTACTGCAAAGTTGGGTATTGTAATTATCGACAATCCGCATTATAAAGGACCAGCGCAACTGCGGTTTGTTTTAAATTTAGCCGCTGAAGCCCTATTGGGTGATGAATATATTTAGCTAAAAGGGGTAGTTTGTTTTTACCAGGTCGATGGTAAAACGACTCGACGATGAGAGGACTGTGGCAAATACTGACCAATGTGAGGATAAGCATACAAATGAAGTTGTCAACAACAGCATCGAGATAACCGATACCAATCAGCGTGATGATATTGAAGTTTAGAAAATTACAGTAATGAATGCGGACATGTTGCCGAAGCTAGAGACTGCGGATACTTCACTGCAAAGTATCCGAGAGAAGTCCTTTGCTACTCATGAAGAATTACATTTTGCTGCGGAAATGGCAATCTGGTGATGGTTTGTATTGAGGGGAGCAACTTGCTGAATCAGCAGGATTACGAAAAATGGTAATGGAGCTGGCACACGATCGACCCCTTGCATGTCACTTGGGTTTTGAGAAAACAAACGAGAGGATTCTCCAATCGTATTTTTGGCCTGCATTGTTTTCAGATGTGAAAATGTATTGTACATCGTGTCATAAATGTCAGATGACAGCAAAACGGAGTGTAGGCGGGAAAGAACCAATGATTTGCCCACCGATGATAACAGAACCGTTCTCAAAAATAAAATTGCATATGGATATTTTAGGAGTTATCGAGGACTGGACACAATTATATTCTGACGGTGGTTGATGATGCAATGAGATATCCCAAAGCTTTACCTCTGAAGGATATAAAGGCAATGATTGTAGCTAGAGCGCTGATTGAGCTGTTCAGCCGTGTTGGTTTTCCAAGGGTCATATTAACAATGAAACCAGTTTCACTAGCACCTTACTGAAACAGTTTTATGAGCTATCCGTGCAGTAACAACAACACCTCCTCACGCACTATCGAATGGAAAGGTAAAAATGGTTTAACAGGACGTTGAAGTCAGTGCTGCAGAAGTTCTGTACAGACAACATGAATGAATGGGATGAGACGTTAAGCGTCCGCTAATTGGTTTGTTTATTTGAGCTGTTATTGTTTTCAAAATTGACTGACATTGAGTCATCATCAGTAATTGATCTCCCTGCAAATGACATTTGAAAAAGCTATTTGCATCTGCACATATTGAGTCTGTTGTTCTTTACCTGTGACATTCATTCCTTTGACAACAATGTTATTCGTCAACTTGAAAATGAGTTCTCAAAACCATTTGATGAATTTTGTCGAAAATTATTTATTTGTTTAATGTTGGATTTTCATCATAGTTGTTGATGAGCTCCATATTTTCCTCTTTTAAACTACATATGTGGTGAATATTATAATTTTGTTTGTCAGCCTACACTAGTAACTATTTATCAATTGCTTATGTTACCTTGATAAATCACCTTTACCGAATGGTAGCACATTGAAGGGTCATTCCCATGAAAATCCATTTCCCACAACACTTATAAAATGTAACTAATATAATAGTCGTCAAATATTTCTGACGAGTGTCGTGTATTGTCTAATTTCTTAATTAGTAGTGCATCTGACATTTATAGTGCTATGTACTGAATCATGGTCCAGTCATAAACGTTGTTAGAATTTTAATACATAACCTTAAATTTGATCTATTGTTCTCACCATATTTTCTCTTATGGAATCATAGCATTGTTATTCGAGTGTTATTAATGGCTTGATTTGGTATATATGTGTGATATACCAATTACATCTCGTATTCCATTTTGAATCATAATCGATCAACAACTCTGATTCAGGCTCTGTTAGACTTAAATTTGCATAATGTGCCAATCCAAATGTAACAATGTCCAGGAACCATTAAAGAGATTTATACGGATCTTCCTAAACGTTTCGAAATCGCTGCATATAATTAACGTATCTTTATTAACGTAAGAGTCGTGCAGACCTCCAAATTTTTTCAGGTTGAAATCTTCCATGAGATCCTGTATATACTGGCAATCAATCGCTGATATGCTTGAATCTTTCTGAGACATATATTTAAAAAATTGTCTTTTGGTGGTATTAACTGTTGCATTACGCCCTTCTAAGCAATTCTTGCATTCGTGTTTGCAGATGCCCTAAGATTGCTTACGTTCATATTTAATTGTTGTATGACGCTTTTCAAAGTTATACTTGTATTCATATTAACGAATGTCCTTCCTTGAATATTTATGATCAAATTTGTGATCTGGTTCAGTGTTTCTGTAATTCAGCCATCATGTAACATATATTTAAGCTGCTATACATTCGTTAAACTGATCCATGAATATAAAGCTACCATGAAGTATGTTTTACTTTTTTTACATCTGTATAAAACGTTCAGGTACGAAATCGTTGCTGATGACATATATTTCTCGTTGTTAGTAGATGTGTAATTTAGACTTTACTCGTAATTTCCATAATCTATATATAAGTGCCTCTTAATTGGACATGGTATCAAACTTCGTAGTTTGTTTTCAGTTATTGCGTTATACACTGTCTGTGAAGTATCGAATTTAGAATAAGCAGTGAGCCTTAAATCTGAATGTGCCGAGCTTAAATATTTGATCACAATTAGACCAGGGTAGTACTTGTGAAGGGTCACTTCGACCTTTACTCTTAATTTCTTTCATATCAGTGTTAAAACTTCAAAAGGGCCAGTGTTTTGATTCAATGAAATTGACGGGATATTCTAAAACGGGCTTGAGAAAAAGACAGCTGAACTTCCGACCCGTGTCAAATAGTCATTCTTCAAAGGGAAACGTTATATAACGTAGTTTATAGATTCAGACTGACAAAACAGATATTTATCTTAGGTTAAATTGTTGAGAAATAACTGCTTATGATTGGCCAAGTGAAATTAAGGTGCACATCTTGGAACTAATGGGCATTTTAAAGTGACAACCTTGATCGAAGTTCTCAAGTCAGAAATTTCCTGAGAGAAAGACATTTGGATCCGGGGAAGGTCTAAGAATGAATAGTGCTTACTCGTTAAATAAGGCAGGGACCATGTGTCTTTATTGCGAAAAAGACAAGGTTTAGTGCTGAATGCACAAATTCTAAATTTAGCAGCATTAAGGTACGCAATTTAAATTTCACGTAATATTCTAATTTTTGTATATTTTGTTGTATGCGATTTGTTGATATGATTAGGTTCCATATTATTTATCGTTTAGTCAGTTTCACGGGAATGTGTTGGTGCTAGAGTTACTATGCAATATATATTTTAATTTTAAAGTTATTAGTTAATTAGCAAAACTTATTACCTGTGATCCATATGTTCATATGTGCAAGATTTATAAGGTTACATGAATAAATATGAAATAATTTCCTTTGTATGGACGATATTGAGTATCGTAAGTTAACAATGTTATGTTTGCTTTTGTAATATTTAAATAATCTGGAAGTAACTATCAATCTGTGAATTTTAAGCAATAGTAATCGAATATAAAGTAGCATCTGGTACATTTTCGATAGAGAGGTCACGTGGTAATATAGGGCAAGGAACTACTATAGGTAGGCTTTATGCAGTGTCTGGATGGTGAGTATTCGGAGTAACGTAAATGCAGGAATTTTATATACATCTAGAAAGTGGTTCATTCAGCGATTTATGGATAATTTTGTCCTTTAAGGAAACATTTTTCAGAGGGAGAGGGGACACGACAGTCCGGAGACGGAGTCCGAAAAAAAAAAACGGAGAAGTGACAAGTGAGGTCCGAACGGGGAAAGTGACGAGTAGAGAGTAATAGCTAGGAAGTCCAAGAAGGACGAAGCAGTCGGAAAGGAAAGACTCGAGGAAATAGGAACGTTGGAACACAGTCGAGGGGAATATGATGCAATCAGTCATGGACACTGCGCTCGTTTCACCCCTCGTTATGATGATGTCATCAATCCAAATTAGACAGTGATAAAAATCCTGTTGATATCAATTAAGTTCAATTGAAATTACCACTATTAATTTATTTGATTAAATTTGTCATTGTTCTTGTCTAAGAGGGTTCGTGTTGCATTATTTCTTCCCAATAATCTTGCCCAGTTCTCTGTTTATATTCTATCTCTCACTCACGCCAGATCATACTATCGATGGAGGTCATTCCCTAGATATCGTAGCTTAATCCGAATAACTACCCTTCTTACTAAGAGGAAGACCACTTTACACTGCCCTTTGGCAAGTTCTGATCCTCGCAGATATTACATATTTTTTAATTAAAACTGATGTCTTCTTCTGTGAACACTGTATGATTTGTTCTTTTTGCTCTTAAGCCTCCATGCAAATGTTTGGAATTTTACCCAAATCATCGTAAAGTACTTCGGTACAATATGTTCGTATAAACACCGTTAGTGTAAATCTCTTTTGTGCAGACAAACCCTGAATGTGTGTGTTTTGTCCAAGACAATACATTCGTTTTTTCACAGGTATAACGATACTTTGACAATCACAATAAATGACAAAGTAAGTTTTAAATGCTGTTGATGATTTTTAATTGTACAACTGAGCTTTCCTAACTCCTCTGAGGTTGCAGAACTTGCATAGAGCAACCGTCCTTCATCTAGTGTTTCTGGATACGTCCAGCTTTCCTTTATGTAAAATATCATCAGATAATGACATCGAAGATACATCAGCAAGAATGGCTTAATTTAATATCAAAGTTGATTTTTTTAAAAATGGCG
Organism: Unio pictorum; assembly: GCA_030141615.1. Lineage (NCBI taxonomy): Eukaryota > Metazoa > Mollusca > Bivalvia > Unionida > Unionidae > Unio > Unio pictorum. The sequence continues at coordinate 1,344,338 of JARLTB010000046.1, forward strand.
AGTTGTTATATTGAGTGTAAGAATGCCTTTGGTAGAATTTGAAGAGTTGTTGTCGGGTGGTATTAAAATTACCAGTTTATCGTTCGTATTTGATTATTGTCTTTTTTTCTCGGTATATCTGACAAAGGCAAGACCAATGTTGCCTTCCAAGCCAATACGGAATAGGTATTTTTACCATGAGCCTGACATCAAACTTTTTTAAACTTTAATATAACAGTATTAAGTAGATTTGAAATGTTCTGCTCTTTTTTCATATCTAAGTAGTCCTTCGATAGGCACAATTTCATCGTCCAAAACAGGGTAATAGAGAATTCTTTAAAAAAAATAGCCATGGTTGGTAATAAATGTATGAATCCACGGTTTCGATTTGCTCAAAAAGAAATATTGGTCGCGACATTTCATAAGCAGCTGAAACTGTACATTTCATAACTGCTATATAAATAATCGACTAATCCAAGGAATCTACACTCATGAAAAGATAAAACTGCGTGAGTGAGAGGAAAACGGTTCATTATTTTTAGAATAAAAACGTACAATAAAATATCTCGCAAACGTATATTGGAAGATATACAGAAAGCTATTTTGGTAGGTAAGATTCAAAATGAATAATTATGACAACAGTTGTGCACCATGGCTAAATCTAATTAGCCCATTTTCGCAGTCCGTTAAACATGTGCTATAAAACTCAAACGTGTAATGCGGCTTGACGAGAAAACAACATCAATCAAGGGGGTTTGTGGTGATTACTTCTTTACATGTCGTAAAGCAACGCTGTTCAATTACCCTGTCACGCCCTTAGGAATAAAAAAAAATTTCATGAAAAGATTGTATGAAACTATATACGTAAACATGTCATGCCGAACAAAATACTTTATTGCATTGTTCAAAGATACATTTTGTAGTAAGGGCATGCTAGGCTTATTTGTTAATTTGTCTGGTGTAACTGGCACATCAACACATGAAAGGGTATTAAGTACCAAGGCAATTGCGGTAAAATACATCGCCGAACACACCTTTGCAACAGCCGACCCGAGCTGAGCTAGGCATAATTAGAACCTGCACCCATTAACATACACGTTAAATACTGAGTCTCACGATCATAAATACATTTGATTATGAATTCAGTATTGTACTTTGATATATCCCCTCCTAACTTACACCCCATCCCCCAAAACCCGCCGCCAAAAAATAATAATTTTACTCGTTTGGATCTTATGCAATTGTGCGGTGATTGGATGAGTGGAAAATGTACTGTTAAACCCATCAAAGCGGACACTTCATACAACGGAAAATATTAATTAGTCTCTTTTTGGTATTAGTTACTATTTTTCTTTCAAACTTTTCTGCATTTAGGATATACACAAATTTCGCATATATTTATGATATTGCAGTGTCTTTTATGGGCTTACGTTATAATAACACTGCGAGAAAATATCTACCTGTGTAAGATTAGAAGTTCTAACTACTAATAATGCATAGATAAATTCTTTTAATAGAAAGCGTTGTACCAAAGACAAGCTTGACGAGTTTATCTGCGGTGCATTTTTTTATTAAAAAGTGATACATTATGAAACACGTAAACCTTGTTTCTATATTCATCTTTTCGTGTATTACCTTTCATTGTAATTGACTCGTTTAGTTCTTTTCATAAGTTTTACTTTTCACAAGGGGCTGATTTCGTCTTGGAAAAGTGTTTGTTAGTGCCATTCTTGGATCAAAACCTTCACATGAAACTTGTATGTGCTTAGTATTGAGTGATAGCGATTTGAGAGTCTGTAAAAGATTTTTCTTTTGGGGTGCTGTTTCTTTCTTCTGTGCGTTCAAATTTGTTCCTCTACACTGCGGCTTTGGTGCCTTATTCACAACAGATTTACACCTCTTTGAAGTACATTGTGCGCCTTTGATGTTGAATTTCTTTGAAAGCATGGTATTCAATGGTACCGACAAGGCTTTAAAGTTGCTAGTTCTTGTTTCGTTTATCTGACGGATTTTACCCAAAGTCTGAAGCAAACTGTTGACAACTGGCAATTTCAGTTTTTCGTTATTTCGTTCTGATTTATTACGTATTGTTGGCATTTTCTGTCGACTATACTCTTTTACTGGAATCTCAATTGGGTCCACCAAACTTCCTTTCAGCAGACTTGCTCTAGCCTTAAGATCTGATAAAAGAAATGATTCTGGAGGCTGCGATATTTCAGCAGGAATTTTAGGTACCAGCGCGGGAGAATTTTGGAACTTGGGTAGCGCTTGAATAAGGTCGTTAATACTCTCTCGACTGAAAGGCTTTCCGCTTTCATCATGTTTATTAATTAGGTCAATTATTTCCGTCTTTAACATCTCAAGTGGCATTTTCTGAAACACATCCTCTTGTTTCACCGGGATGCTGAAGGTGGTTCCTAAAATAGAAAGAGATGCAGATTGGTCAGTGTTGCCATTACTAGATGCTTATATTACAGCTAATACTGCTACAGCAACAACAATAAATATTGCTATTACAACTACTACTACTACTACTGTTACGTATATTTGATATAAATCATTTAATTTTGTTTGTCAGATTCAAATTTGACATTTTGGGTTTAAAATTCGTTAGTTGGGAGAGATTTTCTAGAAATGGATGACCTATATACTTTACGAATGAACACCAGGTATTGACCTCATTTCTGACCTGGTATCAGAGTTGTAAACAAGGTTTTATAATGATTGGTTGATTCCAAGAACAAAATGGAGTAAAATATAAACATCTTTCTAATTTAGTTGGGTCATACAATGTTTGCGTGATTTCTTGAACGTGAGATTATTCTGAGAGATTCTGGAAGGTGGTGACCCCTTTCCTGTTTACGTAAAATCAGGTATTTAAATTATTATTTGGGAGAGAACAGTTCAGTAGTTAGTCTGGGCTTTGGAATACAAAGATGTGTTTTATTTTTAAGTGTAAATCATTTCAATTCGTTTGGGATCAAGAGGAATTTATTGTGTTATTTATCTAGAAATTACTTGTGCTCATTTGAATTATTATAAAACTAAACCTGACTTCATCACGTGACATCGCCGTCCATATTGGATTACATCGTCAAGATTCGAACCGGGAACTATTAGGACATTTTATTATTAGGACTCTTGCAATTCCACTAGTGGATTATATTGTGAATTCTTTTTGGATTAATTTTTGGACTTGATTCTCTAAAACCGTAAGTTTAAATATTTTCTTTTATGAAAATATTTGTACTCAATAAATTGTTTGTTAAATTTTACAAACTTGTTATTTTCACTTCTTTCTATGTTGCTGCTTATTCGAGCCTAAGCACATAACACTACAAATAACAAGAACTTGTACTATTAGTACAACAACAACATCTTATAATGTTACTAATATTACTAATATTGCTTTAACAGTACGAATCCACTACTACTACAATACTTAGTCATACTGCTACTTCTATATTTACAACTGCTAGAGAAAAATACAATTGCTAATTGCTAGTAACATAGTGAAAATAAATACTGCTACCGCTTCTGCTACTACTATAGCATTAGCAACTACTTCTACAGTAAGGAAATGTAAATACTAATTGCAATACTAATAACCACTAGAGTCCTAAAAACAAATTCATTCGACACGTCATCTCATATTTCAATGTTTAACACAGTACAAAACTGTTAGGGTCTTGATCAATACAATTTTGTAAACGTTTTATTTGCTTTGACTGAATTATTTTCATTTATGTCATAAGCTGTCACATAGTATTAATCCGTATCGTACTATAACATTCGTAATAATTAATAAAAACTCAAAGGGGGTCACACACACACACACACACACAGTCTGCCCTTGTCGTTGGTCAACCTTTGTTATTTCCCATGTGAGTCACGCTGAAAGAATGCTTTCATAAGTCCATAATTTATGCTGTTTTTCATTGTCAAACCCGCATAACGTAAAGTCTAACGAATATAACATTTGGCTATCTAGTACAATGTAAGTATACTCATATTATATAGCAAATACTGTATGTTTATTGTTTCGTGTGTACCTTCAAAGATGTGAAGGTGTCCGTGTGCGAGCGTACATGTGTGTGAGAGAGAGAGAGAGAGAGAGAGAGAGAGAGAGAGAGAGAGAGAGAGAGAGAGAGAGAGAGAGAGAGAGAGAGAGAGAGGACTTAGCATACCGTGAACATTGATGTTAATAACGGATAGAAAAGTCACTATTGTCCAGGTCCGATGTGTTATCATTTTCATGGTACTGGAAAGAGAAATTGCGATGCACAAATGTATTATTTCGCCAGCCAAGGTTCCGGTATATTAACATATCTACGTATCGGAACCTTGGCTAACCAAGACTAAATAAACTTCCTAATACAGTTAGCCTTACTCAGGCAGCTACCTAAACTAGTAATATGAGATTAAAATAAGTTTTCTTTCAACCTCTACATTTATTAGTGTTATAATCTGATTGAACCTACCTTGTCTGTAAATGTAACTGATGGAGGAACCTCGAGGTTATTAGTAGTCCAGTGCCAGTCAGGACTGTAGAAAGCGATCTAAGGCCCTAGAATAAGAACACCCGGGTCTCACCTAGTTCTTGCTAAAAAGTTATTTTCATTTATAAAATTAAAACGTGATATTTGGCCCGGGCCCCGGAGATATATTCCCGGTTGCCACCTCCCTCGAGTCGACCCTGGAGCCAGTAACGACTTTAGTAAATGCGGGGCCCGATTTGGATCATTTTGGCGCGAGGCCTCTTGTGAACTAGTCTGGTTCCCTGCTTAGTATGCTCCCATGCGTTGCACTACGCTATAGCGGAGTGCAAGGCATGGGAGCATACTAAGCAGGGAACCAGACTACTTGTGAACAAGGCATTTGAAATTTTACTTCTAAATACGTTTGATATTGAATTTCACATTCGGTCCAGCCGCTATAAGGCCAGCCGTGTCAAAGGCGCTCGCCTTTACAGACCACTAATAATACAACCCATCTCTGTCGGCGTGAGCTCACGTCTCGGCTCAATCAGCGCGATGGTATGTGAGAGAGCTTGCCAATAAATTTCCGTGGTTCTATGGTCCTTTCGTCGGTCTTCTCTGGTTCTTCCCCCCACCAAACATATTGGTTGCCATCTATATCCCATATGTAGTAAACAAATGACCTCGAACCACACAAAAAAAGGAAACCAAGCAACATTTTGTATGAAATTCAAAACTCTTTCAGCATTGCTGTAAGTATGAAAGACACGTAAACTGTGTCTAAATATATATATATATATATATATATATATATATATATATATATATATATATATATATATATATATATATATATATATATATATATATATATATATATATATATATATATATATATATATGTGTATACACGCGTTTATGTCCATAGCATTTTATGTGAAATCTGACAGAAAAATGTCAGGGAAAACCTTAGGCCGATCTCAGCTAACATCTCAGTTCGGTCCCTATATAGTAATCCTATTAATAAAACCGCAAACTTGCGGGGAATTATGGAAATTTTATTAAATTTTAAAAAAAAATTACATTTAATAAGTATCTTCTTTAAAGCAAACAGTAGCCACACCTGAAAATTACGTCATGTTGGATGGGTTAATATAATCTTTCCTTTTTATTCACTGGTGCGCGTTGAGTGAGTAACTGAATGGTGCGGTTTTAAACAAACTGCGTCATACAAATAAAACCTCACATGATTGAAATAATTAATCATCTTACATGCCGCTTAAACATCCTTCTTCAGTTACACACGAATTTGCCAAGAAGGGACTACGAAACAAGATATAGGAACTTAATTTGTCTGATAAGGTTTCTACTCGAAAGCTGATTGGTGGAAAAAAAAACGGGTTCCACTCAGAAGCTAATTGGTGGAGAAAACGGATTATCAGAAAGTGATTGGTGGAGAAATATTTTTCAATGTAAGCAACTAAACGTCTGAGCAAGAAACGAAAACAGAAAAAAAGTTTTCAAAAATATCTAGATTGTTCCAGCTATCGTAATTATTTTGGCAAAAAAAAAATATGTCAGAATCTAATAAATATCGCACTTGACCGGTGTCGAAACCCATGGAGTTATCACTAGATGATCTGTTATTGGGGGTGGTGGGTGGCTAATTACTAACTATTTGCAAAAGCAGATTGCATGCACTTTATATACAGTTATGATATTTGAAGAGTGTATTCGTAATTTAAATCAACAATGGCAGAGGTTACGCGTGAGTAAAAATGTAATTTTCAGGCTCCAATGAATCTTTCTATATTTTGCATTTACATGTCGTACAAGGTTTAGACAGCTTGGAATTTATGGCCATGAAACATGATGTTACCATTCAGCGTTTTAACACAAAAAAATAAATATGACTGGAACGAGCTAAATTAACTTAAGAAAAGGTTTTCGGATTTTGTCCGGGAAAATAGGTGAGACATAGATTTCTGAAGTATTTTTGATACTTCGTTTTTAACACAGGCTATCAATTCTTTTCTTAATAATAAGAGTGAAAAACGTGACAAATCTGAAATTCTGGATTGATTTCATACATGGGAAAGATAGTAACATGTCAGTTTCATGCAATTTTCAGTCACGAAACTTCTTTGTAGTTTTCTAAAGCTCCGGTGTTATTCTAGCATTCAAATAGAAACGGGATATTGCATGTAAATCTATTTTTAGCATGAGGCAGGTTTTGTGTGTGGTTGCAGGCTTTGAGCTACAACTGAATAGTTAAAATTTAGAAATTCTTCATGCGTATGATACTTTTCTAAAAAAACAGAAGCAAACTTTTCCTGACATAAAACTTTGAATAAAAATCTGTCATAAGTTAGAAGCAAATATATATATATATATATATATATATATATATATATATATATATATATATATATATATATATATATATATATATATATATATATATATATATATATATATATATATATATATACTTATGCCACTTTATATGTAGTTTGGTTTACTGATATAGTCGGCGACCCGTCACTTGACTTATAACTAAAGTAGATATTCACGCGCATTCTCGTTATCATATGAAGTTGTGGGGTTTGTTTGTTTGTTTTTTTTTTTTTTTTTTTTTTTTTTTAAAAATATACAACAATTATCTCCGTATGAATTAGTAGCATATAGTTTACTAAATGTAAAACTTTATACCACCCCACCCCCACCCCCGAAAGACCTCAAACCAATTCAACGTCCAATTTGGCGTCAAATTTGGCATCCCTTTAAACCCTGGCTCCCAAAGGCGACCGACTAGTTCGCCCATATGGCCGGTTCAGACATTAAATGTATGGCAAGATTTATGTGATATGTCACAATGCTTCCATTAGTCAACCGGGCTAAAGACCATTTTGAAACACAAATCAATTAAAATAACGATGAAATGTCAGTACAACAGCCAAAAATAGAAATTGCACAATGGCTTGCAAAAGACCAGTAAAATAATTTAAAATTACAATGGAATGTCATTGCATATGACTGGTGGCAGGATGAGTAGTTACGCAATGTCCCACGCATTGCTGGAGGAATGATTGTTCATCAGTCAATCAATATCGGTATATGGTAGGGTTAAATTGACGTTTGGCAATAAGGTAACAATTTTTGTTACCTCTCTTGGATTGCACTGCAGGACACGCAAACACGTTTGACTGCATACTGGTTTCCGGCGTGAATTAATTATCCGAAATTGTAAATGGTAATGCGAATGAATTTTGTATGGATATTTGAGGGTTCAATTAATCGGGCCTGTTTTGCATATCTTTAAAAAAAAACCTTAATGTGAAACATGCCATTAAATGATTTTGTGGTTTTCACTAAGAATTGTTTTGAAACTATGTTCTTTATGGTGCTTCAGAGCAAAGAAACCAAAAGGGTTCCAAGGGTCTGGCTATTTAAGAGACAAGATATCGTGTGCAAAAGGTTGGATGTTACCAACGGCTTTTACTTTGTCACGTACTCATATCACAATGGCAACACACCGGCGGAAAAATCACCGTAGCATAAAATCTGTTTACAAAGAACTCTAAATTTACGCGAGGCTTGACCAAGCAATTAAAATGCACTTGTTTTTACTGTCCAGATATCGTTATAAGTCGACTTGTGCCCAGCCTAAAAGAAATTCTACCTAAAAATGTAATAGAACCAGTTTAAAAAATCCCAACAGTCAACAGATGTTTATATTTTGGGAAAGCAAGTCTTGAAGATTTAAAGAAGCATTAACTACTTAAATTTTCTTATGAGGAAACACGAATAAAGTCAGATACTAAAGTTTCGGATAAGACAGGCTTGTCTGTATCTTTCACTATATTACGATTCAAGTTAGAAACGCTATCTCATTAGGTGACTCGAAAACATAATGCGATAAATGTTAATTTAAAGGCCTAAATAACCCCACCTATGTGTATCTGTCTAGAGACCAATGTGGACATGTACCACTTTTTCAACTGACAGGAAGTTATCTTATTACATCATTTTTAAAGCGGTAAAATATATATATATATATATATATATATATATATATATATATATATATATATATATATATATATATATATATATATATATATATATATATATATATATACATATATATATAGTATGTGAGGCAGTTTAAAGTTTGTCTATGTCGACTTCTGCAAATCAAGTAATGCAAAAATCTGGTTACAAAAAGATTGCGATAAATCTGGAATATAATATTCAATAACCATCCTTTCCCAAGGAAAGACACATTTTAGATAGAAAAATTGTAAACATTCTCATGGAAATCAATGAATATGTCTCGTGGATCCTAGCCAGAGTTAATTATATTACATCACACGGGAATCTCCATCGAAGATCTAGAGGTGAAAATGTCAAATGTCTGTGTCCAATGATCTATTGATATGAAAGAACAGTTGCTCACAAAATTATTTTTTATTTATTATATCTACTTTTTAAACGTTACCGGTTATATAATTGCGCATTATTAGTTAAACAAAAGTCTATGACTACTTTTCTACGCGCAATCAATTATAGGTACATTGTCTGAGACAGAATGAACGAAATTATTTCATGTTCTTTCTCACTAAACAATTTCAACTCCACCGCCACACCCCAAGATATTACGTTTCAAGAGAAATAGCTGAAGACCAGTTACACTATGTTTAATTTTCATACGTGATGAAATCGTACAACAAACGTAATGAACTAACATGATAACGCGTTTCTCAAAACAAACAAAAATCAACAGGTAAAAATTTAAAAATACGTGCTATAACAAAACGACTTTAGTGATGATTTACCAAGCTAATAGATAATAAACAAAATCTAAACATTTTAACAAACTAAACTTCATTATCTTAGAGTAAATTCAACCAAAGATAGTGTTTAAAAAACATCCTTTTATCGAACCAGTTTTTTTCAAAACCCCATAATAATAATAATAATAATAATAATAATAATAATAATAATAATAAAATTTGTGTCAACAATAAGTTTCATTAAACGTCGGAAAACCAGCCTCACAAACGATACATAGTTTAACTTATATATACACATATATATATATATATATATATATATATATATATATATATATATATATATATATATATATATATAGAGAGAGAGAGAGAGAGAGAGAGAGAGAGAGAGAGTGAGAGAGAGAGAGAGAGAGAGAGAGAGAGAGAGAGAGACTAAACTAAACTAAACTTCATTATCTTAGAGTAAATTCAACCAAAGATAGTGTTTAAAAAACATCCTTTTATCGAACCAGTTTTTTTCAAAACCCCATAATAATAATAATAATAATAATAATAATAATAATAATAATAATAATAATAATAAAATTTGTGTCAACAATAAGTTTCATTAAACGTCGGAAAACCAGCCTCACAAACGATACATAGTTTAACTTATATATACATATATATATATATATATATATATATATATATATATATATATATATATATATATATATATATATATATATATAGAGAGAGAGAGAGAGAGAGAGAGAGAGAGAGAGAGAGAGAGAGAGAGAGAGAGAATTCTGCTTATATATTATTTCATACCATTTAAAATATGATCATATAATTCTACCTATTAAACACGTGTCAAATTATTTTGAATTTAAATAAGTTACACTTGTATTACGTAGATAAGACTTTACAAAATAATCTCGATACATTTGCATTAAAAATACAAAAGTTCGCACAAGTCATAACATTGCAAATGTATCAGTTACCAAGTGAAGCATATACTTACGTTTTCACCGTGCACTGTTGTTGCTGATCGTCCGGATAATGTTTGAAAAGACCGGTGTCTTCCCTGTTTTTGTACTGTCTACGTATATAGTCCACTTTTGAATTCTATGCTACAAATAAATTATAAAAATCAATTTTAAAAAACATAAACATCTGCTGAGTCTAATACTGATAGTATTTCTCTATATATGTACAATCCTGTAAACACTTGATTTTAAATCTCTAGTTATTTGCTGATTATCGACTAGTGTGAGCTATTAGTGTATGCTTTCTTTTTTTCGTGTTGTTACACCTATCTGAATGGGTTCGGTACGCAGTTCTGATTGTTGCTGTCTTACATCTTGTATCTTGTCAACCTCAGATGGCTAGTGATTGATTGTTAATGACGTAAATATTGCAACATATGAGCGTAACTCAATACGAGCGTCCAACCAAATGTGTAATAATGGAAGGTTTTGAATTACGTACTTGATAATGCTCGTTGAAACATAGAGACGTGACGAGATTTTGATTTTTAATGAAGCTTTAAAAATGTTTCAGTCACATCGTTATGATGGCAGTTTAGAGTTATGTATAGCACTGGGGCATCATGCCCCACTCAGTCACATTATCCTGACACCAGGATATCCAGTCTTAACATTAACCTTTTAATGCTAAACTCCAAGCATGGCAGCTACTAGTATCATCTATTATATGGTATGGCCCGGCCGTGGATCGAACCTGCGATCTCCCCGCATCCGAGGCGGACGTTCTAACCACTAGGCCACCGGACGGTTATACAATAAATAGATTTATTTCCTTTTCTTTCTTACATCTTGTTACAATACCCTGTGCATACGTGTACTTCAGTATGATCTGGCGACTTGCTAAAGTGGAATGATGGAAAGATATTACATACTAAATGAACATTTGTTTCTTTTCATTGGAGAATTTTTTTCTTTTTCAGGCAGCAATAGAGAGACAGAGACAGATATACAGAAACAGAGAGGGGGGGGGGCAAAATATATTTTTAAAAATCTACCTTAAAGAAAATTTTACACGTGATATATACAATATGATTTTGCAATGAATACTTTCATAGCTTTATTAAGGGAAAAGTAATGCATGATAATTGTTTATAATATAAAGACTTACCTTACCATTCAAACCACCTCGTCTATTTATGTGACACAAGCATATGCATCGGATGTATGCGAGTGTAGTAATTTACAGTAAGAAAACCACCGTGCATTGTGTTCGCCGGAAATTACTGCGCGTAAAAGAAAGCGCAATATTTTCGAACAACCTCGGTTATCCAGATGATCGAATTAACCGTTGTATTGATTATGAAGTTCGGAATAATAAAAGGGTTAAATGCATTCGCAACGTTTTAAATAGTCGAGTTCGTCCACATTATTCGCCTAATAAGAGCATATCAGTCTAGACAATAATTTTATTCGGGTATTGTAGAAATACATACCAATTTTATGGGTTTGCTGGTTCGCTTCAATAGGTAACAAAGCAATTTTGCACAAGAAAAAGCCGATAATATCAGAAGTATAACTTTGTCTCTCCTTCCACTCAGATCACAATTTTATTTTTTACTATACAGTATCTACATTTGTTTGTTAGAAATTTCCACTGTGTTCAAAATATTAAAAGATCATATTTTTAATAATACCTTTTAAGATGAACTCGCAGTGAAGTTCTTGTCATAGGATATCCTACGTGTTTTGGAGAGGCTGGACTGTAAAGAAAACACGGTGCAATGGGTCACATTTCACTTCCGGCTCAGCATCAATGCATCATTACTCACACATAACAATACCATAATGCTCATATTCTAAAGGATAAACATATGCCTTTAAATTTATACCATGAATGCTCAAATTGAGCTTTTGTATTACCACCAGAATAAGATAGGAAATATTAATCTTAAAGTAGACTGGGAATACATTCGTTGGTATTTAGCCGGAAGCTATAATTGAGAGAGAGAGAGAGAGAGAGAGAGAGAGAGAGAGAGAGAGAGAGAGAGAGAGAGAGATTAGTGAATTTAGTGATGTAATAAAAACTAGTTGGATAGTTCTTGATGGAGGATAATTACATGAGAGGTTCCTTTCTCAACTTGATGAAAATGGTCGATAATATTTCGATTTACCTTCGAAATATGATCCGTAGGAACTGACCTCAAAGTAACGAATGACACCTCCGTTAAAGTTGTTATATTCATTTAAATACGCGTTGCTGGAAGTCACGGGCAACAATCCACTAACAGCGGATTGTCGCCTGTGGCCACACACACACACACACACACACACACACACACTTATAATTAAATTATGAAGAAGAAAAAATCTTGAATGAAAGGAGACAATTCGTCATTTCATTAGGGAATATCTTTCCATCTTTCCAAGTTAACAAGTCCCAAGATAATATTGAAGCGTATGTATTATATACAGAGTATTGTGTCAGGTTGTAAGAAAGAGCAGTAATCTGTATTTGTTTTATAACACACACACACACACACTCTCTCTCTCTCTCTCTCTCTCTCTCTCTCTCTCTCTCTCTGTCAGCAAGAAAATACACGGGTGTTGTTACGTTGTTATTGTGATTTATGGTGATGTGGGTGCTCCGTTACATGTGTTTTGTGGTGATGTGGGTGCGCCGTTACATGTGATTCAGTTACGTAATTATTCAGAACATCAAACTTGTAAACCGCTTCCTCCTCACGTTGAAAAATGTTGCAGACTAGATTGCACATCATTTGACATGTGGGATGATGTATTGAACTCACCCTGTCCAGTTCTGTTGATGTGGCTCGAAACCTTGTACAGACTCAGTCGAGAGTACTTACATCGTCACGTTGTATCAAATCGTAGAGTCGTTGGGTTCCTACAGCGGAAATAAAAATAGCTTGGTAACATCGTTCAATTTTCTATAGTCTGTACACATGCGAGAAGTGGTATCTGGTTTCGGCAGAAGAAAACATGGTGCACTCAGCCACATTTGCTTGGTTCTTTGAAATCATTCTTCAGCAAATGCTGAATTTCGTTTTTCAAACATTCCTTTTTAGGAGGATTAACCCTGAACGAATTATGTTTCACTGGTTCTCATCACCAAACAATAGCTGTTTAAGCTCACGTTTTTCTTTTAGAAGTGACATTTTTTTGTTCCATATTGTTAAATATATATGAATTCCGAAGACTTTCTACATCAAAGTCAATACAGTCAGATTTCATTTCACCACTTAAATCCTCAGTGTGGGACAGGTATAACTAAATTGATTGCATGATAAACACGGCTGTCTTTATCAGCATATATATATATATATATATATATATATATATATATATATATATATATATATATATATATATATATATATATATATATATATATTTACAGAGGTATTAATGACGTAATTTATGTTACTTACTCTCTTTCTAACTTGATAAGGACCATAATGCTTAGCCTGAAAAAACTTTGAGGTATGGACAAGGGAGCCAGAACTCTCTCACCTTCGTATTCTCTGTCATGCCTTAATTTAATTTTTTTTTTACTTGTTCTTAGGAACGGGACTGACACAGTCTCCATTTATTCTGCTAAATGATTTAAAACTGATTATTGATCTTGTTATAAGACTTAACAGTCCCTAGATGACCAGCAAAAGGCGTTTCATGGCATATACCAAAAATTTCATGTCGCTACAACTTACGAAAAACAATTCGACAGCCCAATCAATGACCTGTCATCACCAGGTTTACATCATGTGGTCTCATTTTTCTCATAATGACCCGTTGTTTTGTTTAACTAAATGACGAACAGGTGCTTGCGTGGCTTCAGTTTCGCTAAAAGCCTTCTGAAACAAACATTTCAGGATTGTGTCCCTGTTCCACCAGAACTGATTGTCATTTGTTAATAAAAAGAATGTGTAGTAAAAATAAAATCAATGTGATCAGTCCGCTTTACTAGTCTATACCAGGAGCAAAGGTGATCTCCTCAAAAGACTGAACAATGAATATATCAGCTACAGCAGGGGTGCGCAACCTTTGGGCTATTGCCGGCCGCATAAAAAAAAAATTACTTTTGCAACGGCCGCCAAAAAGTTTTCCCTGAAAAACGAAACGGTCACTATCAAAATTTACCTCTCGTAATAGTCAACGCGAGATAATAATGACATAATCATAATGTATTGTAGGAAAACACAGTGCTTAAGTACAAACAAAAACATTTCCATCGATATTCTCTTATATTTCTACTTTATTGAACATTGTCATGTAAACCTAACATCATGTCACACACGTACAGCATGAGTATATTTTTAAGTGGCATTAGTACACTGAGAACACAATAATTGAATAAGTGATAAGCTGCTTCACTAACACTGTCCATGTAACTTAGCAGTCCAGAGTCCAGAAATTAGTGGCTGTCTTGCTCTTGGATGTTTGCCAAGAGTCGCGCAAAGTCCGGGCACTCGCTGGAGATCATCAGTCGTATTCCTGACGCCAGATTGGTGTCCACTAGTCGGGTTCGATATTTGTTCTTGAGATATTTCATTCGTGAAAATGACACTTCGCACATGTAAGTGCTTCCAAACAGCACTAGAGTGTTTCTTGCTATTTCGCGAAGCTTGGGATACTCCACAGCTACTTTCCATGTCTCCAGTAGATCGTTTTTGTCCTCGAATTTCTTCACAAGCTGCGCGTTATTTTCTAGTTCGATCAGTTCCGTTTGGACATCCAACGGCGCACTCTCTGTCTCAACCAAATGTGGAGAAGCAACGAGTCTCATATTTTCTGAGATCTTGTCGAAATCCTGAAAACGTTCTGCGAATTCCAGCAACAGCGCTTCGAGGACGCCTGAAAAGGACGTAGCCGGAATTTCATCTTTTCTTATTTCATGGCTCTCGATTAGAGCGGTGAGTTGCGGGAAATGATAGAGATTGAGCTGTTAGATATGACTTTGTAGCAGACGACATTTGTCACAGAAATCCTGTACTCTTCTGTGCATGAGGCAAACTGTTGTTCCTTTGCCTTGCAGAGACTCGTTGAGGCAGTTGATATAAATTAACAAATCTACAAGGAAGGCTAGAGATGTTAAGAAGGCCTGGTTCTGCAGTGGGCAGTCCTTGTTTTTCGTGGCATAAAATTCCAGTATTTCTTTTCGTAGCAGCAGAACACGGCGCGATGTTTCTCCCTGAGACAACCAACGAACGCTGGTGTGGTACAGAATATCTTCAGCCGACGAATCATTTGTGTGAAGAATTTGTATGAATTGGCGCTGGTGAAGAGCATTCGCGCGAATGAAAAGGATAATGCGATTCACATCCTTCAGAATGTTATCCAAATCAACAGATTTAGAACACAGCGCCTCCTGTTGAATAATGCAGTGCAGATTTATGAGCTGGTCATTACCGTGATCCTTCAACACATAATCGGAAAATCTAGCCACTAAGCCATTTTGCTTACCAACCATGGCAGGCGCGCCGTCTGTACAGATGCCTCGCAGGTTCTTCAGATCAACGTGCGAGTCGATGCAAGCTTTTTTAACTGCCAAAAATATGTTTTCTCCTCGAGTTTGAGTAACGAGTGTCTCCATGGAGAGCAGATCCTCGCACAATTCAAATGTTGGGGATAGGGAGCGAATGAATATGAGTAGCTGCGCTGAATCTGAAATGTCCGTAGATTCATCAACAGCCAGTGCAAACAGGCTGTCCTCCTTGTTAATCTTTGCCTGCATGGAGAGCTTCAGCTGCTCGGCAATATTACTTTGACGGCGTTGCACGGTATCGCGCGACAGAGGAATCAAAGAATAATCTGTTTCCTTACCCGAATGAATGCACTTAACAACATCCATGATACAACTTTTCACGAGTTCCCCATCGGAATAAGGCTTTCCAGCGACACCGAGACGATAGGCCACTCGATAGGAAGCTTCACTGCGCTTGTTCGTAGTCTTAACAAAAGCAGACATGACCGAGGTCTGTTGTCGAACATTCCTCTTTAGATTTTCCACGCAGATCTTCCTTGAATCACCTTGTAACTGTGCATAGTTGTGTGATGCGTGTCGGCGAAAATGTTGCTTGGCATTGTCCCCTTTGACAGTTTTCACAACATCGCCGCAGATTAGACACTGCATGAAATGGTTCTCTGTCTCTGCCATAAAGAAATCTAACTCCCATTTTACATTAAAGCTCCGCTTCTCTTCTTCCAATGTTCTTTTCCTTTTTATCGACATGATGAGTACTAAGGCGGCACGGATAATATTATACGGTAACTAAGCGTACAAGCTGTATAACTATGATACAATTAATCGTTTTCATTAAACGCTTTTTCACTGTTATGTTTATTCACTGCTATGTTGAGAATCTGTCTGGATTTCTGGTGCAGCTGCCAGCTAAAAGTGATACTTGTACACAGGCCTCTGGGTATTTGCGTGTACTGTAGCAGCTACTGAAGTTGACCGACGGGTTACAGAGAGCAAGCACGATACAGCGAATGTGCGCATCACACGGTTTCGGCGCGCTTCAATATTAGGCTGCTAAACTTCATGGCCTGCCCTCATTAGCTACAACTGCAGCCTAACACCAGCGTTATCAAGAGCTATTTCAATGTCTATGAGCGCTAAACTCTGCAGCTAACGCTACAGCTGCCGGAGTCGTAATTTCTTTCGCAATAACAAGTGCTTAAGAGTGTAAATGAATATTCGATATTTCGTTTACAACTTTACATAATATATTGCCAAATTGCAAATATTTGACGGCCGCAGGTTATTATAATTTAAACAGATTTCCACGGCCGCACATTTTCGTGCCCACGGCCGCATGCAGGTTGCGCACCCCTGATCTACAGGAATAATTTCGGAAGAACTTTCGTATTCTTCAGAATGAGGTAAATATTGATCTATTTCTTTTCCTTTAAGAAAAGCTACTTATGACGTCGTTAGAGCGTGAACTCTTTAATCGAAAAACCAACAATATTTTCAAATGCAAATTTATTTCCCTAACATATATACACAGTGAAAGAATTAAAATTTACTATAATTTACTACTATAGTCCATGGTAATCCGGAAATGCTTTGTGCTAACACCACAGAAGAATCACTGTTGTAATATCATGTAAATTTATACTTGCCCTCAAGGTAAATCCAAACAACATGCACTTCAAAATTCTTCTTTAATGCTTTATGGTAACCCAGCGAAATCAATATATCCAAATTTTTGAATAATTTCACAATAATACAGTAGGGTCTTTTTGTATAAAATAAATATTTCGAGATCTGCAATTTCGACGAACAAACGTATAAATAAATAAAAATGTTCTCATCTCTCACAAAGCTGATACAAGTTTATAGGATGAGAACACAGCGTAGTATTCGTGTTATATAATCACCTAATGCGCAGTAAAAACAAAAAACAAAAACCCACGAAGTTTGTAGAAAAAAGGATTCAATGCATTTTTAAACTATTTTTATATTGTGAAATACTTTGCAGTCAACAGTTGTTTTTTTTTTCTTTCTTTCTTGTTTCGAGTATCGCAAGCTAGGGCAGTCTAGCCTGTCTATGGTACAAATGTAATCCTTGGAGAACGTGATGTTATTTTGACCTCAGTTCGCTACACTCATGACCTATTTAGACCACGTGATGATGTTGACGTGAACCTAGCACATCACCGCTCCGTTGGCCTAGTGATTAGAGCGTCCGCCTCGGATGCAGGAGTTCGCGGTTTCGAACTTTGGCCATTTTATAGCAAAGACATAACATTGGTACTAACCTCTGCCAAGTCATGTACTCGGCATTAAGAGATTAGTGTTAGGACTGGTTGACCTAATGTTTGAATAATGTGACTGGGTGGGGACATGATGCTATGTGTCTGCGGCAGAAATTACCATTGCTAGACATCACTCTAAACTGATACACATAAGACACTGTAGCAATATGACTGAACTTTTGTTAAAGCTACGTTAAAATATCCCCCCCCCCCACACACACACAGATGCTTCGCACTTTGACTATGATTTCAAATTGGAAATGACGATTCGTAATACGTGTACTTATATTAACAAGCCAGTGACAGGATCATACAATTAAAAGACTTATATAAAAGCTATAAGCTATAATATACAATAATATACATATATTTGTAACAAACATACTAACCAGTGTTTCTAGCAACATTAAAACCTGAACATGTGTTTAAAGGGCGGAGGGAGGGGGGATGGGGCTTTCATCTTTCCCAGTTCTAATTTTTCTTTTTCTCTCAGCATCAATATTTCTCTTTCTACTTTGTCTCTTTGCACTTTAGTTTGTAATGACCTATCTTCTGTCTCCCCATTTCCACTTTTCTGCTATTATATTTGTCTCTCTTTATTCTCCCAGCAACTGTCTTTCTTCTTTTTGCAGCTGCAGTTGCATTTGTTTTTCAACTTTCTAAAGCGTTCTTGTTTTCAAAATAACAAACTATTTCCATCTGGTGTTTTAATTTAAATTCTATTATTTTCATTTCAGAGGCAGGTAGAGACTTACTAATCAAGCCCAAAGAACTTTCATCACCCACATTTTTTCTACTAAATTTGGACTAAACTATTTTGTATTTCTTGCCTCGTTTAAGAGGCACTCACCTTAGACAAATCATTATGTCTGACAAGCTGGAACAATTCATCATAGTTCAAGGACTCTTTAACCCTTCCTCGGTAGTATTAAAACAAAATTCTCCCCTTTAGATGGCGTTGCGGAAGCGTTTTGTTTCACTATATATTTCTGAATAATGTGAAATTAAAATACATGTGACATAGAAAATTCTGAAATAAGTTAATTTAAATTTTTAAAACATTATTGACGTTTTCTAAAATATTTTAGAGAAATATCAATCCAGCACGATATACCTCAATTTTTTTTTTAAAACAACTCCATGGTTTTAAACTAAGTAACTGAATACAAAGAAAGCAAACAAGTCTAATAAAATTCAACAAATCATTTATTTCCCTATATTACAAAGTGAAAATTTAAAAAGAACTTACATCATTGTGAATTAAATCCCAAATAATTTTAAAAGGTATCACAAGTCCAAATGTATGAAGGTTTAATTGAATTTCAGTGTTGGTCCAATTAAATTGAATGTGTTGATGTTTCTATAGTCTCTAATGTGGTGATGTGCTAACAGTCTGAATTCAATAGAATTCAAACTAAATATTTACTCCAATAAGCATTAAGGAGCACTTCGTTCCAGTGAATAATTTAAATGATTGTTATCTATATTAAATTTGTATTATTTGTTGGCTTTTTAATGATTATATATTATGCACATCTGAATTCTGTACTTGATTTTGCCATACCTCACCAGAGACATTTATTTTGTACAACATAATACACATTTCTTTAAGATTAAATATTAAGATAATTATCCATGTTTTGGGGGGTTAACCATGCCTTAATTGTTGAATTATACAAATATTGTTGGTTTTGGCTCGTTTCTGTTACTAAGTTTATGATTTAAAAGTCGCAACATAATCCTCAAGTAAACAAGCTTATATACCCATCCACTTGACCTAGGTTGCAATTACTGGAAAAGAAACGCTGTCAGAATAAAGGAAAGTTTCTTTTCTGGAACCTTCTAAGATCTGAATCATGACTATCTTTAAATCAAATTGAAGTAAGCATGTTTGCAATTCACAATGATCTGAATATTTAATCTCTATTCATAGAGAAATATTATCTATGTAATATGTTGCTTACAAAATAAATGTCACATAGACCATTAACATTATTCTGGACAATGGCCAAATACAAAACACAGATATACATAACGTATATCATTGAAAAATCCAACAAACGGAACAAATTATATATTCATAACACCAGTTTGCTAAATTGTATTGCAAATGATTATCAGTGTGTTTAGGATTTCAAAAGTTGAAACTGGATTTCTCATCTGGTCTGAAAATTGATATTGAATGTAATCTGGTATGAAAATTGATACAAAATTTCATCTGGTCCAAAAGTTGGTACTAGATCATCTGGTCTAAACGTTGATACTAGATCTCATCTGTTCCAAAAGCCGATACTGGATTTTATCTGGTCAAATAGTCAATACCGGACCTCATCTGGTCCAAGTGTTGATACTGGATCTCATCTGATTCAAACGTCGGTACTGGATCTCATCTATAGCCAAACAGTAGATACTGGATCTGGTCGGAAAGTTTATACTGAATCTCATCTGGTCCAAAAGTCGAAACTAGATTTCTCATCTGGTCCAAAAGTTTATGCTGATTCTCATCTGGTCCAAAAATCGAAACTAGATTTCTAATCTGGTCTGAAAATTGATATTGAATGTCATCTGGTCTGAAAATTGATACTGAATCTCATCTGGTCCAAAAGTTGGTACTAGATCTCATCTGGTCTAAAAGTTGATACTGGATCTCATCTGGGCCAGATGAACTATCGTAGGTTTGATCTTTTAAAACTCTAAGAATGGAAATTTCATTATAATCTTCAGCATTAGCAGATAAAAGATTTTGAGAAACAAATTGTTTCATTTTTTTAAAATATAGAATATAAAACATTTTGAGAAACCAATTGTTTCATTTTTTTTTAAATAGCAGATATAACATTTTGAGAAACCAATTGCTTCACGTCTTTGACCAGGTTGAAGTTACAGAACAGCTCTCGTGTGAAGCGTTTTGGTCAACATATTTGAAATTTCTGGTTCCGCTGTAACCACTTCACAAGATTGTTTTTACCGTTTCATACAGCTGCTTGTATTGTTGACTGAATATCCATGCTACATTTCAGCTTTGGAGTTTTACTATTGCTATTTTTAATAATACGACCAGAATTAGCTCGGTACATCTGGCGTTAATTTAGATTTTCAGTTCTTTGGTTGGTATTGTAATGCTTTAGAAGATTCTTCCTTTCACTACAAAAATAAATTGAATAAAAAAAAGCATGCCATGGGAAAAAAAAAAGATAAAACTAACCCCTTTTCCGGCCAAGAAGATGACGTACATGACTCTACATGAATATATATTAAATAAGAATGTATATCATGCACTTCATGAGCAATGTTCAATATTCCATGGACATCGCAATTTCAATTATGAGCTGTGACTTTATCACGGATTTGTTTAAAAGAAATAAATTGACTTTTGTGGGTGATTTTGTTTGTTTGATTAGGATTTGTAACGTAGCTTTAACAATTTTTCAGTCATATCGCAAAGTCTACTGTGGGGCAGTTTATTAGGATCTCTAGCACTACGGCATCATGCCCCAGACATGAAACATGATGACTCACCTAGTCACATTATCCTGACACCAGACCGACCAGTTCTAACACTAACCTCTTAATGCTGAGTGTCAAGCGAGGCAGCTGTTTGTACCATTTTTGTAAGTCATTGGTATGACTCTGCCGGGAATCGAACCCACGACCTCCAGCTTCCGTGGCGGACGCTCTAACCACTAGGCAACCGGAACGTTTTTTGTATGGGTGAATTTGTCAAGGAATAGTTTCATTATCAAGGCAGAAGGTGCACTCAGATATGGTTCAAGTATTTTTAAATATGTTTTCAAAGACTTCCAAAAGATTTCGAGTCTTATAATCTTATAGAGATTCCATTTTCTCAATGTTATGCTGTTCATCAGTGCTTAAATAGAACCCCCATTCCAAAAAAAAAAAAAAATAACCGTAACAAAACCATAATTAAAAATAACGTGTACAGTAGTAAAGGGACACTTATCCATTTGATAGCTAATTATGTAGCATCTTTAATCCAACAAATAATACTAGTTTACTTATTACATATTTTCTGTAAATTAAGTAATATAAAAAAATCTGAACTTAAAAAATGATACATTTTATTTACCCTAAACATTTAATATTATGTTAGAGAAATTCGTGTAGTTTTTCAATACATTCACATTTTTTTTTTCTCTATATATGAACTTGTCAAAATTCAAAGATTTTTCATAGTTGCACGAACTACGTTTCGTGCGTGGTTGTGAACGGTGAGAAGGACATTTCTTACAGGTGCCAATGGGGTGGTTCAAAGAATCACAAAACTTGGGCAATGTTAAACCCTAAGGCACGGAAAACGGATTCCAAGTCTCAACCAAGTGATCATACACAGGTCTCATCTTAATTCATGCTTAGAAGACTGTTTCTGTTCATTTTTATCAGTAAAACTGTATTATAATCAATGCAGATCCTGTTTTTCATTTCGTTCTAGTAGTATATGATGTAAATTTATTGTGACAAAGTCATAAACGAAAACTCGTACGATTAGGATATCAATGCCTGGCCGATACACGAAATCACGCATAACCAGACCCTGCTCTGCTGTAACATAATGCGAGTTTGAGTTTCATTTTAATATGCTTTTCAACAGCGAAATCCACCACTCAGTTCAACATAACAACTTTTAATATGATAAATGATAGGTTAAAATTGTAACAATTTCGATTTATCTTACAGTATATAATTACGCTGACCAACTGCAAACTACACAAGTTCTGCAGTCATACAAAACACCCGCAGATATGGGTCTATACAGGTGCAGTAAACATTCACCACCCTCTGTAGTTTCATGACGTGATTCATAGCAGGTAATGGTTTGCTTTTTGATTTACTTAAAAGTGATTACTTCTGAATTTTGATAACAGCATGTAAAGTCTTTTGATTCCATAATGTATAAATGCATGTTATGTGCATGTGTTTCTGTATGATATATTTCTGAGTATACGTGTTTGAACATGCTTAATAAAGAGAGACACACAACTGTAATGTATTATGCTTTATTGGGGGGGGGGGTAAAATTAAAGATATTAGACAGACTGAATTGCATAGTTAAAAGAAAAGGTACACAAAGTAAAAAAACCCACCAAAAGATCAGAACACGCATTACTTTTCTCGTATGCATAAAGAAGATCGGCAAACAGTGAATATACCAAGACCTGCTTTGCATATTAACTTGTTTTATAATTTAAACCAAAGTATGGAACCTTACCAATGAGATATGTCTTGGATTACAAGGATCGTAGTCTTGTCATGGTACACACTAATCATGGTGTCGTACAGCTCTATATTTATAGCGACATATTTCATTCCTGGAAGACAGAAGCGTCAGTCACAAATTCAACAATTAATACTCTCGCCCGTTTATAGGATATTCGTTGAAATTAATATGTGGAAATGCTTTAAATAATTAACAAATTAACAACTGCTTAGTTTTACAATAAAGTTCAAATCTATAGTGATAGAGAGTTTTGATCTCCTTTAGTTCTAATACCCTTTATGTTGTTTCAACACATCGTAAAACGTTCAAAGAATCTATCAGATCCTGCATTTCCATTTCTATATGCATTAAGCACGTGATATTTTATAATTATTGTCATAAGAAAATGGGAGAGCACTCTGACTTTAACCCCTGTATTTAGGTTAAGGTAGTTTTCAGATGTGTAAAGCGGTTTGCGTTTTATTAAGACCTGGTAGCTAATAAGTGGGAGAGGAGTAAAAATCTTTACAGAAGTGTGGAAAAATAGTACCCTGCTACAGATTGGAAGTTTAAAATCTGCTTACAATATATGGTTTCAGTAAGCACCTATTATCTGTGAAAGCCTTTTCTCATTTGAAATGCAGTTTACTGATAAGATAGTATTTAAAGCCAACATTTATATCTGGTCAAGAAACAAAACCTACCTAGACAATCATTCTTTTAATGGATTTTCCCTCCTTCTGAAATATTAGCATTATTTCCATATACTAGTTTCAAGATTTACATTAATTAAGTGAGCAATAATATGTCATGCTATAACAAAGCGAGACAGAAATGAAAAATGTACAAATGACATGAGTTATGAAATACAGAAATATGGAAATGATTTTGAAATAAATAATTGGATATAAAGCATACAATGCATAACTCTCTTTTAGGCTATAATGTCAGCCACCATAAGGGTCAACTTTGCTTTTGGAAACAGAATCTTCACTTGTACGATGTCATGCAAAACAAAAAAATTGTGTGAAAGATAACAAACATTATAAAAACAAAAGTTTGAAATTATTGCTCAACAGCAATATTTGCTGAATCATAACTACCAAAATAACAGAAATGAAATATAATCATACAGAACAAAATATATGATGCTATGCAATGCATTTAAAATTAATTTATCCAGACAAAGTTGGAATTTAATGCAAGTTCTGTCATGTCAAGCTGGCATTCAATTTAAGAAGTATTGAATAATACTGGTAGGAAAAGATACAATCAAAACTGGCATTTGAAGACCACACAGGAGACCAAAGTGATTTTTATGAGCATGTGGCATTTATATAACTGCAAATATTTATTAATTCATGTGGGAAGCAAAAGTTGTCCAGCTAGCAGAGCATCAGAATCTTAATGAAGTGAAACTGGTTAAATAGCCAACCAGGCCATTCAGGTCGGCTGCCTCACTGTATCATTGGGACAGGCACTTGGCTCCCATCTCCTCAGCATTATAAAGCCAATCTGCTAAAAGTGCTATTAAACCCAATCCAATGTCTGACCCAAGTAGCTTGACCTTTACACACAGGTCGTCCTTATATGCTAAGGGTTGTTGTTTTTGTTGTTGCTGTTGTTGTAGGGTTTAATGCCATTATTCAGCACAAGATATGCTATACATGGTGGCCAGTATTAATAGTGGAGGAAGAACTTGGGGAAAATCCCCAGAAAGAACCACCCACCCACGAGAAGCTACTGGCAAGCTATCTCACATACCCAAACTGGCCGAATCTGAGACTCAAACCCACACAGAGGTGAGATGGCGGTGATCCGTAATGGAGAGCGCTTTAGACCACTTGGCCACTCAGGGCCCCGCTGAGGGTTGTTACAACTAGTTTCTTTATAATATGCCACTTGATCCATGTCATGCCATCAATCAGATTTGCTTATACCATAAAATGCACACAATGTGAGTCCATTTTTGGCAATTCCAAAATAGTATTACTGTCAAAACTACAAAATTCTAAACCTAGTTATTTGTTGGTGCAATACAGGTTTAAGACATGTTAAACCTTTGTGAACATTAATTGTTTTTATTAATATTATCCTTTCATTCCCAAAGTAGAAAAAAGATGATAAAATCAAAGACCCTTCAGTTTTTTTAATTTCTCCCTTGGAGTAAGTTCATGTACCAAAATTCTTTAATAAAGCTATGACATGAATGATTTTGCATATCACATATATTCACATACAAGTCGAGTCCAACTGCAAACACCAATTCTGATCTGCCAATACATAATGCACAAGTAGGTACTCCTAACAAACTGCAGAGATCCAGATCTGTTGGGACATTGTGTCGTAACAGATCTGTTGGGACAACGTGTCATAACATATCAGTTGGGACACTCATGACAGATCTGTTGGAACATAGTGTCATGACAGATCTGTTGTGACAACGTGGCATGGCAGATCAGTTGGGACACTGTCATGACAGATCTGTTGTGACAATGTGGCATGGCAGATTTGCTAAGACATTGTGTCATCACACATCTGGGTCTGTGCAGTTTGCAGTTGGACTTAAATTTTGATACAGTATATATGGAACACACAAGTGAACTTTTTTATTGTACCTAAAGACATGAACAGACAGAAATTTCTATTTTTTATTTTTAAAAATGTACAGAACATGCTGGGGGGAAAAATCAATAAAACTGGTATATTTCATTAAAAACATGCAAGATTCAATGAAATAATTAAAGTTTCAAATCATTTTGATTTGACTGCACAATGAAGTTCATCAAAAAAATGTTGAAAGCAAAAGACAGGAGAAACAATACGAGTGTACATTTCTTTAAAGGATGTGTCAAGATTGTAAACAAAAATAACAAAATCCTGTACAAAAAGTAATTACTTCAGTTTCTGAACATCAATAAAGAACAAAAGAAATTACAATGACTGAAGATTTTTTAGAAGGTATTTACGAGTTAATTTTTGTTCAAAATATATTTTTTTTTAATTACTGCAAAATTTACCACCATACTGATACAGTAAAGAAACTATTTTCATGATTACAAAATCTGATCAAATATGGCAGGAACACTGTTTGCAAAATTGTTTTTGGTTCAAATTATATCTACATGCAAAAATTATAATAATAAAGTTTTAGTGTTTATTCTATTGTTGTAATGTAAGGTTTAGGTGATTTCTTTCCTATATTCCAGTAAATATTTGTTTAAATCCATTACCATAACAGCCCTTACAAATCATGGCAAGCTTGACCTATGAAGAAAACAAAATACATTACATGTACGTGTATCTGTTTTCACAGATATTGTTATAAATTAAACACCATTTGATAGCTTCTGGATAAAATGATTTTTAAAAAAAATACAAATAAATGAAATAAATGACTAGAAGAAAGAGACACACAAGTCACCATCAGAGTTGCAAATATGGGTCTTTTAACAACTACAAAAATATTTTAAAACCGTTTTACAGATCTAGAAAGATGGACAAGTTTACATGTAGTTTATTTCACTATGTAAATACAAATCAGAGAATGGAACAATATGTGGAATGTATGTACATGTATATCTATATATAAACATGTATATACATACATTAATGGACAAGTTTTTCGTAAATAATTTCAAAGAATTACATGTATATTTTGTCCCCTAGATGGAAAATGGGTGCATAGGAATGAGTAAATGAGATCAGGGATATGCTAGGGTTGCAATTTGAAGTGAAGTAATCACAATGATGACAGTATATAAAAACAGTTACATAATGTGACAAGTCCTTTCAACACTGCAAACATAGCTGGGTAATGATGACCTAAATTTTTGAAAGCGTTGATTTGAATAAAATGTTATGCATTACTTTTAAATACAGAAACTGTTTTACTCGTTTGTTCAAGTGGAATTCAATGAATGACTCCAGGAAATTGCACATGGAGCACACATAGGCTGAAAAATGAGTTGTTGTGGGTTTTTTAATGTGACCTATATGTCGTCATTTTTCCACCATGATAATGCTCAAGCTATTAAAAGTAAAATGAAAATTTACAGAAATTACACAAGTTTCAAACTGAAAAGGATAACAGACTAATATCATGTTCCTCAAATAATGTAAGCTAAAACAAACCCAATCATTTATTTATAAAATTGTATGTAAACATGAATGACACAATGATTATTATCAATATCATCATTATCAAAAAATGTAAACCATAAAGACAACATTTCTAGAAAATCGTATTAGATACATATTTTTACTATATAGTAAATAATTATTCCACAAGTTATGATCATGATTTTACAAAAATGCTTACAAAAGATTTTTCCTGCACATGACATTGCACACTGCAAATCAATCATACATTTTTATCAAACATCTCTTATTAAGGTTTAAAGGTGAACTTTGTCAAGTTTCTTTTTATACATTTGTGACATAAACTTGAAAATAGATGACTAATGACGTTTCTTTTAAATTAAGAAAAATGTTCACAATTCAAGTAAAATGAAAGCAAGTACTGACTTGGTCAAATAAGTTTATTATCTAACCCAATGCATGTTCAAACTGAAAAGGTATATAAATTTTTGTTAACTAAATGTGTCAACCCAACACGAGACTTTCTTACTGTATGCTTTTATTTTAATAATGAAGTACAAAACTTTAACACTGTTATTATACCATCAGGGTCTACACCAATGCTTCCAAAAAGCAAATGTTTGCTGGACACATTTGAGAGCTAAGCTAAAATGACTGGGTTGCAAACACAGCAGATTCGATGTCATAAGGTGCCCGTTTGTATTCCATGCATTTTATTCATTAATTATATTCGCCTAGTTATTTCACACCCTACAGTCCAAAAACTGCAATACAAGGCAATGCTGCTATGAAAGCCAGTCACCAAATCTCATGGCTTCTCAAAATATGATAAATGAACGATTACCCCCAGACTCTTTGCTATGGCAATGTTACTGTTAACAATATGTATGTAATCTAGTCTCTAAGTGAAACCAGAAGTTACTGTTAACAATATGTATGTAATCTAGTCTCTAAGTGAAACCAGAAATGACAGAAGCAATAAACTAGCCTTTTTATTATCATCTAAAAAATACAAATTTTTTAGTTACGTCTGTGATGGACAAATATACCTACTATTTTTTTGTGTATTTTCAAAAACATTAATTACATCAGTGTACTGATAAAAAAAACTAAAGTCAGCAGAAATGCCTGTTGAATCGTAAGATATGATAAAGAGTTTTTATTACAAATATATATTTTCTCTTAAAAGATTTTTTTTTTAAATAGTAAAAATGAAATATAAACTGAAGGAACAGTGATTCCAAAATGAGGAAACAGCATAGTTTTCATTACATCAGTTAATGGTATCATATTTTTATTTATGATTAACATCTTAACACTGTCAATTTACAAAATAAAATGTCCAGCAAGCGCAAACATTTTGGAAGCCCTGGTGTACACCATATCTTTTTTTAAATTTAAATACTTGAACTGACCCAGATAAGCCAGGATAAATCAGATGGTCAATATTACTTGTAGTCATGTAAATGGTTAACAAGAGACCCTCTTTCCACCAACCCCACCTTGTTAATTTTTAAAAAATTAATTAAAACATTGCAACAGCGACATAAAGATTACCACTATTTCAAACATCTGTGGGCCTGACAATTATTACAGAAGTCTGGTGACCAGTGGCTTTGCCATTGTAATTATAGTACTTCTTTTCATCATACCCCAGTAAAATCAAATGTCATGAGAACATGTCTTGAGAAAGTTGTAAAAAAGAGATTTTTTATGCACAGATGCAAAGTATTTGATGAAGTGTTCTGATGCGGCATCAAAGAACTTAATACCTTTTGAAAACATTACATTCATTTTTGAGAGAGCAAAACAATTCATTACATTTATCTGCTCAAGTCATTCAAGCTGTTTGCAGGAAAAGCATCTGCTTAAAACTGTTATCTCCCATTTATCTCATTAAGTAAGTAAAACTTTATCTCACTACAGTTTTCCCTCATTATAACATCCTGGTTATACCACTGTTCTGGTTATAACATGACAATGAAACCAAGTCCAAAATTAAACTTTAGTATGAAAATACCAGTTGCAAAAATACCAACATGCAACTTAGTAATGCATCTTCATTTCCTTTCTAGAAAACTGTCGACAAATTTTGATCAATTCCACTATGCAGTTTTCAGTATACATCCCAGTTCACGTTATACATAGTTTGGCACACTTTCTTGCTATAATGCAGTTCAGCATACAACAGCATTATAATGAGGGAAATGTATATTTTAAACAGTTAAAGCTTATAAGATTACAAATTATATTTTTCATAATAATACTGCCCCAACCTCCCCCCCCCCCAAAAAAAATGAGAGGTGTACAGAATTTTACAGCAAAAAAACACATTTGCAGTATCTTCCTTTGAAAGCATAATGTCCTCTTCCTCAAGAATGCATATTCTGCAGAAAAAACTGGGGTAGCTGTTAACAGTATTACTCGTTAACGGCAACACTGCTGATAGGGGAAATAAATTAACTAATTGACAAATGAATGAAATCTCCTTTGGTATGTGAAACAAAATAACCAATAATTTTAAACTTTGACAATTCAGCATGCATGACTTCGAATATTTGTTCTGTGCATAAAATATATATTTGCAATTTCATTTACATTTCAAAGAAGAATATTGCTATTGGTTGAACTTGTACTAAATCCGGAAGATATGCCAGTACAATTCAACCTACTTACATCACACAAATGCAGATAAATTCCAATGTACTCATATTGTTTTTTTCTTACTGTGCTATTTTTATACAAGAAATCCCACTCTAGAACAATTATCATGCAAAAAAAAAGAAAGAAAGATAAAGTGCACCAAATTATTAAAATACCAACAAACCTGATGTAGAGACAACTAAAGAAGACACATTCTTCATTTTATACACCAACACTAACTACAAGAATTAATCATTGGGATGTTATTTTTTTAAGTAATAAATAAACTGCATTGATTGTTGCAGGGTAAAAACTAGAGCTGACTGGGGTGAAATACGCATCTGAGACTATGTCATTTCACCAAATTAAAGAGAAGATGAAATCACCTTTCCTGAGCTGATGTCTACCCCCTCCACTTTTCAGGCCACTGAATATTTTAGTATTGTGTACAATATTAACTCTTGTGAGTTTTTTTTCTTCAATGAGCAATGTAAAATTGTTCAAACATAGTTTACTGTGCTATTATGAACTTTTGTGTCTGCGGAGCGTTGTGTCAATGGTCAAGATTATCACCAGGAAATTCAGGGCAAGATTATCACCAAGGAATTCAAAAGATTCCTTGGAAGCCATGGTGGGTCAGTTTAACAAACTCATGACTGAAAGGGTGCTAGTTTAAATCCTACAATCTGACTAGCTTGTGTCAGGTACATGTACCATGGTCATTGGCAAAAAAAACTTTACTCCAACTGCCATGGCAATAAATAATTTATTTGTTTCTGAGCCATGAAGCACCAAACAAAATGCATGATTCTTGTTTGAAATGGGTGAAATTCAATGCATCTGTAGCCCAATCAGGAGTAAATTATTGCTCTTTGAAGGTATACAAACTGATTCCTAGCACACAAATACATATATTTCACATTTCATCATGTAAAAGTGATGTGGTCTTTATACCTCTGTATCTGTCACCCAATTCTGATGGTAACCTACTTTTGTGGTTACAATTCTTTGACAAATTCATGCAACAGTTTTAATGAATCAAACAAAGAAACAATTTTCTATTTTCATCACGTTTTATGAGTATTTTTTAAATATAAAATCGGATACAAAGATTTAGTAAAATGGCTGTTTTAAGCCACTGTTTGAATGTTCTCAATTCTAACTAGTCAACATTCATGTCTACCTATTTTCCCTCTAGTTTGCCCTGTAGTGGAGAGAAAGCACTGGAACCAAAATTTTGTCCAACACAAACCCTGATCTGAATACCGTATATGCTCACTTATAGGTCTAGTTTAACTGTAAACAACACAAACCCTAATCTGAATACCGTATATGCTCACTTATAGGTCTAGTTTAACTGTAAACAACACAAACCCTAATCAATCTTTGTATAATACACCAGGAGATCAAAATCGAGGTTCTTTCTACTGATTACTCTTAATAAACAAATTTGACCCTGATCTACCTTTACACTGGCAGATCTTGGTCTATGCTGTTTGCAGTTGAACTAATAAGTGGGTATATATTAAAGGAAGTAAGGTTTGAATCGGACTTTTTCCATTTTTCTTCAGATGTTCTGACCACAAATTATAATGAAAAACATGGCTATGATAATCTTTTTTTTTTATTATTATGTTAAGGATTTGATTTTTATTAGACCTTTTCATCTGACTTTAAAACCTTTGCACAAATAAATATAAATACCTGATTCTATGTGACTGCTCATCTGTGTAACAATGATATACAGATACTATGACACTAGACTGCACATTTTTACTATGCATTTACATCTGCACAAGGTGGGAAGAAAGCTCAAAAACTAGTCAGCCCATGAAAAAACTCTCCACTGAAGAAACAACATATTGCTGTATTTCCTGTTTATAAACCACCTGTTGTACCAGGATGCTTAATGTTATACTAATTGTTTCTAGCA
Organism: Unio pictorum; assembly: GCA_030141615.1. Classification (NCBI taxonomy): domain Eukaryota; kingdom Metazoa; phylum Mollusca; class Bivalvia; order Unionida; family Unionidae; genus Unio; species Unio pictorum. The sequence goes on from JARLTB010000046.1 coordinate 1,376,239, forward strand.
TTGGTGAACATTATTTTTGCTAAAGCAGGAAGAATCCAAGACAAGATCATCGTGTACTTCTCAAGACATTGATCCATTTTTAACATTTATCTTTCTTCCTGATTTCAGCAATTTGTTTCTAGCAATTTAAGTCTCATCTTTGACGATCTTTTCAGAATCATTCAACAAATTAAATGACTTGCACATGATTCAGTCTTGGTTGTGTATCATACATTTTTGAATCAACAATGCAAAAAAAAAAATGAATCGGTTGTAACATATTGCAAATGAATGAATGAAGATATATATATATCAAGCCAGCAAACAGTCTAGTGTAGTATAGTGCTCCCAATTTTAGCACACTTGGCAATAGTGTTTCCCTGATTCTAGACTGCCTTGTAATAACACAAAGGCAGAATTAATGGTTCTATGGATTTGCTAATCCTTGGTGAAGCAACCAGTTGAATTTAGCACATTTGCTTCATAAATGCACTGTTGTTCCATCTGTTTCCAAGACAACTTGACAAAATCAACTGACTGAAATGATCGTTAGTTTCACCAATTGGCCAAGCCGGGTTTACTGAGTGTCATAAAGTATATCTGACATGAAGAACCAGATCTCACTGATGAGAAGAACACCTAAAAAACAAATGACATTAAAAAATTAGTCATTAAGAAACAAACCTCTAGAAAGATGAATTGATAACAACGATTCTCATATATTCAGATTGTCCTTTCAAAATTACAAGGGATACTTTTGGAACAGGCTTCATGTTGGCTTCTTTTCCTTGCATTTCAAAGAAGTTTTCCAAAATAATTTAAAAACTTAGTAACTCAAACTGGAATCACTTCTGTACTAGTCATTACTCAAAGATTAATCTCTCATACTTCTCATTACACACACATCAATCACTTTCATACTTGATATTACTCAATAATCAAGAACTTTCATACTTATCATCATTCAAACATTAATCACTTTCATACCTGTCATTACTTGCAAATCACCACTTTCATACTTGTCTTAACTCTAACATCAATGCTTTCATACTTGTCTTAACTCACACATCAATGCTTTCATACCTGTCATTACTCAAACACCAATTACTTTCATTTCTGTCATTACTCAAACACCAATTACTTTCATACCTGTCATTACTCAAACATCAATTACTTTCATACCTGTCATTACTCAAACACCAATTACTTACATATTTGTAATTATTCAAACATCAACAATTTCATACTTTTCATTACCCACACATCTATACTTTAATACCTATCGATACTGACAATTTTCTCAGTAGCAATAAAGGATTTTTCTTTATCTTTTGTAAGAGACATCAAAATATTCAAAACAGCTGAAAATCTGAAACAAATGTATGATGTACATCCATGACATTTTCAAAGCACTCCAATTTTACACAGCAAATCTGGGATTCTCTTTGATGATGTTAGGACACTTTTGGCAATTCCCAAAATTACTATTTTGCATGTCACATGAATATGCTCCACATAAGGCAGAGAATGACTTGACAACATTCACCTGCTTTAGAGTCCAACCTTTGTTATTTGTTTGCACAACTACAGTGAATTTTATAAAAATAATTCAGGTATTTCTTAAAAAAATAAAATAACTGCATGCACTTCAAATAATTATATTTGTGATAAACACATAAAATATGAACTGTGACTGGAAATACCTTGTCATTCCTTTCACAAAGGAATTTCAACTTCTGGGCTTTCTTATGCATGAACACTCCATCAAGATGGCCAGTTTCTGCTGCCCGAATTTCTATGGCTTTGTTCCCCCAACCCATGATCTGCCCTGTACTGATGTAAGCTGGAAAATAAAGCAAGAGTTACCTTCCTTCCTACATATCACTCATAGACAGAGTTATATCCCATGAGAACAGTCATATTTGTCAACCTTCTATAGTTTTATAATTATTATTATTGTTATTATTATTAATTATTGTTATTATTATTATTATTATTAATGAGAGGAAATACAATATCCATCTAAATCAGTGGTTCCCATCTTATTTCAGCTGTGACTCTAATTGGTTAAAAACAGGACCTCCTGACACTCCTGCTTATGATATGATTTAGATGTTCTCCTGATGACTATTCATGACCCTACTGTACCCCACCTCATTTTGGGATACCTCTCTTGGGAACAACAGCACTAAATACATGTATCTTATTGATGTATGATTTAGTCTACATCTCTTAACTGAGAAATGTTTAAACAAATTATCTTTAATAAACATTTTCTAATGGTTAAATGCGACACAAAAGCGGTCAAATACATCAAGGGAGGTAACCACTCTGACAAATCATTTCATCTAGGATCATGTTAAGAATTATGTCCCTTATATATTAATTTGACGGCATGCATGGTCCAAAGGACAGAAGAGCTAAATAAAGTGCCTTAATTATTAGAAATACAAACTATTCCTAGTAATATAGACATCATGCCACAGCCCGTGAGTAATGAAATGTCACAAATGGTCTGAGATAAACAAGAATAATTTTCTTGCAAACATTATTGGTTAAAAACATTTACAATGATAATTAAAGCTGCTCACCTAATTTAAATCATCAATTTTGAATGGAATCAACTTCTTTTATTAATATGTTAAGGGGAAAACCTATTAAGATTTTCCTGAATTCCTGAATGACATCAAAGAAGATTTTGTATACACTTTACACAAACAGTTGTATGAACATGAAAACAACACAATTTCAGACTCTCACTATGTAGTCATAAGATGTATTTTTCAGTGAATTTACTGTATATGAAAGATAAGATGTATTTTTCAGTGAATTTACTGTATATGAAGATAAGATGTATTTTTCAGTGAATTTACTGTATATGAAAGATAAGATGTATTTTTCACTGAATTTACTGTATATGAAAGATAAGATGTATTTTTCACTGAATTTATTGTTCAGCTAAACCTGCACAGACCCAGAACTACCATCCTATAATGCAGCCACAGGTCTAGGTCCTTGCAGTTTCTTAGAAGTAATCAGTAAAACAAACAATACAGACACTACCTACCCGTGCATTAAGCAATAGTAAATCAGTATGTTCTGTTTGCAATTGGCTTCAACTTGGAGTATATTTTATACAAGTTAACTTCAGGGCAAGGGGCCCAGAGTGGCCGAGTGGTCTAAAGCGCTGTCCATTATGGATCACTGCCATCTCACCTCTGTCTGCGTGGGTTCGAGTATAAGATTTGGCTAATGTAGTTATGTGAGAAAGCTTGCCAGTAGCTTCTCGTGGGCCGGTGGTTCTTTCCGGGGGTTTTCTGGGTTTTTCCTCCACCATCAATACTGGCCGCCATGCATAGCCTATATTGTGCCGAAAAATGGTGTTAAACCATAATAAAAAAAATATAAAAAAAACTTCAGGGCATGTCTAGTTGTAAACAGAAACATGTCCACTTGATTTCATTGTCTAGGTCATTTGCTTTTTGTGTTTCCAAAAAAAGGTAACCAATGACTTATGGGTGGACAAACATGGTGAAATCAAGATGCCCCTGATACACCTACTAATGGGACATGACAACATTGGCCTCCAATACTAATGTACTTACCTACAGAAGTTGGGAGCTCTCCCCATTGCAGCACTACATTTTTAGTGATCTTCCCATTAGAATCCACATAGACACCTTCATCTGGGGATAAACAAACAAGAACAATGTTGGTCACAATAACCTTAAACTGTTTGTCATATTTTTCACATGGACTATTGACAACAGTATAGTACCTTAATTTTCCATTTTTGTCACACAGACCATTTACAACAGTCTAGTACCTTATTTTTATATTCTTGTCACACAGACCATTTACAACTGTCTAGTACCTTATTTTTCCATTCTTGTCACACAGACCATTTACAAATAGTCTAGTACCTTATTTTTCCATTCTTGTACACAGACCATTTACAACTGTCTAGTACCTTATTTTTCCATTCTTGTCACACAGACCATTTACAAATAGTCTAGTACCTTATTTTTCCATTCTTGTACACAGACCATTTACAACTGTCTAGTACCTTATTTTTCCATTCTTGTCACACAGACCATTTACAACTGTCTAGTACCTTATTTTTCCATTCTTGTACACAGACCATTTACAACTGTCTAGTACCTTATTTTTCCATTCTTGTATACAGACCATTTACAAGTCTAGTACCTTATTTTTCCATTCTTGTCACACAGACCATTTACAACAGTCTAGTACCTTATTTTTCCATTCTTGTACACAGACCATTTACAACTGTCTAGTACCTTATTTTTCCATTCTTGTCACACAGACCATTTACAAATAGTCGAGTACCTTATTTTTCCATTCTTGCACACAGACCATTTACAACAGTCTAGTACCTTATTTTTCCATTCTTGCACACAGACCATTTACAACAGTCTAGTACCTTATTTTCCATTCTTGTCACACAGACCATTTACAAATAGTCTAGTACCTTATTTTTCCATTCTTGTCACATAGACCATTTACAACAATCTAGTACCTTAAGTTTTCATTCTTGTCACGTAAACAGTCTAGTACCTTCTTTTGTCATGTTATTTTTCAAGGAATGCTTACAACAGCCTGTTACCTCATTTTGTGAGGGGCCCCTGAGTGGCCAAGTGGTCTAAAGCGCTCTCCAATACAGATCACTGCCATCTCACCTGTCTGCGTGGGTTCGAGTCTCAGATTCAGCCAATGTGGCTATGTGAGAAAGCTTGCCAGTAGCATCTTGTTGGTTCTTTCCATGGTTTCCCCGAGTTCTTCCTATGTCATTAATACTGGCTGCCATGTATAGCCTATCTTGTGCTGAAAAATGGCGTTAAACCCTACAACATCAACAACAATAACAACCACCTCATTTTGTCATACTTATCATATAACTTTTTACAACTGTCAAGCACATTTTATCACCATAGCCAAACTTAGGTACCATGAATACTTGCTTATAAGTCCAACTGCAAAGCAACACAGACCCTTTTCGGTTGCATCATATGCTGGCAAATGATAGTCTATGTTATTTGATTACTTCTGACAAACGGCACAAATCCACATGTGATAGCACATTATGTGACTGCAGATCTGGGTCTGTGCAGTTTGAAGTTGTCCTCCACTTATAAGTTAGTATAGATGGTAACCTTGGTAAGGGTCTCTAGTAAATGCCTAAGACTCTGCAGAAATTTTTTGGTCACGTCACTCAATTGTTGATAGGATAGTTTTTTTATATAAAAGCTTTGATATAATTATCATATTTTTTCTATGCTTTAGGCTGATAATATTAAATATATACATATTTTCCCTTTTTGGACAAAGCTCTGTAAATGGCCAAGAAAAATTTATATCAAGCACATACGGCTATCCATTTAGGTGAAGTGCTGACAGAATAACCTGGCAGATTTATTACGACTTGATCAGCATCATTTTCAATTAGAACCAATTAAACATCAAAAATCATTTACTGAAAACCCCCAAGTAGATACAACAATCGTTGCAAGAGGATTGGTAAAACTGGAAAGGTGAAAGGTCATCACCTAAGTTCATCTGGTCTAAGATCAGTGAAGCTAAAAACGGGACTGAAAATCTAATTAGGTCATATACACACAATGGATTGATGGATGGATTGACGGATGGACAGGCAGATGGATGGACTGGAATGGAATGGTTCCAAAGAATGCTTTGGTCAAGGTCACAAACTGTGTTACCACAATTCCTGCAAGTACCAGAATGAGAGAGTTAAAGCATACCAGGTACAATATTAATGCATAAAGTAATAAATATATATAAATGCTGTTGTCAAATACAGTCGCTGATGAAGAAATGATATTACTTTCTAAACTTTTGACACTGTCTCAAAATTGTTGATGAAGATGCTACCATTAAAATTTGAAATGTGATTCAAATGTCGTCATTCACAGGAAGAAAACCCAAACAAATGTCCAAACAAAACTTACTGTTGTAGCACAACAGGAGTTGCATTCCATTGGTACCAGGAAGTACGACTATTGTATGAGGTGTGATTGGGCCTTGAGTCTGAAAGACAAAAAAAAATACTTTCTTAAAAACTAACTAAATTTAATTTAAAATGACTAATGAATTTCCTGCCCTTAACATTTAAAATATTAAAAAAAATAGTATGGAAATGACAAATGAATTTCAACTTAATGGCAACCACATATTTCCTATTATCTTCTGGGATTTAAGGAATAGGACAAGGAAACTGACAATGGCTAGGATAGAATAGGATAGAATAGATAGGATAGAAATCATAATTTCAACTGTTTGACAAAGTTGAAATAAATACAAACTTTCAATCTACGGAGAATGACATATAGGTCACAGTGACTTTTATTTGAACACTACCTCTCTTCATGATGTATCTATGTTTCAGGCTATGTGATGGAGGGGGGGGGGAGCATCAGCTGATAAACCGACAGAAGCATAAACCGTAACCTATATTTCATGCCCAACAGACAGAGAGAATGAAGGATAGAGATCGTAAATCCACAGTACAGATTTGGTTTGTGGTCTGGCCCTAAAAATTACAACTCTGACCGAACAACATCTTGATTGAAATTTCTGTAATTTTATATTCCATTGCATTCACAGCAGTATGGGAATGTTTTGTCTGTCCATATGATATATATGTCTGCGATACTACACAATTAAATTTCCAAACCTGGATCATGTACCAGTTACACTAATATTTGTATAGATTGTGTTGGCTTTTTCTATAATTTAACTCTCAACCCTTGTGAAAGGGCTGTTGAGCAATGGAACCCGAAAGGGTCTCATCTATTAAATTCCCACCAATTAACCAAAACAAATAGTTGCATGACATGAAAAGGTTACTACCCACAATTTTTCAGTAGATATACAGCTGAGGAGCATGTGATGATTTCATGTGGGTGAGAACATATTTGTTTCAGGAAGTACATGTCCTGACTCAATCTTGTTAAAAAGCTTCAAAAGATGAATCCCATTACTGCATAATAGCGCACCTCTGAATATCTACGCTAACCAACCAAGGATCTGATATGATAACCCGATCTACACCTTGGCAGATCAAACAGATATTTTAGTGCTTTGTCCTAGTCACATCTATTAGATTTCATGAGTTGCCTCCCTTATTATGTGATATTATTCCATCTAACCAATAGCATGTAACAGCGGTGCATTGTACATTGGTTGAAAATGGTGGAGTTAATTGACTTTGGATGCTTTGTAAGTTTAACATTGAAAATATGACTATAAACCAGACAGAAACCACTACAGGTGTATTTAAGTGAAAGATATTTGTACAGACCAGCAGTGGAAAATTGATTTTTTATCTGTCCATTCAAGATGTATGTTCCCATTGTTTCGATCATGTGGGGACAGTATTCAAATTTGAACAACTTAATTTTGATTGGATGCAGTTGTTTGCCACCGCATCCAATGAAGTTCACATATCCAATATTGATAAATATCTACTTGATATGCCAAGTTGTAAATATTTTTATCATTTTGGCACCTTGGCTAGTGAAGAAGACCTTTGACCAATTGATCCTTTCACTCTTCTAATCAATGCTGCTGCATGCATTTTCAGTAATTATTTTGTTTAATTTGCTTAGTGGGTCAAATTCAGTTCTGGAGAAATCATTTCAAGGATTTTATATGCTTAGTCAAAGTATCCATGTTTGATGACATACTTTTTGGAAATTTATAAGATATTCATAATCAGGACGCTTTCTGCCAATTTTTGTCCGATTCTGTCAAGTTGTTTTTGTGACGAAATTTTTTACAAAATGTGTTTGTTTGTAGTAATCTGATCAGAATCATTCTGAACCAATTTGAAAACACCTTCTTGCACTATGCTTTCTGTCAAATTTGAGTATATTCTGTTTCCTACAAGAATAGGGAAGCAGCAACTGTGAATATATGACATGCAATGGACAAAGAACTGTATCAATGCTTACTTGAACTCCTAAGCAGGTGAAAACTAAAAGTAAATATTTTCAAGTGATTTTTTTATTTTATTTTCACACTTGTAACCTTGCTAATATTTACACTCACTTCATTACCTGAATATTACTTAAAACAATTACCATTTACTTATTTGATAATACAAAAAAAGAATCACAAAATGCAGTAGTATACTCTTTAAGCTGCAACAAATGCATGGTAGGAAAGAATGTGTGTATGGATGTGTTTGTACTTGGGTGGCACAAAAGTAAGTAGAATTGAAAATGGACCAAAATTCTGAAACATATCAAGAATATGAATGTGAACAAAACAGCTAAGTACACAAATAACAATAGCTATATAATGAAAAACAAGGTCAAGCTACACAGTCTTATAAAAAAACCCAGCAGAAACATTCACTGTATAATTTCTACAACTGTATAATAGAGCTGTTAAAATATGGACAAAAGGAACATATGCTGATAAAAAAAATATTTAAAAAATTCTATTATTATTCATTTTTCTACTGATAAATATTTTGCTTAATCCTAAAACCTATTCAAAGAAAAAGTAAATGCATGCACTGAGTAGACAATGGCATCAGATCTAAAATATGGTACAGGTTTTAAAAAATAGGTGGGGCTTAAATTAAATGATAGTGAAGAATGAGTATTTTGATTACTGACTTACGTGATGAAAGAGAGTGTGTATATATGTGTTTTGGATTTTTAACGTAGCTTTAAAAATTCTGCATTCATATCGCTATAATGTTTGCAGTGTGAAAGTTTATTGTGATGTCTAGCACTGGGGCATCATGCTGCAGACATGTAACATGATGTCTCAACTAGTCACTTTGTAATGACACCAGGCCAATCAATCCTAAACCCCTGGCAAGACAGCTCTATGTACCATTTTTGTACAAGTCTTTGGTATGACTTGGTTGGGTTCAAACCCCGTGACCTCTCGCATCCAAGGTAGATACTCTAAGTTCTTATCGCGATGTATTATGTCCCATGTTTCATAAGTTTAAGTAAGATAAAATGCATATAGCATGCCAAAAACTCAAGTGATCATAAGCTGAAAGCACAAAACTTAAAGCCAACAAAAGATAATAGGTCACAATGAACTATCTTTGTTGTAACAGCGTGGTACAAAAGATGCATGCCACCATCATTTTCATGATTTTAGCTACCATGAACAGTGTCGAGAATTCAACAATAAACAAAATTCAACTCATGTCAGTGAAGCATAAAATATGTGCCATAATGACCTACTTCTGAGTGAGGAGTAGCAATCATCAATATGCATCCCCTCAAAGTTACATTATTATAGATAGAGTAATATATACAACGCATGCAAAAAGCCTGATTGTTCAGGGGCTCAATGCAAAAACTTCACTTAAGCCAGTAAAATATGAAATATTGATAAGTGACCGTTTCTGCTAGGGTGCTTTTCAAGTACAGACATTCATAATCCTTAACTTTATTGATTCTAGCACAAATAGCTAAAATCATAAAATATAACAATGTCAATGAAGCATGGCATATGGACCACACCAGTGACCTACTTTTGTGTACTCACGAAAATGGGTTGTGTAATCAGGAATAACAGTATGTTAAGTAGATGTAAAGGAAACTGTGCCTATGTGATCATGAGCTAAATGCAACAACTAAACCTAAGCCAGTAAAATGTGAAATGTAGGTTCCAGTGACCTTGTTTTGTTGCATGACTGGAGTACTATAAGAGATGCATGTAATATTTTCAATTTGATGATTCTAATATTAATAGAGCTTGAGAAATAAAAATTTTAACCAATGTTAATGCAGCATAACATTTTGGTCACAGTGACCTAATTCTGTGATGAGGGTGTAGTACTCAACAAGACGCATACCCTCAGCAAATTTCATGACTCCAGATATAACAGTACGTATACAGAATGCAAAAAACTCTAGCAAACTGCATCAACTTCACTAAAACTGTACAAATAATGCACATGCATGGATATAGTTAGCCCCCTTTGTCCTCTCAACACAGGGTATGTGCTTCGAAACTCAATATAAACTACTGCCTAGAACAAAGAAGAAAATTTGAATGAGATGCATAGAGGTTTTAAGTACATATATAATTTTGTGTGGACACCAACACCAGGGGTACAACATATCTGACCTCTACATTTTAGAGGAACTAAACATTTATGTCCTAAACACAAGCATCTGTTTGAACCAGGTTGCCAAGCAAACCATCTATATATATATATATATATATATATATATATATATATATATATATATATATATATATATATATATATATGAATGATTCAATAATGTAATTCTCAAATGGTCATGCCAGGTTCAAGGGGGGTTAACTCAAGCTAAAAGCATGGCACTGGTTACCTGGTTGACAAAGAAGGACATCATACTACTGCCCTGATGTGTGGCAACATTATCATGACCTCGATACTAAAAAACAATTCAACAATGAGATCAGTTTCTATGCAAAAATAGTGCCATCAGGGCCGTCGCAAGTTGGCCTGGACGAAACAGAACCCAGGGTGACCATCACCTTCATTCAGCACGCGCGGCTTTAAAGAAATACTGCAAGCTCCGCAAAAATGGTGCACCCTGGGCTTGGCGCATCGCCCCCTTATGATGGCCCTGAGGACTATCTCAAATGTGGACAAATGCTGCTAACCACAATATTCATTTGAATAAAATTGTCATACATTATGGGATAATAATATAATCCTTCATGTGCATGTGTGTAGGAAATGAAAATTTCACAACAGGATCAGAATTCTGTGTTGGACACTATGCTTTATAGATGCACAGTATGATCTCAGCCTAAATTTTAAAAAAAACTTGCTCATAACTGGATCAAGAAGTACCTGATCATTATGTGACACTTTTACATCATTACAGGATTAAAGACTGATCATATTTTAAAAAAACTGTTTGCTATTTTGGTATCACTGAGATGGCATGGTCTACTACACAACTGTAAACTTGGAATACAGGTTAGACTGATAGTTTGACTAACTCTTGTTTAATTACAATATCAGGAACTGTTCAAAACTACAACAATTATTCTTATGGTTTTTTTTTTTAATAGCGTAGTTTTATTTTCTGATTTCCCTAATATGAAATTAAATAAGGACTTCATACAGATAGACCTGTGCTTAGCATCACATATCTGTTTACACCTAAACAAAACCCATCTTGAAGTCAGTTATGCTTTATTTTCAATGTTTTCAACAAATTTAATTCTTCCAGATCACATTTTAATTACATGTTGTTACTGACAATTGTTTCCTGTGTTCAAGAGTTTCCTTTATTTTCAAAGATATGAGCATTCCTACAAAGTGATGTAACCTATATGAAAAGACAGTTGGTTAATAAATATTTGTAAATATATTAGTCACATAACTGTCATATATTAAAGAATGACCATAATATTGGTTAATATTCTGGATACAGATTGGATGGACATCATTGTTCCATTTTAGTTCTGTGTTTCAGCGTAACATGAAATCATAACTTTCCACACATTAATCATTCTAGTTTTGATTTTGCCTAGTGGGTTGATTGCGCAGCTCCTTTTGAATGTAGCTGGTGGATTAGTTTTGAACTGATTACTCAAAAAGCATTGCACAGACCCAGATCTGCCTGTGCATAATACGACGGCATAGCTGGTTCTGTGCAATTTGTTGTTGGACTTGACTTCTAAGTGAGAATATACAATATCCTACAATGAATTTATGCCATGAAATCAGCAGTGTTTGTTTTGAAATTTTCGAATTTGTTTATATTTTGTAGTTTATCGGTCTTGCTGGTTATAAATCAGAAAAGCTTTTAAGTTTTTCCTAAAGAATATTAACAAAATTAAAATCTCTGAGTATACATGTACTTATTTAATTACAGCAAATAAACTACTACTACATTTCTGTTCCAATTATTTTCAAAAGCATTATTTCTAAGAATTCTTCATCATACTTTTAGAGACATTTAAGTTTTGTGCAATATGATTCTAAACCAAGATATGTACTTCATTTAGTACAAGTTAAAATCTTTCATGTACATGTGGTGATGTAAAACTTGGTTAATTTGTGGTGATGTAAAACTTGGTTAATTTGTGGTGATGTAAAACTTGGTTAATTTGTGGTGATGTAAAACTTGGTTAATTTGTGCTGATGTAAAACTTGCTTAATTTGTGGTGATGTAAAACTTGGTTAATTATAAATGCAAATGAAAAACAAAACACTTTTTTTGTTGTTTTGTTCCAATACTGGTACCACATTTTAATGAGTCGGGTATTACAATTCTCAAGGCAGAAAATGTATATTTTGACAATTTTAATGAAATAATGGATAAACTGACAAGAGTTGATAAAAGCAGAAAAGAATAAGTTACTTTTAATAAGTTACACCACAAATAAATGTCTGTCATTGTGTGATGGAATTATACACATTTGAAACTGGTGGAAATTATTTAAAAAATGGATGGAAATGAAATATATTTACTGATTCATATCACATTTCCTTTTAGTAATTTATAATCCTAGTCCCTTAATAATTGCAAAGTCCTAATAATTTTTTTTAGTAATTTATAATCCTAGTCCCTTAATAATTGCCAAGTCCTTATCATTTTTAGCAATTTATAATCCTAGTCCTTTAATAATTGCAAAGTCCTTTATCACTTTTTAGCAATTTATAATCCTAGTCCCTTAATAATTACAAAGTCCTTTATCACTTTTTAGTAATTTATAATCCTAGTCCCTTAATAATTACAAAGTCCTTTATCACTTTTTAGTAATTTATAATCCAAGTCCTTTAATAATTACAAAGTCCTTTATCATTTTTTAGTAATTTATAATCCTAGTCCCTAAATAATTGCAAAGTCCTTATCATATTTTAGTAATTTTATAATCCTAGTCCCTTAATAATTGCAAAGTCCTTATCATTTTTGTAATTTATAATCCTAGTCCCTGAATAATTGCAAAGTTCCTTATCATTTTTTTTAGTTATTTATAGTCCTAGTCTCTTCATAATTGCAAAGTCCTTTATCATTTTTTAGTAATTTATTATCCTAGTCCTTTAATAATTGCAAAGTCCTTTATCATTTATTTTAGTAATTTATAATCCTAGTCCTTTAATAATTGCAAAGTCCTTTATCATTTTTTTTAGTAATTTATAATCCTAGTCCTTTAATAACTACAAAGTTCTTTATCATTTTTTAGTAATTTATAATCCTAGTCCCTAAATAATTGCAAAGTCCTTATCATATTTTAGTAATTTTATAATCCTAGTCCCTTAATAATTGCAAAGTCCTTATCATTTTTGTAATTTATAATCCTAGTCCCTGAATAATTGCAAAGTTCCTTATCATTTTTTTTTAGTTATTTATAGTCCTAGTCTCTTCATAATTGCAAAGTCCTTTATCATTTTTTAGCAATTTATTATCCTAGTCCTTTAATAATGCAAAGTCCTTTATCATTTATTTTAGTAATTTATTATCCTAGTCCTTTAATAATTGCAAAGTCCTTTATCATTTATTTTAGTAATTTATAATCCTAGTCATTTAATAATTGCAAAGTCCTTTATCATTTATTTTAGTAATTTATAATCCTAGTCCTTTAATAATTACAAAGTTCTTTATCATTTTTTAGTAATTTATAAATCTTAGTCCCTGAATAATTGCAAAGTCCTTATCATTTTTTTTTAGCAATTTATAATCCTAGTCATTTAATAATTACAAAGTCCTTTATCATTTGTTTAAAAATGTTATGGTCAATAAACTATGCAGAAGGATCAGTGGGAACAAAAAAAATGTCTTGTCCGAAGACTTACAGTACACTAAACAATTGTTACTTCAAAACCAGAAGTAAATGAAACAATTCTTGTAATTTCATTCCTCAACTTTTATAGGTTATAATATGTTATTTTTGAAAATAATAAAGGGTGTTCCAAGATGCAACATTCTTTGCTATTTAAAGAACTTTCCATCTTATATAAACTTTGAAGTCCATATCTGGAATCTTCCATTTGAAAATGGGTGAATATTGGTCAACTCTGACTGCTTTTATCAGCCCTTTCATTACTGTTCTATTACCCATATTTCCAATTGTACTAGACAACCCAAAGATGAAACAACATCTCAAGCCTTATCCTTGTCCAAAAGATGAGATTATCCTAAACACAGCAGATAGATATGGTAAACTGTTATCATAATAATCCTGTGAATCCAAACTGTGTCCAAAAAGCCCTATTAAATGACTACCTATAAAACAAGTTCCCATGGTCTTGAATCTTAATCTGAACAATTCAGAGCCACTCATTTGCAAAGTAATTATTTTGCTGTAATTAAATGAGACGGAATGAGAGAGAAAGAAAGAAAGAAAGAAAGCAAAAGTACATATATCAATTGTAAGAAATACTTACATGTTGCGGAATGTAGATATCAAACAATGAGGCAGTGTCTACGTCAATAGCATGGAAACCTACATTTGACCCATAGACAACCTTTAACCTTTGACCCTCTTCTACTGTAAGGTCAACAAGCAAAGGTCTGTGGACTAGTTCACTGAAAGACTGAACAAAAACACAATTATTACCTCTTGTTTGCTTCATAACTTAACAATGAAAAAAATGATAAAAATGTGAATAAGATTTTTTTTTGGTCTTTTCTGAAGATGAGGATTAACATTTCACAAATTTTTGAAACCAAAGAAAAATACATTGCAACAATGAATTATAAAAACAAGTTTCTATCTTAGTCAACCATCTTATCGTATTATCACAGATTTAAAAAAAAAATAAAACACGGTTCAAGTGTCAAAAAAGTCCAACAGCTCTCAAGGTAAAGTCTGCAAATACTATTGAGAACATAATTAAGTTCCAAATTAAACTGGTATATTTTTGTCAACTGTTAAAACTTAATGGTTCTTGGTCATGATAATACAAGTTGATTAACAGATTATTGTCTCAAAAATTACAATCCATGAATGGTGCCAACAGTTTAGAGGAAACTTCCATCTCATTTTATGCTTTAATGTAGCCATTGTTAATATGGAATCAACATGCTGGTTTACAAGTGAAACACACTGATGAGTGATCCCGATGTTAAACTCTTTGCAAATAAGAGATTTAGATTTATCAAAACTTTAATATAACCCACCTCAAGCCAATAGGCTTCCTGTAACAACACTAAGGGAAGAAACGAGTTCAACATTTTTTGTTGACATGAAATGTGGATCCAGAATAATTGTAAACTCTCCTTCAAGCGTGTAATTAATTATCAGATGGCAAATAAATGGTCAAAAAATGAAAGTGGACACAAAATTACACACCTGTATGTTTGCAATACAAGTTTGAAGACCCTGTCACATCACATTGCTAGTGACACGATTTATATGATGTGGTTTTCTTGATAAGAAAGTATGTCATAATAAACTTCTTTTTCTTACCTTAAATGCCATGAATTTGTGGTATGGTTTGGGAGCCCAGGCATAAATTTCTATACTCTCTTTCATGGCTATCACAAGAAACTTAATCTTTTCATATTTGACTGGAAAGAAAGAATAATGGATACTTATAACAACTGTTGAAATTTCATGCAAAACATATTTTCTCCTCGCTGCAGTGCTTATCTACTGAATATAGATGCCCATTACAAGAATGAGAAGAAATCAAATAAAAGTTTTGTTTTTTTCCAATTGTCAACAGGGATAAATCTAAACCCATTAAATAGATGTGGCAGTGAGAGTGAAAATAAAATTTCAAAAGAATAACAGCAAGGAGATTTTTTAAAAAAATCAGAAGTTAAATCAATCTCCTTATAAACCCTTACTATCATTAATAGCACATTATACACCTGCCTTGCATAATAATTCTCTATGTAGATGATATAAATATTTCACACAGAAATCATTTTTCTGCTTCAAGTCTCAGTGACCTTTGACCTTTTGATTCCAAAATCAACAGGCTCCTCATCTCATCTCA
Organism: Unio pictorum; assembly: GCA_030141615.1. Taxonomy (NCBI): domain Eukaryota; kingdom Metazoa; phylum Mollusca; class Bivalvia; order Unionida; family Unionidae; genus Unio; species Unio pictorum. Next base: position 1,392,191 of record JARLTB010000046.1, read on the forward strand.
AATGCAGGCCATCCACAACATTTGGTTCTGTTCTATGATACAGAACCAATATAATTGTGCAGAAACAATTTATCTCTGACAGTAAACTAGACTCATGACCATTTTAACCCTCAAATAAGCAGGCTTTCTTCCACCTTATGTCATATACAAACCATCTACAAAGTTTGATCCAAATCAGTGACTTTGAGCTAATATTAATAATGCACACAAAAAAATCTTCAACATTTTTCTTCTCCGAGTCATAATGACTTTGTCCTTTTGACCATCAAATCAATAGGTTTCATCCTTAACCCAAGTGCACGCCAACCAAAAGTATTTGGTGGTGATCTCAAGTTTTTGTGCAGAAACTGGTTTCAGAATGAACTCTGGACAGACATCACGTCATAATATTTAAAATTTTATTAATTAAAGGATTGTCAGTAATAGCAGCATTTTAATGGATTATTTTAAACTTTTATCAATTAAAGGATTGTCAGTAATAGCAGTATTTTAATGGATTATTTTAAACTTTAATCAATTAAAGGATTGTCAGTAATAGCAACATTTTAATCGATTATTTTAAACTTTAATCAATTAAAGGATTTGTAAGTATTAGCAGTATTTAAATGGATTATTTTAAACTTTAATCAATAAAAGGATTGTCAGTAATAGCAGCATTTTAATGGATTATTTTAAACTTATATCAATTAAAGGATTGTCAGTAATAGGAGTATTTTAATTGGATTATTTTAAACTTTTATCAATTAAAGGATTCAGTATTAATGATTGGTACCATTATAGGTATCATTCAAACGTATACTGGTGAAAATGTCCATGTTGATAAGGATATCCATTTGGAGGTAAATATATTTTCAAGATGACCACTATGTATGATGACCTTATTATGGGTCTGTCTGCATCATTTTCAATTATGAATGGACAGAGTAAGAACTTTTCTGATGAAAACCCCATGTCAAATGACTTTCCATTTTAAGCAGAGACAGCAAGATATTCAAGATACCCATCATGACGACCATATTTAATAATAAATCTACACCATTTTAATTTATGACCAACATCTTAAGAAATCTTCTAGTGAAAACCACATTTTTAAAAATATAATTTTCAAAATGATTGCTGTATCATACATACTATATAACTAAAGGGCATCATAATAATTTAGAATCAACTGGGCATCATAAAAAGTTCATCATTAAAAACCCATGTTGATATAACCATCCATAGAGGAGAAGTAGTAATAATGTTAACAGTATCTGTTGTAGTGGCCCCATTGGATGTCAAAGCATTCCAACTGTCATTCAGGACTGACCAGATCACTGGATAAATTTGTGCGTGTAGAGCTTCATGGAAACTTTCCAATTAGTTTAGAAAGAGTAGCAAAACAAAATTATGCTAACAAACATATCACAGACAATGAATAATAGACCACTGACCATCAAAAAAATCTCTTAAAACTATGATCTTTGGAGATAAAAATAAATATTTGTGGACCTTGTTTCCACAACGAGTACACAAATAACAATGGACCTTCTACAATAGTACAAAAAATGAATGAAGCATAAAAGCATACATGTCATGAGGCCAAGGTAAAGATTTAATTGATACAAGTTTAAAATAATTTTTTGATGGTCAGTGGTCAATGGCTCAAGCTAATTGCTGACTTACCTATCTTAAAATGAACACAGCCTTCTAAATCTCCAACATTCACCCAACCATTCCTTCTTTCATTTGTTGGCTAAGAAAATAAAAGGATACTTGAAATCATAAAATTATAACATGAATAATTATTTAAAAAAAGCTAAGCTAACATTTCACTTCCTATGTTTCTTCTCAAAGTAAATTTTCTTGATTACTTTGCAGCAAATCTTGTGACGTTCATAATATCACTGCATTTAGCTCATTTAAACATAAGGTCATGCAGATCGCTATACAGATGGAAGTACACTAATCTATGATATATTTTAAACATAAAAATGATATAAAATAATTTCAAATACAAATCTAATGGAAGTACACTAATCTATGATATATTTTAACATAAAAATGATATAAAATAATTTCAAATACAAATCTAATGGAAGTATGCTTTTCAAAAATCAACACTTATTGTGCTGCTCCAAAATAATGTGATCACCAAATTAAGTCATTAACAATGTCTAATTATATTAACTATTGTATATCATAGTACTTTGAAATTGGGGAGGGATTGGACATGAAATTGTGCAGTTGTCACATCAACCTCGAATTATTAATAAAAATGAAAAATTCCTATACAAGTTCTATAATAGTTTAAAAAAAGTCACTTGCATGAAAATCATCAAGTCAACAAAACATTAAAGAATTTTGGAAATCTTTACTTATTACCTACCATAAATCGGCCATGCCGGCTTTCCATTCTTAAGAAACTCCATAATAGTTAAGTACCCTCACTGATAAAGTTCCATTATTTTAATATTCATGAATAAGCACTTTGTTGACAACTGAGGTAGCAAGTAATATCATTTGAATCTCATGGACAAGGTGTCTAAGGCAAGTACGCAACTACAAATGACTTGAATCTCATGGACTAGTTGTCTAAGGCAAGTACACAAAAGTATGTTTAGCTTCACATGTCTTGATCTTTTTTCTCTTGTTGCAATCAATGTAATTATTTAATTAGTATTTGCAACCATTTCAATTCATAAATAAGCACAATCTGTTGCATGTTCTTACAAATAAATACATGAATACTGCTATATTTAATTCAATAATGCAAGGCATTGCATTAGTAGTTTCAATTCTAGACTACCCCATAACAAATTATCAGTAATAAGTACAACCAATTATGTAGACAGTATTACAATCTCACAATAGGTCCAATTAATACATGTTTCACCTTATATTGTGCCGTTATTTATAGCTGTATACATCAGTAAAATGTACAGAAAATGCTTTTCTCTAAGAATAATTATTTCAAATTTTTTTAAAAACTGTCCACATAATATTGTGTATTTTGAAAGCAAAAGATGACTTACTCCTTCTGTTTTAAAGATTTTGTTCTTTAACCACGAAAGATAGTAAACTCGGAGTTTATTCCTTTTGCCTGATATTGTAACAAGAATGTTTTGATTTTCCAGCACTTCCATCTGTGAGAATCTTCGCCTTGAGATAAGGCTGTACACTGAAAGATAAAAAAGACATTTAATTTTGAAATCCCAAACTATTATTTTTACAGTAAACACTCTTGATTTAAATTCAATTTATCTGACCTTTTACGGTAAACCTGTATTTTTTTAAATACTATGTCACACCTGATAATGTGGTCAATCACAACATAGCTTCCTGCCAATACATGTGATACAGCTTTCCTGGCATATCTAAGAACAAACTTTGCTATACAGCAATGTTTTACATATTGTCCTAGTGAAACAGAAATTCAATCAAGCAGCACACAGAATCAATCATTTTTTTGTTTTTTTTTATGGTTTAACGCCATTTTTCAGCACAATATAAGCTATACATGGCGGCCACTATTAATGGTGGAGGAAGAAACCGGACAAACCCCGGAAAGAACCACCGACCCACGAGAAGTTACTGGCAAGCTTTCTCACATAACTACATTTGCCGAATCTTAGACTCGAACACATGCAGACAGAGGTGAGATGGCAGTGGTCCGTAACGGACAGCGCTTTAGACCACTCGACCACTCGGGGCCCCAGAATCAATCATATTGAAGAGTAAATTGCATTAGAGTTGGCCACTAACTGTGAAACAGAAAACAGAAATCAACATACTTGTTCACTTATATTATATAAAGCTAACACACATACAAAAATGATTAATAATGAAATTTATGCACAGGTTATTGATTGGTTTAGTCTGTCACGTCACATGGTAGAGGTAATATCACTATCTTCACAGACATTGTGATGCTATGATTGGTAATTAGCTTATTTTCATGCATATGCTGCACATAAATTCACTAAACTTGTAGTGAAAATTATGTTTAGCATACCCTGCCCAAGTGTATACCCCACACAGGCCTGCACCTAGGAAATTCTGGGCCCCAGGCAGCTGACAAGAGTTCGGGCCCCTTTCGTGTTTCAAATATGTGCGTATATGTGCCTATCTAGCTCGGGCCCCTGACAAGTGCAATGGTTGCCCCCCTCCCCCCTAGTTGCGGGCCTGCCCCACACAAACCCTATATCTAAAGTACACAACTACAAATGACTTGAGGTTGAAGGGTCAGACGTGCTAGATCACCCTGCATGTTCTAAACCACATGTTGATCATGACCACAAATATATATAGGACATATATTTAAATTTGTAAAATGGTTTCTTATATTCATTTTCTTCCCTTATAATCAATTAGTTAACTTCAAATCCATCTGAAATTTCTGTCCAACTAAAAGGTGAAACTTCTCGAGTTAGGGCAAATGATGGATAGTACTATTTTCTCTCCTTTTAACATAATTTTGGTTTGCGTGATGATGACAGTCAATTAGAACAAAGAAAATTAAAAATATCTGGTGTCAATCTATTTATGGAGTGGTATAGAAACGTGTACAACATGCATGCAATGAAATTAATGACAGATACAACATTAACTCGCTTGGCTCAAGGGCTCTTTTCTCTACTACTTTACTCAAGTTTCAGCTGATATAAAAGCTTAACGACTTTAAAAGATTCAGAGTTAAAATCAGGTGGGGTGGTAGGAGTGAGTGTCACGTAAAACCAAACTCAGCTCATTGTACGTACCTTTACCCTGACCACTTCTATCTAAAAGCATCAGTCCATTCTCTGTGCCAATCAGTAAGTTTACACCTTAAATCGAGAGAGACAATGAAAGTAAGGTTTTAAAAAGAGACAAATTATACAATAATCTTTTAAGTGAACAAAATATGACTTTATATTGCTACTTGATGCAAAACAATTTTCCTATGAAGAAATGTATGAACTTAAATCAGTGGTATGTATATTTAATTTGGATAAATATAAAAACTATATATATGATCAATATACTCTCATTATTGAAGAAAACTACATATTTGTTGGGCCAAAGCTTATAAGATAGTATTATCATATATCAAGATTTCGGCAGTCATTTATTGAAATTTAATTTCTTTGCATTCAGGTTGGGGGAGAAAGAAAAAAAAAAATATATACACACACACACACACACACACACACACACACATACACACACACACACACACACACACACACAATTTCCAATGTCAAAATTACAAACCATTCCATTGTTCTTATCAGAAAATGTTGAAGATATATATTTTATATCTGTCTGAAAATAACAAATTCTAATGTGAAGGGAGAGAATTTTCTTACCCCATAAAGACGCACAGAGGATGTCAGAGCTAAATTTCTTTTTATATTTTCTAATCTCTGGAGTGTCACTGGCCATCTCATGGGTCTGACTAGGTGTAACATTGACATTGATTTGTGATCCGCGTCGAGATGGGCCCGTAACAGATCCCACTGTCGATCCACTGCTCTGTGCATTAGGATTCGCACCAAAACCGAAAGCTGAGAAAGATCTCTGATGCCGCATGGAGGGAGCCTTGCTGACTGCATTTCGATACTGTAACAGAAATAAAATTAATTATTTTTGGGATTTTCGAATACCCACAAATTCAGAAGCCACCAGAATGTATATATAAATACCAAAATTACAGCCATCAGCAGATATGTGTGTCTGTGATTTTGAATTTTAATGATGTCTGTAGTGAGACAGTCTATAGTGATGTCTAGCACTGGGGCATCATGATGCATATATGTAACATGATGTCCAACCCAGTCACATCATTCTGACACCAAGCTGACCAGTCCTAACATAACTTCTTAATGTTGAGTGCCTAATGAGGCAACTGCAAGTACCATTTTTTGAAGTCTTTGGTATAATCAGCCTGGGTTCGAACCCGTGACCTTCCACATCCGGGACAGATGCTCTAACCACAAGGCCACTGGAGATGTGCATCAGCTGAGATAAAAGTTGCAATATGGGTGCATTTTTGTGTACTCCACATGAAAATTTAGTTCCTGTGACCAGCTTTCCAGAGTTTACTCTCAAAAGCTTAAAGTTTTGTTCTGGCACATTCAGATATCTTTTATCTACTGTAGGTCAGTGAACACTAACAAGACCTCGGTAGGGCAGAGAATATTTTTTGATAATATAAGAAAAACTTTTCAGTAAGGCACAAAATTATGAAATTGTTTTGGCGATGTCTCAAAAGATCCAAAGCATCTTTACATGCAATTAAGATCTCTTCAAAACTCCTATTTTAAGTTAATCAACTACCTGTCATATCAACTGGGCCATGACAAGAAAATGTGTATTCTCGAAGCTCACAAATGCATATTATAATCTCAAATATGAAATTGTATGAGATCCTGTTGAAGAAGTCATTTAAATCTCACGATTTCTAACTTAAAACAGGGTGGCCGAGTGGTCTAAAGCGCTCTCCATTACGGATCACTGCCATCTCACCTCTGTCTGTGTGGGTTCGGGTCTAAGATTCGGTTAATGCAGTTATGTGAGAAAGCTTGCCAGTAGTTTTGAAAATGATTTCCGTATTATGGCTCTGATGGCATGTCATAAATGTTTCATGTCATATTGCACATTATGATATTTTAACCATGATCATTTCATTTTTTTACCCAAATTGGTTGCTATAGATTTTTGTTATCTTTCTATTAGCAACATATATTATTCGTCTGCTGATACTACAAATTTTAATTGATAGTACTTTTATGGCAGAAAATGAAATAGAGGCAAATGTCATTCCTAAAATGATAACAATGCAGTATATACTTGGTAATTAGTTGAATCCAGCAGCAAATGCACAAACCCAGATAAACTGGGGCATAATGCACTTGCAAAACTGGGTCTATGCAGTCTGCTATTAGTAATTAGTAGAACCAACACCCTACACCTTGATCTACCAGCAGGTAATGGGACAGCAGATCAGTTGTTTGCAGTTAAACTTGACTTACAAGTAAGTGTGTGTGTGTGTGATTTGGATTTTAACATAACTTTAACAATTTTTCAGTCATATCGCTACACTGTCTGCAGTGTGTCAGTTTAAAGTGATGTCTATCACTGGGACATCATGCCGCAGACATGTAGCATGATGTCCCACCCAGTCACATTATCCAGACACCAGGCTGACCAGTCCTAACACTAACCTCTTAATGCTGAGCACCATGCGAGGCAGCTGTTAGTATCATTTTTGTAAGTCTTTGGTACGACTCAGCCAGGGATCGAACCACTGACCTCCTGCATCCGAGATGGATGCTCTAACCACTAGGCCACAGGAACGGTCTTTTAAGCAAGTACACGAGCATAAAAAGTTTGTTTAATAATTCTTGCCTGTCAGTATCAAGAATTTAATTGATTACTGGCTCTCACTCCTCATTCACAGTTGTTTATTCTAAGGGATTCATGCATACTTCTTTATTCTAAGGTGTGTTTTAGAAATAGCAAGGCTTGCCCAATACTCATATTTCTAATGTTTTCCTGTGGGGAGTGTATGGCATGTTTGGAGTGGGGTCAAAGAATGGATAGTAGTAATTGGCTGGGGCCTGGGAGAAAACGATGGCCTCTGTCTGTCTCTCACACACACACATTTTTCTGGGCATCCCTTACCAGTAAATACTGAATGTTCCTATTTGTTAAAAACATTTTTGCTAATATATTCTTCTTACAAGGTGCTCTATAGATATTTTGAATTTCTGAGTGACAGGTGTAATGTAAAGTTGTTTACATTGGAACATATACAGAGGTATACCTCTAAGCTACTTTCATGTACTGTAGTTACAATTTGTTTGGATATTGTACTTGTGAAAAATGTATATGATCTAAGCACACAGCTAACTAAAATGACTGCTCCTTTGTCATTCTAAGTACAATATCTTTAGCAGTTATTAAAATAGGGAAACAAATTTTGCAAGGCTAGACAATACCAACTTCAGAGTGTGCAATGAATAAATTACCAAAACAAAATGCAATTAAAAAAATAGATATCAGCTCTTTCGTTTTTTAATAATTTACCACCTAAGTCCAGAACGTGAAAATGACCAAGTGGAGCTAGCAGGTTTTTGAAAGGTGTACATCTGATGTAAGGCTATGCTTTATACTCGGTAGCCCATACTAAACCCATCACCCATCAATCATAAAAAAAATAAAATAAAGGGAATTCAAAGTTCTTGAAATAATATACAAAGTTCTATATTTAAACAGCCAGTATATCCAGCAAGGAAAAACAGGGAAATACTTCTTTAAAAAAATCTAACACTATGCAAAATAGAAAACTGTAGAGTGCCATGATATTCAAACATAATGTTGCTTTTTTCTGAATGACCTAGATAATGGTTCGGGGTATGTTTACTGTGTTAAAGACCCTGAAATGGGTTGTTTGAAACAAAAACAAAATGTAACAGGCAAAATACCAAATGATTAATGGTAAAAAAAGGAATGAAATATTAATATTTGTCAGAAAAGGATTAAAAATGTATTATTTTCCAGCTGCTGCTAAATTTCCAGTCAAAACCCATTTCTTATAATCCATGATCACATTCATTACACTAATTCTTATTTTTCACCCCTAGAAAGCTGTTAAAATGTTTTTCTTAAGACAGATATAAAACACGAGTCCCAAGTGGATTTTTTACCTGGCTAACATCTGATAGCATTTATACAAGAATGCTTTCTATCAAATTTTGCCATATTCTGCCGAATATTTTTAAAGTCACTTCAACGATTTTGAAATTTCAGAAACAGTGGCCATTCAAAACTTTTTTAAGTCAGGCTGCTTTCTGTAGTTTTTAGTCTGGTCCTGACAAGGAATTTTTCATCAGAATGTTATTTTTTTAAAAATATTTTTGTATTCATCTATTTTTAGCAAAGGTTACTATCTCTGATTGCAGATTAGCATATTTTTTGGCTCCAATTTTAAAGCCTTGTATGACAGGATGCTTTCTGTCCAGTTTTCTAAATCTGTTAGTGGTGTTTGAGAAAGAAACATTCAAATTTTTTCTAATTTTAGTAACCAAAACCAAATCTGATAAAAGAAACAACATAATTTGTACAAACTTGAAAGGCATTTAGTCCATGTTGCTCTGTGTACAGGTTGGTTGAAACTAGTATCATGGCAGTTTTAAGGACTTCATCCCAGCAAAATACAATAAAATCTGACCAAATTTTGTTTAATGGTTTTAGAGAAGAGGTCATATTAAAGTATGTTCTATTTTAAGTAACAGTGTCCATATTTAATGGCAGAATGGCATCATTTGTGCCAACATAAAAGATCTTTATGCCAAAATGCTCTGTGACAAGTTAGGCTGTCAAAAGGTCATGCATGACGGATGGTGGGTTATACTGTAAAATAATTGTCCCTATAACCTGGTGAGCTAAAATCCAGAGCCATCACTAATCTGCACTGGACAAAGAGCACCCCACATTCTTGAAAAACAACATGGCAGACATAAAGGGTTGACACCCCACCCCCTACTTGGTGCTCCAGGTGGATGTCCATATTGCCCACCCTCTTGGTGGCCTTGCTAAAATTAACCTTCCTTCATATGACGACATCAGCAGCTGTTTTTTGTATATGTACAGTTTTTAACTGATTGAAAGAAAATAAGAAATAAGATTTGCTGGAATAAATTCTGTAACATTTTCACACTTACTCTAGTTGTGTTAATATATTAATTTAATTTATCATAAATTCAATACTGTCCTGTGCAAGTTAAGCATTTGCTGCTATCTCAATGAACCTGTCAATACAACAATATACAAAAGATTTAGTTCTCTCCCTTTAACAGTCACAACAATGAAACACGTTACTATAGATAATGCATTTCCAGTTCATTCCATATCAGTGAAAATTAATAATGGAAACAAATGACTGAAGCAATGTTTGCAAACTCTGAATATATTTCTGAGACCATAACCAAAATATGCGATGAAAAATAAAATGTGAACATAAGTGGAATGTAAATGGAGCAAAAACTGAATGCAAAAATAATGTCAACAGAACACAAATGAAATTCAGATTTGATTAAATTTACCCGCGTCAGGGTCTGTAACTTGTCTATACACACCTCTTCTGATGTGGTTTTATCCTGGGGCTGTTGTGGCTGGGATGTGGATCGGGACTGTGGGGGTGTATTTGGAGGAAGGAGGTCAGGTAGTACACTACCAGTAGCACTGTGCCTTGGGGACTGAACTGGTGCTGAAATAACAAAAAACAATTTGAATTCATGTTTTTATTAGCAATCTTAACTCTGAATTCATGATTTGTAGCAAACTTAATGCTTTGAGTGCATGGTTTGTATTAGTCTTAATAGTTTTCATAGTTTATAGCAGTCTTAACACTTTGCATTCTTGGTTTATAGCAGTCTTATACTTTGAATTCGTAGTTTATAGCAGTCTTAACACTTTGCATTCTTGGTTTATAGCAGTCTTATACTTTGAATTCGTAGTTTATAGCAGTCTTAACACTTTGCATTCTTGGTTTATAGCAGTCTTATACTTTGAATTCATAGTTTATAGCAGTCTTAACACTTTGCATTCTTGGTTTATAGCAGTCTTATACTTTGAATTCGTAGTTTATAGCAGTCTTATACTTTGAATTCGTAGTTTATAGCAGTCTTATACTTTGAATTCGTAGTTTATAGCAGTCTTAACACTTTGCATTCTTGGTTTATAGCAGTCTTATACTTTGAATTCGTAGTTTATAGCAGTCTTAACACTTTGCATTCTTGGTTTATAGCAGTCTTATACTTTGAATTCGTAGTTTATAGCAGTCTTAACACTTTGCATTCTTGGTTTATAGCAGTCTTATACTTTGAATTCGTAGTTTATAGCAGTCTTATACTTTGCATTCTTGGTTTATAGCAGTCTTATACTTTGAATTCGTAGTTTATAGCAGTCTTATACTTTGAATTCGTAGTTTATAGCAGTCTTATACTTTGAATTCGTAGTTTATAGCAGTCTTATACTTTGAATTCGTAGTTTATAGCAGTCTTATACTTTGAATTCGTAGTTTATAGCAGTCTTTCAGTTACATTTGTCTGATCAGCCATTAAAAGTTGCGTTCATTTAACAAAGTTGTAGAAGAAAAGTAACACATAATGAAATATTATTGTCAGGTTAAAGTATACATGTCATAAAAGAGATTACTCCTGTACATTTATAAACATATTGAACTCTTGATCAAAGATATAACTGTTTAACAAAAATTAAAATTTGCTCTTAGTAACCAATTATAAACGATGGTCAGTTGGTTAAGGGGAACCGATTATCGATTATGAATTTCTCACCGATTCCCATCACTATTTATAATGGTCTTAACACTTTGAAATCATGGTTTATAGCAGTCCAAAGACTATGAATTCATGGTTTATAAGTCTTAACACTATGAATTCATGGTTTATAACAATTTTAACACTTGGCATTCCTGGTTAATAACAGTCTTATCATGCTGAAATTATGGTTTATAACTGTCTTAACACTTTGAATTTATGGTTTATAGCAGTCATAACACTCTGAATTCAGGGTTCATAGCAGTCTTAACACAATCAATTCAGGGTTCATAGCAGTCTTAACACATTCAATTCAGGGTTCATAGTAGTCTTAACACATTCAATTCAGGGTTCATAGCAGTCTTAACACATTCAATTCAGGGTTCATAGTAGTCTTAACACATTCAATTCAGGGTTCATAGTAGTCTTAACACATTCAATTCAGGGTTCATAGCAGTCTTAACACATTCAATTCAGGGTTCATAGCAGTCTTAACACATTCAATTCAGGGTTCATAGTAGTCTTAACACATTCAATTCAGGGTTCATAGTAGTCTTAACACTTTGAAATCATGGTTTATAGCAGTCTTAACACATTCAATAGCAGCCTAATAAATTCAATCCATGGTTAAGAACAGTCTTAACACTTTTAAATCATAGTTTATAGCAGTCTTAACACACTGAATTCATGGTTTATAACAGTCTTAACAATTTAAATGTAAAGCATTCATGCCATCCACTAAACGTTGAACCACACACACACACACACACACACACACACACATAAAGAATTAAAGGTAACCGTAAAATTTTGACACTGGCTCTTTCATTTTTCACAATGAAAACACTGTCTCTTTCATTTTTCACAATGAAAACACTGCCATGACTAGAACAATGTCCCAAATGAAGTACTGGACTTGACTTGTAAATCAAAACCATGAGCATCAATAACACCAGCATTACTTTCTCTAAAAAAGACATACTTAAAAGTAAAGTAATATAATTAAAGAATCAAGGATAATCTTAGATGTGTTATATAAGGATGGTCAAATAAGCACATGGAAACCCAAGTGACTGTAAATTTTGGGCTTCTGACAACTTGGGCTTGAAAATAAACCAACAATTTGACAAAACGTATTTACTGCCAGCAAACTGTGTTGCATAATGCTTTATATGAATCAAAAACTTTTACATAAATTTCAATTATTGTTGATAACATTTCTACTCTGTTCATTGAGAAATAAAAACATATCTTTCTTATATCTATTAAAACAGCTGAGAAAAAAATAACTAGAAATGTGTCCACATGAGAGATATCCCCCTCCTCAAGATGAAACCATTTACAGGTACAGTTCTAAGTTGTTGTTGTAGGCACATGATAGCAATACATGGTGGCCAGTATTAATGGTGGAAGGAAGAACCCAGGAAAACCCCTGGAAAGAACCAGCAACCCACATAAAACTACTGGCAAGCATTGGCTGAAAAGTTCTAAGCTGACCAAGGACTATATAACTCAATAAACTTTATTCAGAAAACTAAATTTGAATATGTCTTTCATGTCGGCTCATACCATATTGTGCCTGTTAGTGAGCAGAAACAAAACTCATGATGGTAATATATGATGGGTGGTCATGGGCTATAATGAAATCTCCATCCACAGACATGAATGGGGGAGGGGGGCAACTAAAGCAATATGCAAAAAACTGACCTCCCAATGCACCAGGACAGGAGTTGTTGGATGCAGTCTTATGGACGGGTATGTGCTTGCCAAGATTTCTCTGGATGTCACGGTCAGAGTGTCGATTTCGCTGCTTGGGATCCAAATCTGGAACAGCACTTTCTGACTTGTTCTGAAATACAATGAATATTAATATAAAAGCTTTCTGAAATAACAAACTTGACTGGGTTTAGCCAAGTGATTTAATTTTTAAAAGTGAAAATAATACTATTTTCATAAAGATTTAGCAATGAGACACTTCAATTGACCAAATGATAACACCAGATTTCATTGAACCATAGCTACTGTATGAAATTATGTAATTAAATAGTGACACAATTCTGAACGAGGAAATCTTATTAATACACATACTCATATGTACTATTAGAGTGAAAGTTAACCACAGGCACATATATATATAATAAAATTAAAGGGTTAATCAGTACATATTTGTTTCCCTCCTTTGTGGAAAGGTAAGCAGGCAATCCAAATAAGCTGTTTTAAAGAATAATAACTGGAATCTATTCCCAGCAATAAACATAACAGACATCCACACATTATTTTTTTTTTTATGGTTTAACGCCATTTTTCAGCACAATATAGGCTATACATGGCAGCCAGTATTAATGGTGGAGGAAGAAACTGGACAAACCCCGGAATGAACCACCGACCCACGAGAAGCTACTAGCAAGCTTTCTCACATAACCGCATTATTATAGCAAATGGTATATTATATGCCCACTGTGTGGTATATTGTACTAATGTTCTATTTTAAAAACCATTCACTGGTTGGATACTCAGGAACTATTTCACCCATAGTTTAGTCAAAGTCACTGATAAAGAACTTTTGTGTGTGTGTGTGTATGTGTGTGTGTGTGTGTGTGTTTCAGTTACTCTTGTTAAGATGTACATGTCAATATTCATAACTGCAGATAAAACAGGGTCCAAAATATATATGGTTTTAAAGGAAATACACGTCACTTGAGTATGAAAATTATGCTGAAGTGACCTGTTCATTATATGCAGTAACCTAATATAATTGAGAATATAGTAGAGTCACTGTTCATTAAATACATGCACACAACAAATTCTCATGGGTATAAGTGAGATAGATCCAAGATTGTGATGGCATCCTAAGTCAAGAATGAAAGAAAAATGCAAATGAACAAATGGCAAACTACTATACCTCTCAATTTCACTGATGTGGGGGGACATACAAATGACAGACCAGGTGTAATTTTAAAAAGTTTCCATTATTTTTATATCACCTGTTTAATTACCATGTATAAATATACTTTATGTGGCTGAATATAGAGCTGTTTTCAAGAAACAATGTAATTACATAAATTCTATGCAATGAAATGTATGGAACACATAACATAGAAGACATGTCTCCATCTCTAACACACAGTTATTAACACTACAGCTTGTACCATGTTTTTAGCAGAGTGGTGGCATTCATTTTTATCTGCCAATTTAGCAGAAGGGCTTTATGTGATGGAATATGGTAAACATAGTCCAGAAACTCATTACTCTGTTAATTTCCTGTTGGTTATTCCTTTGGCCATTTAAGTGGGACAAAACTAGTCCAATTCAGCTGTACAGTAATTGAATACACAATTCTTTAATCCCTGTTATTTTGTTTATCTTTGATGAAAGAGTGCTTGCTGCCCTCTGAAAGGGGACTGGACACCTCTCCTTAATTAAAAACTTCCTGTCAATAATCTATTTATACTTGCAGCATCACAGTCCATTTTTTTTTTAAATAATGCCCAGCATCACAGACCATTTCCATTTTCTTAATATATCCAACATCACAGGCCATTTTTTTTTAATAATGTCCAGCATAGGCCATTTATTTCATCATAGGTAATTTCCAATTTCTCTAATAATATCCAGTACCCTTAGAATAATGAGGCAGTATTCTCTGCTTTCCTACCAAATGTAAACATGTTACAAAGTTAATAAAATTGGCTATAAAAAAAATTGTTTAAATATCCCAAACTGATTTCAATGCAATCCACCAGTTGTGTTCTTCTGGTGTAGAAACCTTTTCAATATGACAAAAAAGGTGTTTCCAATTGCATTAATTTTGAAATAGGGGTAGGTAGGTAGGTATTTTTTTGTGAAAACATATATTATAATAATTAGTATATATAATGTAGTAAGCACTTCAAGTACTGGGCAATTAAACTTGCTCCATTAGATGCACACATCAATATGTATGTATGTATGTATGTATGTATGTATGTATGTATGTATGTATGTATGTATGTATGTATGTATATATGTATGTATATATATATATATATATATATATATATATATATATATATATTATAAAGCACGGTCAGCAACATATTTTACACAGCAGGCCAGTTATTTCCAGATTCATTACAAAATGAACAAGCATGTGCCAATAGCCTGCTAAATGTTAAAATAGAGATTTTGGTTGCCTGTCACGTGCCGTGCCACACAAGCCTCTTAATGTGCCACCTTGTGGCACATATGCCATAGGTTACTGACCCCTGGCATATAGTATATATAATGGGCTACACACTTTAAGTTAAACCAGCTAAATTAGATGAATAAATGAATCTTAGGAATTCTAGTAAATTTCTTTTGCTCTCTTTGTGTGTGTGTGTGTGTGTGTGTGTGTGTGTGTGTGTGTGTGTGCACTAGGGTCCAAATAAAAAAGTAGTAATGGGTCAGCCGATGTTAAAATACTTTTTGTTTGGCAAGGGGGGGGGGGGGGGTAATTAAAAAATATTGCGAGATCCCAATACATTTAATAATAACTGTAAAATTTATGAAATAATTTTCCATTAAAAATGATGTAATGACAAAGCAAAATGCCAATTAACACCCAGTATCATTTTTGCACATTTACTGATGTGAAATAACAACACTGACAGCAAGGGTCATGATTATAAAAATGTACATAAACATATACATCTATTTGACAAGGAAATCAGGAAAAGTTTTTCAGATCTTTTACATATTTGCAAAGCATTATCAAGATGCAAACAGTTGTGAAGAAAACATGCAATGCAATCTTTGTAACATATTTGTAAAATAAATGTTGACTTCATTATGTTGAGAAATGTAACATAAAATGTTCCCATGTGAATGAATTTTAGACAAGTTACTATTGTTAATTAGGAATTTTCTTCGATAGGTCTCTTTATATATATATATATATATATATATATATAATCATGGGACCATGGATACCTGTTCACAAGTCCAAATTTAAATTACCGGTACACAGACCCTGATCTGTCCTTGCATAATACACCATCAGCTCTATGTCTGCAGTCTGTTCCAAGTAAAACAGTATTGACCCTGATGGATCAGTGCATAATGGATGTCTGATTATGGTCTATGTTGTTTAATGTTGGATTGGATTTATATATGAGCATATATAGTATTTTATCACTTTTCTAGCTGACATTGTCATTGCCAGTACAGTCAACCAAATTATGATTTTATATGGAATGGTTTTAAAAATCCATAACATATATTATGAAGTACCTTTTGACAGTAAAACTGACCATTAAGCATACACGTTTAAGTTCTCGCTTCTTAGAAATTTTTGGGAACTGGGATTTCTTTTCATCTGCAACATATCTTTAGAACAGTGACATATATTCAAAATAATTTAACTTGCACATCAGAAAAGGTCACAAAAATGTGGAACGATCTACAAAAGTCAACACATAAAGCGCAAGAGAGACAAAGAATGTGATCAATAAATATACTTCAGACAGAAAATCTCAGAAACTTGACCACCCTTCATGGCTGGGAAACAAGTGGCCTGAATATTGGGAGGAAGTATTTGACTGCGGTGGAAAAGTTTCTTATTTTACACTGCAAATTACCAAATATAATAGTTTCAAGGAAGTGGTATCATTTTAGTGATGGAGTCATTCTTTTTAATAGTTTCAAGGAAGTGGTATCGTTTTAGTGATGGAGTCATTCTTTTTTAATAGTTTCAAGAAAGTGGTATCATTTTAGTGATGGAGTCATTTTTTTTAATATTTTGTATATGTACACTAGACACATGGTCATACAGAATGAACTACCTCCTTGATTCACTTTTCCTTGTCAGCTATTTACTTTGACCATTTTCACGTCTCAGATAAATTATGGTATATAATTAACCCAGAGCATGTTTGATTTTAAGCTAAAATGACTAACATATATATATATATATATATATATATATATATATATAAATCTGTATGCATGGTTTTCATTCAGAAAAATAACAAATACCCAGGTTGCATAAAATAAATAGTGTACCATATTGCCAGATATATAATAGTTTCTCATATTATCAAATATATAATGCAGTGTACTATATACTACCATATATATAAAACAGTATACCACATTGCAAAGATTAAAATGCAGTGTACCATACTGCCAGGTACAATATAAATGCAGTGTACATTATTGCCAGTTATATACAATACAGTCTAACATATTGCCGAGTATAAAAAGTTTATATTTCCAGGTATATAATGGTGTACAGTAATGCCAGGTATATAATTCCATATACCCCATTGAAAGGTATATAATAGTAATATGGTTAATCATATTGCCAGGTATATAATTAACGACCAAATGTGACTGTATCAGACAAAAAAATCTGTATTTAATGCAATCAATGATATGGGTCTACTAATGATGTTATCATAAGCCTTACATTGTACTACAACTTTATTTCATGATATCATCATCTGATCAGCACACGAATTTGATCAAGTTTCAAATCCACAGACTTGCAGAAAATTTGGTTGTTTCTCTTTTCCCCCCCACCAACCACTGCCTGTGCACAGTTGATAAATATGTATGGATTGAAATGTACATAAATTAAATGCTAGCTGTGGACACAGCCAACACAAAACAAAAAACAGGCTACTATGTAATAGTGCTCTGTACTGAAGTAAAAACTGCGACTTGCACGTGTGGTAGCAGGGGTGGGTGGGTGGGTAAGCGAGAAATGGTGTGCAGATTGAACATGTAATCTATACAAGTTTACAACATTGTCAATTAGCTGATATTGTTTGTGTGTTAAGTCTGATACATTGTTATATAATAACAACAGTAGGGCCTACACTGTGTGAAATGAAAAGCAGAATAAACAACGTAAATCCAGAGTTGCTGCTGCATTATTTCATCAAAGAAAATGATCATTGCTATTTTCATTGTATGGTCAAAATAAAAGAGAATATACAGTATGATATAGGAGTAATCAAGCTTTCAAATAAATGACATCCAGTGCCCGTGTTTTACATGCTGCATCCCCAAAGGCACAAAACTGAAGAGCTTAGGGCAGCAATGATAATGAAATCAAGATTACAGACAATACAAAATTTGAATTTACATCACAGAATTTTTAGGACCGAGGAAGCTTTAATCAAATATTTCACCACTTGAAACACCCCATTTAGAAATATTTTGGGCCAATAACATTTATCAATTATCGATACTGCCATCTTGCCTGCAGATCTGAATGAGCAGTCAATAATTGTGACTGTGTGAGCAAGTTACAGATTACTCCTATATGGTGTTAAAAAAAAATCTGGAATAGAAAAGAGGTACACAATTGAGACAGTGCATCAGAAAGAACAATGAAAATTTTTACTTTGCATTTGTCAGAGTAAATCACCACCACTGCTTTCTGCAAGAAAAGATAAGGAATTTTCACGTATATTCAATATAATTTACAATACATTTTTATCCTTTATTCTTGGTGCAGACAACATGGAATTCAATGCCTGTTTGATTCAGAAAAATATTTTGATTGTTATATCAGATGTTTCAATATAAAAGCTTTTGTAATGTTATCATCTACTTTCAAGTAAGACATATAAATTGTTATTGAACTGGTTTGTAACACAACCTTTACTCAAATAGGCAGTCAATTCAGACTACAAAATTCTCCTCTCTTGATAGCATCTGCTTTTGTGTATAATGAAATAATCAAAATGCCATCCATTTTGAATGAAAGCCTTCTAACTGCTAGTGACAGCAACAAAAAAGCCTGTATTTGTTTTTGCTATTATTCATATATTGACTGGTACTCTTCAAAACAATCGTGGAAAACTCGGAAATCCATAAGTAACCATTCCATTAGCAAATTTGCCAATACAAATTAATGAAAAATTAAATGGGAAAAGGATGAATTAATAAAAACGAGATTTGTTTTGGTCCAGTATTTTACACACTAGTTTGTATTGATTTATGTAACATGAAACTCGACTTAAATGAAATACAGGAGTATGAAACTTTTTACAGTATCTGAACACAACATTTCTGTGAAGCAAAGCGGCATACCATGAACTCAAGCACATGTCTGATCCAACAGCAAATTTCACAGACCATGATCTGAAGCTGCACAAGGCAAACTCAGATTGGGATCTTTGTAGTTTGTTGTGAGAGTAGAACATGGATCCTGACCTGTCAGTGCATTATGCAATAGTAAATTTGTTTCTATGTTATAGGCAGGTGGACCAGATCTTTACGTTAATATATATATATATATATATATATATAAATTAAAAATAAGAATAAAAGATTAAATTGTTGATTACAAGCCAACCTATTCTTAATGCCTCAATAATTAATTACCGGTACTCAAGCAAGGTTTGTTTTGTTTGTTTTTGTGGTTTAACGCCATTTTTCTGCACAAGATGGGCTATACATGGCAGCCACTATTAATGGTGGAGGAAGAACCCGGAAAACCCCCGAAAGAACCACTGACACATGAGAAGCTACTGGCAAGCTTTCTCACATACCCACACTAGCTAAATCCTAGACTCCAACCCACGCAGCCAAGTGAGATGGCAGTGATCCGTAATGGACAGTGCTTTAGACCACTCGGCCACTCAGGGCCCCTCATTGAAGCAAGGTACAGGTAAGAGAATATATGGTTAAGGCAATACATTTTTTTTTTAACTTAAAAAAATTGATATAATGTATATACATTGTACATGTACTATATAAAACATTGTGATCTGCAGTGTCTGGATATCATTAGCAAACCTCATAATGTGAACCCTATCTGTGAAGAACTGTCAAAACAGCACAAAAACTTTTCCTTTATCAGCAAGAATATTGTCCATTAATGAACCAGTTTCTTTCAAATGGAAGTAAAATATGGTGGTAAACAGAAGGAAAAAGGTTTGTAAAAGTTCTTTATCAAAAGAGTATTTTTTCTAAAGATGTCTATTAAAATAAGTATTAACACATTGGTAATATCAAGTTCATGAGTATAAAATGGTTATGGATGATTATGAATCGTTGGAGTAGTCCACTTTTGAAAACTTTGTAAATTTGAATTGTTAGGGTCCAAGTAATCCAAACATAATTTTAAACTGACAGGATGGATGCATTTTTTTTTACTAATGCTATTTGACTTAAAATATCTCACAAAGTATCATAACAGAAAATGAAGGCATTAACCTGTCATTAATAAGGGCATAAATTATTAACTGAATGAAAATTTACCAACCAATTACAATTTGCACAAGCTAAAGATTATAGATTCCCCTTATCAAATGTGCACAGAAAAGTACTTTGTTGTAGAGTATATACTTCCTGTATAACATCTGAGATCTCAGTTTTCAGCAAAAGAAAACATGTACATGTACTGATGATGCAACCCAGATCATAAATCAACAACTGCTGTTTCTTCCCCAATGTCTCATACTTTCTGGTCAACTTGAAATATTTAATATGTTTTTGTAATTGCATTGTGCAACCCTGCATTGAAAGACACTTCTGTCAAAATAATGGTCCCACAAGACAGGTGTCTCTCATGACAGACCATACCCCTTTTTAATCAAAAAATGCATGCCTTAAGATCTGGTATCACAACATGGATTGTCTCTTATAGCAGTGGTCTTTCTTGACAGGTCTAACTCTTATATTAGTAATATGACATACTTGGGTAACAAGTGACATCATATTAATGATGCCATACAATAACAACGACATCATTTTGAGATGTGAATTAAGTTTCACTTTACAAAATCAAACAGGGGACCCAGAGTGGCCATGTGGTTTAAAGCGCTATTGGTTACGGATCACTGCCATTTGACCTCTGTCAGCGTAGGTTTGATTCTCAGATTCAGCCAATGTGGGTATGTGAGAAAGCTTGCCAGTAGCTTCTCGTGAATCGGTGGTACTTTCTGGGGGTTTTCCCAGGTTCTTCCTCCACCATTAATACTGGCCGCCATGCATAACCTATCTTGTGCTAAAAAATGAAACAACAACAACAACAACAACAACAACAAAATCAAACATGATCCTTCATGTTCACACAAGGCACTTTAAAATCTGAAAGCTGGCTTTAGGTAGGACATCTATATGACCAGTGATTACAACAAGATTGGTCTAAAGTAATAGGTAGTCTAATTTAATTGGGAAAATTTTCCATTTCATAAAACAATGGGAATAATGAAAAAAGGAAATTGATAAAAAAAAAATGATTCTTATGATATTTTTAATTGCTTGTTTCTGAAATTCCAAAATAGCGGAGACCTGAATGAAAAATTGGAAATGTTGGAGTGTATTTATCACAAAACAAATACTACCATAGGAAATCGATCTTTATTAATGTCCTTCTGTCCTGTGAAGAATGTCTTTATAAAAGGTTTTGTTGCTTCCACCAGAAATTAACGGTGCTGATAAAATTCTGATGAATAAAAAAAATCAAAGCCTCTGTCAGGAATTGAATTATGGTAAAATGACACCATAATAAATCTGGATATCCTGGCATTGTACTATGAATGAAATATCAATAACTTCAAGGTGCTAACATTTTCAGTACCTATTGGTATATTTTCGGTAAAGTCAGTTACTGGTATTGCCTATACATATACCGGTACTTACTAAAAGCTTTTGAGGGTTAAAAACTTATTTTTCTTATTCTTGCACTGAAATACATATGTAATTAGTAACTGATCCGAGACGTTACATACTTTCCTAAATTCAATAGAGACATAGAATTTAACACAACTTTCCAGGTAGGTAGAAGGGCTGGTACATTGAGAGTCCTTCTCATAAAACAACACTAAAAAAATGATTGAACACTTTTATTTCTTAAATATCACAATTTTTAATAGCAAACAACAAATCTTGGTTTAGAAAAAGCACAAAAGTGAAAATATTCACTTGAAGATCACAAGAAAAACAACAGTTCTCTAGAAAATGAGTGTAAAAAAGAATGACCAAGTAAAGTTTTAAAGATTATTTTTTAATTAATGGATATTTATCCCAAAGAATTAGGAACTAAGTGCCTTTTACCAAGGACACATCAAGACAGCCAAGCTGGCGTGACCTTGATAGCTTTTGTAACAAACTGATGGCAGAATTCTACGGAAATCACAGCATGTGGGCCGTACGTCTTACCAAGAGTTACATAATTTGGATCTCTGAATTGGCTTCAAAGGTATTTAATCCTTGTACAGTGGGGATATTGCCGAAATGCATATCTGAGCTGGATACTCAGTGGCACACCACGAAGGTGTGAAGAAAAATGGACCAAGGCAGATGAGAGAAGCTTAGATCTACTGCTGGGAGGGGCTAACCCTTTAGACAGGAAAATGCTTCATTCATAGGTGCAAAGACATACAGACCCGTCAGCGAGCTGATAGTTCTCGAGGGAGAGGGATGTATTGTCCAAGTAAAGCAGAAAGCTATGTTGAAAAGAAAATTTTTGCTAAAAGCCACTTGGAGACTTAACTCGTAAATAGAAGGAAACTCAACTGGGTAACCAAGCTTGTCAAATGTAAGACGGTATCTAGGCCGAATCTTTGTGTTTCATTTGAGTAGATAGTTGAATACATTAGAATATTTAATCATAATTTTTAGCTGAATTTATTAGAATCATATCATTTTGTTAAATTTATTAAAGAATTGAATTATGACATGTACTTACATCTATCAGAATGTAGATTGAGCATAATGCGAAACTAAGACTGAGATGGATTTATGTGCTTATGTATTTATACATATAATTCTGTAATTCGTAGGACGAATGCAATAGGAATAATTACTTAATAATGATGGGTAGATACCATGTGTGTTACAAAAATGCACTGAGTAATGCTATTCGTGCGTAGAGCGCAAGGCATGAATCCGATAAGTAAAAATGTATATGTACATAGGGCCTGGTAAAATTGTTCGCCTATTAGTCATCATGATGGAAGGTCAGTGAGAGAGTGGTTAATTTCAAAGAGTATAGAGTAGGGAGTCAAATCATCCCTTATATTTTTTCAGGATCAGGGTCCCCGTGACAGTCGGTACTAAGAGATTCTCAGGGTGTATAAAATTACGACACCAAGAGAATACAAAGGAAGAGAATAAGAAGGAAGCCGTGGAGACTTCCAGGGTGTACACAAGAGGCACAGTGTATAGGAGGAAGAGAAAGAAAGAAGGAACAAGAGAAATTAGATGAGTACTTGGGAAAAGTCACTGAACTGAGACTCTCACAATTTGACAGTAATTTTCATGTGATGAAGTAAAGAATAATGGGCATGTGGTCAAGCCGGCCCATTGTTGTATTAAGATATATTGAGATGAACCTTAAATATGTCAAGGAAATCCTTGCATCACTTCATATATGTAATAAAAGTATTACCAATTCAACCTCGAGTTGTTATATGTATTTAGAGAGTCGGAATTGCTGACAGGGGGCTCGTGAGTCATTCAATTTTAATGCAGACCTTCTGCAGTATTATTTATAATACAGTAGCGGGCAGAGTTGTGAAAACTGTGGAACTCAAGTCCTTTGGATTATATATAGTCTACGGTCTGCTGAAAGACACATTAATACTGAGTGACATGAATTGCATCGGTGATGTGTGATGGATACAAAGCATTAATATGCTTTTTATAATGTGAAACAGAAATGTGTGTGTAATATTTAAAATATTAAATAGGCTCATAAATTAATAAATAAAATACTGACATTATCTTATTGTTGTTCAGTTCCAATTCCAGAATCTGCATTCTGACCAATTTTAAATTTAGTACTGTGAGCCTGCTTCCCCTGAAGGCAGACCCAAATAAATCTTAATTGCAGATTAGTTCTGTGGCTGCCTTCCCTAAAGAAAGACCCAATTAAATCTTCATTGTAATTCAAATTACAAGAAGTCTTCAAAGGTAATTCGAGATAAGCAGGCCTGGAGAGATGTCATACATATTCATATCTTGTTCTAATTAGTACCATAATAAGGGTCTGGAATGGTTACTAATTCTCATTGTTCCAAGTTTGCACAATTATGCAAAACATCAAGGCATGGAGGTGAGGCTTTTACACACACATAGCCAAATGTTTAGAATATATTCATGGACACAACAGCATGAATACTTGAAAGGGCTGGTGCTTGTTATGTGCATCAACCAAGACACATACACACACACTCTCTCTCTCTCTCTGTCTCTGACACACACATAGCCAAATGTTTAGAATATATTCATGGACACAACAGCATGAATACTTGAAAGGGCTGGTGCTTGTTATGTGCATCAACCAAGACACACACACACACACACACACACTCTCTCTCTCTGTCTGTCTGTCTCTCTCTCTCTCTCTCTCTCTCTCTCTCTCTCTCTCTCTCTCTCTCTCTCTCTCTCTCACTCATGGATATTTTGTCACTCGATCACAAGGAAACGTAGCTCCCATAACCAACAAAGGCCACCAATTTACTCCCAGAATAATGAAGTAAATGAAAGGGAGATTTACTTAGCTTCTGACTTGCAAAGAAAAGCATTCATTAAAAGTGATGCATTTTTCATCAGAATTCCACATTTTTAGAAACAACAGCAAATAAGAAATAATTGCTAATTCCTGAATTAGTAATAATAACTAAAATAACCACAAATTAAAAAATGTTAGTGACAGCAATTTTTGGGGATAAATTTGTCAAGGAAACATTTGCCAAACAAATCACCAAAAAGGATTTAATTAAGCATTTTACTTCCTCAAATCTTTGATAATTGAGTATACTTCATATACATGTATGTGAACATTTAACGAAGTGAATATGACCTGATTACTGTTAGCATTCAAAAGGATTTTAGAAACAAAATACTGGACAATGACAGGACAGTTTTACTTAATACTGTAAATAAAGTTTTGTTATAAACATGTCTAGTTGAAGAAAAAAGTACAATTTCTCAGCCAGAGCACCATTACAAGTGGCACACCCCTGAGCAGAAAGGCTGCCTCTATTAGCTGCCTCTAATCTGCATGCAGGAGTGTACATCTGGTATAATAATGTACATCATCACGAAGTCCACATAGTTTCCACTGAAACAAATTTTAGCTATCCTGTTGAGATGCAGTAGAGTATGTACCAGTATGCTGTGTATAATGTTTGTGCTTGCTGCAGACTTTGTCCCAACTATTCCATATTTTATGTTTCAATAATTTTTTTCACTGAGCAACTTCTGTCACACGTTTCTCCCCGACCCCCACCCCTGATTTTATGCGATGGGGGTAGCTCACATATCTCAGAAAAAAGTGCAGAACCTGTTAATGAATGACGAACGAATTAGACAGCCATATAATAATTTGTTATTCTATCAGTGAGATTCCAGCAGATGTGAAGATGGGGGAAATGCTCCATCCTATATAATACAGAGAAATTGTCTGGATACTGTCAGAATTGTCTGGATTCAGAAATTGTCTGGATACTGTCAGAACTAGAAATTGTCTGGATACTATCAGAACTAGAAATTTTGACTGTTTTATAGCATAAGCTTAGAGTTGTGATGTGCAGAACCTAATAATAAAAAGGATGTGTGTTCAGATCCGACCATGGAATTACATGTGTCCTTGAGCAAGGCATTTTACTCCAATTTCCACTAAATAACCTACTTGTCTTGCTGTGCCATATAACACAAAACCAAACAGACTGAGACTGAGCACTTGCAACCTTCAGGATCTGAGTGCAGTCAAGCAGTACATTATGGTCAAAATAACAAAAACAATGCCTGGCAACAAACAATCCTTAAAATGGCTTTGATGCAGTGTTATGCCAGTAATGTATTTGATGTACCAGTACTAGGATGGACTCAAAGCATGCCAAAATATCTGGCCATCCTGTAGGGGAAGCCACTAATGGATCTATCTTTTTATTAGAGAATAATCAAAGCAGAATATCATGTTGCAATGAGTGAAACAATGCATCAATGAATCAATAATTTGAAACAGCCATACAAAATGGTGGAAAATCAATAGAAAATAATATATATCTTATAAACTTATTCTTAATCTCTGAAGGGAGTGAATAATTATTATTTTCCCTCATCAGTTTGATACATGCATTATATGGTGTGTTTAGCAATACATACCCAAGTATGGCACAGGTACTCTGTCAGAGTCATCCCTATAAATTACCTGGAAGTAACTATAAGTTTCTTTTATTTCAGAGGAAGAGGCACCTTGAAATGAGCTGATCAAATCAATCTAATTAATAAGTTTCATTAGCAGTGGTCATTTTTTTAAAGTTTTACATTAACCTGAAATGCATAAAACAAGTGGAAATTGGTTGCTTCTTTCAAAAGATTTTAAAGGCTATTTATCCAAACAGCCTCAATCTCTACATCATAACTGGAAGATGCCTTTGAGGAAAACTTGGTTACTGATGTGGTTAATACAAGGTATTAAGTGCTGATTAAATTAACGCCTGGTCTAATTAGCGGTGAATGAGGAATAAATGCTTTCACTGGTCTTCTTAACAGGCACACATTGCTGGAAATTATTGAGTAATTTTGGCATGCTTTGATGCAGACATTAATCCTATCTCATTATTCTGTGCTAGCATTTAAAAATAACCAAGTTTTTTTTACAGTGTAACAATTCAGCCCCCCCCCAACGCACACACAAACACACAGAACCCAATCTAGAATGAGAAGGACGGTCTCATAAGTAGATTGTACACTCCTGAGGCACACAAAAATGATTTAATTATATTACAATTATGACCTGCGTGTGAAGTGTCAAATTTTTAATAAGCATTGAATCTTAACGTTGAATGCATTGAGCATTTAGAGAAACTGGATAACTCTTTGTGAAGGATCACTTTGACATTTCCTCATCTTTCTCAATGTCAGTGTTAAAACTCCAAAGGGACCAGCTTTTCAACTCAATGAAATTGACCGGGATATTTTAGCATGGTAGACAGTTGAAACTCCAAAGGGACCAGCTTTTCGACTCAATGAAATTGACCGGGATATTTTAGCATGGTAGACGGTTGAATTAATGACCTTACAACTTGACAGAGACCCATGTCAAATAATCATTCTTTAATGGGAAGCATTATATAACAGAATTCTGAGATTCTGACTGACAAAAGAAATGTTTATCTTAGTAAAATTTTAGGAACCACTGCTTACGATTGGTCTGAGTGAAACTAAGGCATATGCTTTAGAGGTAATATGAATTTATCTTAGTGACAACCTTGGTCTAAATTCTTAAGTCTAAAATTTTCTGTGGCTCCGGGGAAGCCTAAAATGAATAGTGCTTTCCTCATTAATCAAGAAAAGGGAGCAGGTGGTTGTCTTGTGAGAAAAGACAGTGTTTAGTGCTAGGATGCAATTTCTAACAAGAACAGCATTAAGGAAACAGCTGTCTGAGAGTGAGATGAGACAGTCCAAAAAAGGAAGTCTGGAAAAAAAAGAGAAGTGACGAGCTCAGAATAAAGGACTAGAAAGTCCAGAAAGGGATGAAGTGGTTGGAATAGAAAGACTCGAGGAAATAGGAAATGTCGGAACACAGTCGAGAGGAAGGTAATGCAATCAGTCATGGACATTGTGCTCTTTTCACCATGTGTTATTATGATGAAATAAATCCAAATAAGACATTGCTATTAAATCCTGTTGATATAACTTAAGCTGAATTGAAATTATAAACTATTAATTTGCTTGATTAAATTTTTTATTTTTCTTGCCTAAGGGGGCTCTTTATGCATTATTTCTTCCAATAATCTTGCCCAGTTCACTGCTGATATTCTATCTACTCACACGGGGTCATAACACCAAGGGAGGTCATTCCCTAGAAAATACACCTAAATCCTATTAACTACCTCTTACTAAGACGGTGACATCATACTGCTGTAGTGGTCACTTTTGTGTAGCAAGCACATGCATACAGTGTAGTTTACTGCCACAGCTTGATAGTGAGAGAAATGTTCTTATTTTGCAAGAATGTAGAGAATGTTTGTAAATTATTGAATGACATCATCAACAGCATACCATTTGATGATAAAGATTACAATAGTGAAAACTTTACATATTTTAACCACTGATAAAATCAGAATGAATCCAAATATTCATTTAGGGATCAAAAAGCAACTCTTCAGAAATCTTTCACAACTGCAGATGTTTCAAACCATAAATTTCAAGGATCTAGCCTCTCTCTCTCTCTCTCTCTCTCTCTCTCTCTCTCTATCTCTCTCTCTCTATATATATATATATATATATATATATATATATATATATATATATATATATATATAAATATAGATAGACAAACATATATATGCCATGGTTCCATAACTGCCATTTCATTGAACTTGTTGATTTTTTAACTTGCCTTTTGGTCTTGTGGGGCTTAATGCCATTTTTCAGCACATGATAGGCTATAAATGGCAGCCAGTATATTTTCATGGCATAAGAGTCCAAAAGGAGCCCCAGATGAACCAACGATGCATGGAAAGCAACTGGCTTAAGCTTTCTCACATACATACATATGATGGTTACACTGAGACTCGAGCCGATGTGGACTACGGAGAGATTCGTTGTTTGTAAAGGCAAGTGCTTTTCTAAGACCACTTGGCCACATGTGGCCCCTGAACATACCATTTATACTTGATTATAACTTGATGTTAACTCCAAAGACTTAGATCTGCTGGCACATAATTTGCTCTCAGATCTGAGTATACATTATTTGCAGTTAGACCTGATTTGCATGCAAGTATGTACGACGTGGACATAGCAGACATCCACACTGGAATGCATGAAAGCCACATTAATAGGGATGAAAATTTTTGATACAAGGGAAGAATTGTTATACCACACTTACTGAGTCCTTTACAGCCATGGAACTGCTTTAATATTTCTATTCATGAATATGCAGACTTGACGAAACTGCTACACATGATGTCACAAATAACTGCCAGTATAAACCATTCGATCTTGTTGGTCAACCTCATTGTTTAAAGTGATTTTTTTGGCTTTAATGAATAACATTTTGCCAGAAGATTTATAATACATGTATAACTATAACAACACTAGATCTGCAATTTTACATGTTTTATTTTATCCATTACTGTCTCCTTCCCTCCCCACAAACTGCTAACTGGTAATATTACATAAACAATAATTGCTCACTTACTGAGCAGATAACATGCTCGGTATATAATCATTCAAACACAATCCAAAACCATTTCACAGCCTAACTGTCTCTTTGAAGCTCAGTTTATTTGTGGTCATTTTTAAGATCAATGTTCAGTGTATATTTGGAAAGAATGAGAGTCAAAACATTCACTTGGTGTCAGAATTGGGAATCAGACAAGTAAAGAAAAACAAACTTTGTCATCAAAACTTTGGGTCAAATTAACAATTTTGGGGTCCCTAAAGCAAAAATGAGGGTAAAGGGAAACATTGATGTTCCTTTGTTCTGGCCAAATTTGTTAGTGACAACCATTAGCAGAGCTTTGATTGATAGAAAGCCATAAAATTTGATGAAAGTTCTTTCAGCATTTATTTTTCTTTGTTTTTAATGAACATCAATAAAGGCAAAATCAGTCTTCAATCAGAACAACCAATAAATACATTAACCCCTGGAGGTTTTTGCTGTTTTCCCATTTTGGGGACTATTTCTGTATACATCCTAATACATCAACTTCCAAGCAATATTCTATTAGCCCAATGCCTAGTTGTGCTAAAAAAAATGTTTTCCATTGGTTAGTTTGCTGGCGCATTAGCAGAAGGTGAAAAGTTGTTGTTTTTTTTTTGTTTTTTTTTTAGTCGTATGGAGAAAACTCTTTATTCAAAATGTCCACCTTATCCTACTTTTTGCACAGGTTCACCTGTCTGTGTATGCTTCAGAACAGATCTGAGGCCATAAAGTCTAAAATCTGGAAACAAAATTGGATTCTGACCATGGGTGAATTTCGGGTGGAAAATAATTGATCCAAAAAATTAGGTTTTTCCCTCTGTATTTTGTAGTACAACTAAAATGTCCAGATTATTTGGTTTCAATGTAGAGCTAAATCTGTCTACCTTTGTATAATAACACCCACTTTAGTGTATCATGCATGACCTCAACGCTACAGACCATGGAAGTAATCTCATGCCCTGTAAACTTGGCACTAGCAGTTAATGTGTTATAACATCAAATTTCCTGTAAAAGTGGGAGGTAACACATACACATACACACACACATATGAAAAAAATGTACTGACAATCTTGTTGAAATCTGATTGCACTTTCTTTACACACAGAACTTTACTCTTTATTTGCCATAAATGTAATCATTTTTTTTTGGTGAAAATGAAGTATACTGACTGTTGAGATAGTGAGTACATATTGCTACTTTACCTTTTGGGTTAAAAATAACCTAAATTATAAATGAAACTTCTCCAACAAGATGTTTACTTCTGTCAACACACTGCAAGAAATTGACCACCTTGTCTGAGCAATTATTAGATGAGAATTATTCAACTTCAGAAATGTGCAATAAATGGTGAAAGAATGAGAGAAAACATTTGGAATTTGTGGCTTGTCACTTTCTTTTCTATATGTTTTCTAGGGTTGACAGGAATTGGACTTGGGCACAATCAAAAGGGGTTGCTGGGTTTGCAAATGGAAAATGGACCAATTAGGAACAAACCTTAAGGTACTCCCTGGGAATTGCTAAAAGTGGGAATTCTGCCTGATTTGCCATTGAGACAGGGGCCCATCAACAGACCCTAAAATCTGTTTTAAAAAAAGACAAGGGAGTATTAAATCAAAACAATCATATGCCTGTGCTCAACTAGATCTATCATTAGGTAAGTATACTTGTGACTTCCCTAAATTGGTCTCTCATTGACGAAGTTTCTTCTGAAATCAGGCCTCTATTGTAAATTGGCTCAGTCATGTCAGTAACTCGGTCTTCTTTGTAATATGGCCTCCTCTGTAGCCAGGGCTCTTCTGTAACAAGGCCTCCTTTGTACCCTAGTCTCCCATGTAAAACCAGTTACCTCCATAACCCAACCTCCCCTGTCACAACATATCTATGTAACCCAACCTCTCTATTTGGCATCCCTCTAACCCAGTCTCCTTTGTAACCTGGTCCTTTCTTGAACATGGCCTCTTTAACCTGCCTTTCTGTAACTCGTCCTCATCTAGTGTCTAACCCATATTAAACCTCCTCTCTATTTGGCCTCCCTCTAACCCAGCCTCCTTTGTAACCTGGTCCCTTCTTGAACATGGCCTCTTTAACCTGCCTTTCTGTAACTCATCCTCATCTAGTGCCTAGCCCTATATTTTTGTCAGGACAATCCCACTTATAGTACTTGAAATTTTATGAACTTGGCCTACTGTAAATAATGGCTTACATATTTGACATCAGTTTCTGGATTAAGATGCAGTGTCACTGTGCTATACTATTTCTACAATCTTGGCAATTTATAAGTTTATCATTTAAGATCAACAAATGGTCATCCTTATGGTGTACATTCTATGAAGACTAAAACCAGACACACATCATGTGTAAAATAACCTAGAATATCTTTTTCTGATCAATAAAATAATAGGTGTATTAGTTGGTCAAATTTATATGACCTGCCCCCCAGTCTGTGACTTTCCTAAGATAATGAAGGCAAGAGCTGTCCCTGTGGGTTATGCAGATAGTTCTGGTGGTTTGAATCTGATTAAACTGCAGGCTAAACATGCAGGACATTAGATCTCAATTTATCAACATTTGTGGATTAAGGATTGTCAACAGTATCCCTGGGAATGTATTTGCCCAGGGTATCAAAGTGGTAACCAATCAGGAACCAATCTGTTAAAAAAATCAATATACTTAATCATAATCAGGTAATGGTAGGTCCTTTCAGTATTTCTGTAACAAGTGACAGCAAGAGGTCCAAGTGGGCTTCAAACCCTACACATGGCTTACCTAACTTAACAGTTGACCATATCATTATAACTCTTTTATATTCTGCAAGTACTGGTATTTCCTAAAATAGCATAAGAAAAAATAATTTAGCTTTCAGATGTTTAAACCACTCAAGAGGCCAGGTGGTTAGAGCATCCACCTTAGATGTGGGAAGTCATGGGTTAGACCCCCAACCCCAAGTCATACCAAAAACTTACAAAAATGGTATTAACAGCTGCCTCGCTTGGCACTCAGCATTAAGAAGTTAGCATTAGGACCGATCGGCCTGGTATCAGGATAATGTGACTGGGAGGGACGTCATGTTACATGTCTGTGACATGATGCCCCAGTACTAAGACATCACAATAAACAGCCACACTGCATACATGATAGCGATATGCCTGAAATATTTTTTAAAGCTACATCACAAATCTAAATCACACAAACACACACTCAGGAGTTTCATTTTAAATTTTAGTCTCTTTCTATGTCTGTTTTAAAAATCCCAAAAGATTTCTGAGAAAAACTGAGAAAACTGGGTTAGTTTGCTTGTGCATAGCAATGACCCAAAATGGTGGACACTGAGCCTCATCTGAACTGGCACCTAACACTATGGCCAAATCTATGGGCTAAATAAATTCTCCATGAAAAATGGAAACTTTCATCGATAAAATTGTCATTTGATGGGAAATTTAATGTAGAGGTGAGGTTTGCATTGTGATACAACAACTGTGACTGCTATCCATGTGTTCTTAATATATGCGATGATGAGCCTGCCTCATGCAGCTTGGACCTGCTCCCATGTACGAATGTTTCCCAATCATTCTTCACGAAATAAGATTCTTTTTAAAAAAATTAAAGCTATATGACACTTCACTTGTGTACATCATTTTCACTTTCTACAGATTATCACAACACAATTAAATTAATACTACATTACACTGTCTGTATCAAAATACATGTACAAATATTCTGGCGAAAATCTAGACAGTTGCATTAAACAGCCAGATTTATTCTAATCTTTGATAAAGGGACAAGAGATGCCACACTGTATGTACTTGTATGATGGCTTTTACAGTGATTTTGGTGACCCTACCAGGTTAAATGGGTCAGATACAACTGAAGGGTGAATATGGTGGAGATCATGTTACCTGTCACATTACAAGAAAAATGACCCAATTGCATGACTTCCCCTGGTTTGGCAAATGAAATAAATAGGATTCTATTTTTACTTTCCTCATTATCAACTATGGCTGCTTACAAGTTGAATCCAACTTCAAACTGAAGATCACCAGATCTGTTGTCGCATAATGTGTTGAAAAATCTGGGTCGATGCAGTTTCCGTGGAATAATCAATAGGAGAAATGACACAGGCCCCCTCATCTACTGGCAAATGATGTGATGGCAGACCAGGGTCTGTGTTGTTTGCAGTTGGACTCGACTTGTACATGAGTGCATGGGCTACCTATCATTCAACTCTTTAAAGCCCTCCATTCTTTTCAACATCAGATCAAGTTCACAGTGACACTTTTATAATAATGTTACCATTTTAGATTAAGACTTCTGTCAAGTTACTTCTACATTATCCTTAACTTTACCGCATGGATGTTTTTGAGACAAATGCATTTTAAATGATGTCCTCCATTATAATGAGGTAGATCATGTCACCAGTCAAGAAAAAACATTCCCCAATAACTTTTAACAAGATTCCGCTTGATTTGACAATTCTGTCTCAAAGTTTGAAAATGTGGGTAATTTTTTCAAGATAGTGTACAAAAACATTTTAGCAAACTTCTAACACATATTATTGCTCTCCAGTGGCATTTACCTCTAAACTGTTTCAATATAAAATGGATTCTTTTATTAAACTAAAAATTAATTGGGGGGTGGGGGGTGGGTGGGAGGAGGAATTATTCTAAATTTAAAAAAAAATAGAGAATATTTTAGGGGTGGGGGAATTGGCAAACCAAGGATTTGTTTGTTTTATT
The DNA here is from genome assembly GCA_030141615.1 of Unio pictorum. Lineage (NCBI taxonomy): Eukaryota > Metazoa > Mollusca > Bivalvia > Unionida > Unionidae > Unio > Unio pictorum. Next base: position 1,426,369 of record JARLTB010000046.1, read on the forward strand.
GGGATTTTTAATATAGCTTTAACAATTTTTCAGTCATATCGCTATGATATCTGCAGTGGGGCAGTTTATAGTGATTAGCACTGGAGCATCATGCCGCAGACATGTAGCATGATGCCCCAACCAGTCACATTATCCTGACCAGTCCTAACACTAACCTCTTAATACTGAGCGTCGAGGCAGCTATTAGTACCATTATTGTAAGTCTTTGGTATGACTCGGCTGGGGATCGAAACCACGACCTCCCACTTCCGCGGGGGACACTCAAACCACTAGGCCACAGGAGTGGTTGGCAAACCAGGAAAGATTGGGCTTGCGTGTATTATGCACCATTAAACTGCAAATATGGATATATTTTCGAGCACAAATATTTTCAAATTATCACCAATCCCACAGCTGTTTATACTTCAACAGACTACTTGTTGGTGATTAAAAGAAGTGACTAAAATATAGAATATAGTGAAAAATAAGAGCAAATACCGTATATACTTGCTTAATAGTCCAGCTGCAAACTGCACAGACCCAAATCTGTTGCCATGTAATGCGCTGGCAGATTTGATTCTGAGAAGCTTGTTAGGACTAATTAGTATAGCAAACAACATTGAACTTCATCATCAGATACTTTATGCTCTGACAGATCAGGATCTGTGTAGTTTGATTCGACTTTAAAGTGAGTACATACAGTATATGTATCTTTCAAAAACTGTGACGAAAATTGTGAAAATTAGAAACAATACAAATATTTTCTATTTAACTAATGAGGGTCTCCGCTGCTTCAAAGCTCATAATGCTGTTTTTTCTTGCTAAATATAACCTATATAATATATTCAACTTAAGTTTTGTAAAGCACATATTCCAATGTTCCATGCTTGTCCTCTCCACCTTCAAATGCTGTACCCCAGGGGACTTACCTGAATTGATAATTAGAAAATTTAGTTGCAAACCAGAATTGACCTTTTCCAATGCCTACTAAGTCAGTGTAGATATGGTAATGGTTAGGATCTCAAACAAAAACATGTTATGACCATGGGATTCACTCCCCTGGCGGTATGGAAAGACCACAAGGTAAGCATCAGCTTCTTGTTTTCAATTATCAATATATATATATATATATATATATATATTGTTATAGTTTATGGATCTCAATTGTTTCCAAGATGAGTTATGATCCAAGGTATTAACATACCCAAGGACTAATGCCAGATGCAGCCCCCCTCCCCCGGATTTTATTCTAATTTCTCCTTTTGACTTGTTGATAACAAGACTGGTTATCAAATACACCAATCAGTAATACATGTATTAGGCTCATCATTGAGAGTTAGTTTAAATTTAAAGCACCCACCCCAAACTAATTAAACCCAGGGAACATTTTATAGTTTTAGAACCATTGTTCACATTTACAGACCACAAACCCTCATATTCCTCGGTTTGAAATTCCTATTTGAATGGCTATGGTAAGTATGTGACACTCAATGCAACAGATATTACCATAAATTTTATATAGATTAGCAATAAAGCGCAAATGTCCCCAAAATGGATCAAAATTTTCAAGCTGCTGCGCACATCTACAAACTGTCCACAATCTGATACCAAGTTTCAGGTTGCTGTGTGGCATTATGCATGCATCCATACCTGCCTGTTTGAATAGGCAAGATTATACAATCTCCCCCCTTTCCTTTGAAAAGCACAGCGATATAATTACAATATTTTGCTACACATGCTATTCCTGCTGTCTCATCAAGGGGAGGGTGGTACCCATGTGTTGCCATCAGACATGCCATTGAGCATTGTATACACTGGAAATGGATTCAAGATTATTGTTGTTGCCATCAAAATTGCTATTTACCATCCTAAAGCACTGTAGTATATATTAGAAATGGATTAGAGATGTTATTGATTTACTGTGGCTTTTATCTCCCAGCTCTGGTTGCCAACAATCTCCAATCAATTGAATGGTGTAGACACTAGTTTAGTACTAAATAGGTCATAAATACTCTGATTATTGCTGGTGTAAATCACTTCAGTCATATTTCTTGACAAGCACTTCTACCCCTCCCCTCTTTCCAAAACTCATCATAAAATATCAGTTTCTTACAAATTTCTTTCACTTTTATAAACAGTTCTGGTGGCCTTGTAGTTAATTTGCTGGATTCGTAATCAAGAGGGTTTGTGATTGAATCCAACCACTGGATCCTCCCAGGCTGGTTACAGCAGTGTGTCATAGGGTACGGCACTTTACTCCCACTACCTCAGCCATAAAACAGCAAACAAGTCAATATTATGACATGGCATTGCTGAACATGCCCCAACACAAGGTGATCTACTGTGTACGTGTAATTTGCATGATGCCTACGAGTATCCTTTTAAAAAGACCATTCTTTATTATATCATATAATTCTCTGTCAAATTTGTGATTCAAGTTTTTCCTTTAACCGTGGTTTCTGGAGATCATGGTGTCAATGCTGACTGCAATGTACTACAATTTAACACCAAAGTAACCAACATTTTTGCCATTATGATGGCACCAAAGAGTGATACATGTGTTGTCATTTGCCAACTAAAGGTGAAACAAAAAAAAAAAAACACAACACAACTGGTATCAAAATGTGCCCTTATGGACTCTGGATTGTACTGCAAGGTGAAAAGGAATTCCTATCAAAATGTAAACCTAAACTGCATAGACGAAGATCACGCCATTGCATAAACACCAGTCAATCTGGGTGTATGCCTGATCTGCTGGTTTCTTATGTAATTGCAGATCCTGGTCTATGCATTTGGACCAGCAAACTCCAATTCTCCTGCCCCTGAATAATCTACCTACGTTGTGGCAAAGTAAACACCAAAACCTTTTTATAAACTCAGTTTCAAAGTCTCAGCTGAAAGTAAAGGTGTATACTTCTAACATAAACCATCTTTAAATGCCAACAATTAAGCTAAGCACCTTGAACTGTATTATTCTGCTTGATGTTCTAAGTAACTTCATGTCAATAAATTATCCATCAAAAAACATATGGAGAGTGTACTATTGTAGGCAAGTAGACTACCATATACAACGATCTAGAGGAGTACATAATGTTAACAAGTACTGGAATTCTCATCTCAACTACAGTTCTCTCACACTGCAATTTAGTTTAGTTGAAGCAGGTGTTATTGAAATGAGTTTAACAACCCGAGTATGTTTTAGGATGGAATCAGAATGTAAAGGGGTCCCTTACAAAAATAACGTACCTGGTCCAGGCTATTTTTAATCGGAACATTTCAAAATCTGTAATACACCCAATCTACTTTAAAAGGTTTTATTTTTTTTAATAAAGGATAGATTTAAGGAAGAAATAATGTTAGGGCTTGATGATATAATGTGAATCTGTCCTGCATTTTGTGAAACTTTTAGTGGATCTGACATGTAACAAATCAGCAATAGCACAGCCACAAATAGACCTCGAGGACTGATATTCAAATTTTTTTTTTTACTCATGAAACTCAAAAGCTGCAAATCGGATACAATACTTAATTTACCCTTATGTTATCAACATTTGGTAGTCTATCTGATGAACTCCAGACAAGAAATTTAGAACATACTTTGATTCTAGCTTTGTTTCTCAAAAAATTAAAAGTTGCACTCCATCAATGTTATTCCGCTTTTTATTTGAGAACTCGAGTGTTTTGGATAAAATGTTTTAAGAATACATGGCTAGTCACCGGTAGAATTTAATGAATGCTGGTTAGCAAGACAATTCCCACTCTTTCTTAAGATAGCTCCAGTGATCAAAGTGGTTAGAGCATCTGTCTTGGATACAGAAGGTTGTGGGCTTAAACAGAGTCATACCAAAAACTTATAAAAATGGTACAAACAGCTGCCTTGCTTGGCACTCAGCATTAAGACGTTGGTTGGCCTGGTGTTAATATAATGTGACTGGGTGGGACATCATGCCACACATCCTCAGTATGATGCCCCAGTGCTAGACACTACTATATATAAACTGCCACACAGCAGACACTGTAGCGATATGACATTTTTTTAAATCTAAATTAAAAATCCAAATCACACACACACACATATGCACGCGCGCACACACACAAACACACACACACACACACACGCACACACTTTCTTCATTCAACCAAATGCATTGTAACTATATATTACTGTGGGTAGATTGGAATACATGATACAACTTCATTTAAGGCGTTTAACTATATAATACTATGGGTGGATTGGAATATGTAATACAGCTTCATTTAACAACTTGCTCAGGCTCTCCATGGATAATTATGAACCCTTTGTGGCCGAGTGGTCTAAGTTGCTTGTCTTTACAGATCACAGACATCTTACCTCTGTCCACGTGTTCAAGTATTGTCTTGACCATCACTGATATATGAGAAAGCTTGCCAGTATAGGTTCCTATGGGCTGTTTGTTCTTGCTAGAGTCTTCTTGGGTTCTTCCTAAATCAAATTTATTTACCATGTATAGCCTTTAATGTGCTGAAAAGTGGCGTTAAAGCCCCAAAAATCAAACTCAATCTCAATCAGTCTTAACAGTTGCTACCTGGTCTTTAAAACTAAACATATGGAATTAGGTTATACTCCTTAATATATAATTAATTCATTAGAAACACCTAATTTTTTTTATGTCTGCCTTTCCATGTTTCATCTGCTGAAATTAAATACACAACCTGAATCATCTGGTGTGAAAGGAATAAATAAATGTACTTTTGTGTTTTGTTTACATCTAAACTGTAAACAGCTGTACAAAAATGTTTCCAAGAAACCTTGATTATGACCCTGCCTAGGCACATTTGGGGGTGAGTCGGTACATTTATACATGACTTGATTGCTATGATATCATTATAGGTTTGTGTCATGTTACACAACTCCCACAGTTACGTTGAAAATTCAGACTTCAAATCTTGAGCTACAGAATGGTAATAAATTTGAAAATTTGTACAAAATTCATTCCATGTTGATCCCCAATTCTACTCCTATCATATACCCCTGCTTCAAGGGATAGATTGGATAGTTTGACTAAATGGGACAGAAAATGAGGAAAAATTTGGTGACATGCTCTTGTATGAAAGTTTGCTATCGTGTATATAACAAGTCAATATACACGTCTTAATAATTTTCAATTGCTCATGGTTTTTTCTTCTAACAGACAAAATTAATATATAGTGCATGCACAGTAATGTTGAAAAAAAATCAGCTACTTTACAAGCGTGAATGAAAGTTAACTTCAAAGACCAAAAGCTTCAAACAATCCAATCTAAATTTACAAAGAAAAATTACACTGTTTTACTTCAGAATAAAATTCATTCTGTGTTAGAACAAGTTTTGCAGAATAAACTGAATGTATGTAGGACATTACAATTTTTATTTTTTTATCTGATTCATGGAGCAATTTTATATTTAAAAAAGTTATGGTTTTTCAAAAAAAATTCCCTTACTGGAATTCATTTACTGGATGGCACAATAAATACGATCAATTTTCAATGTATGCCGATTCATTTTAATCTCTGTATCAATTTATAAAATCTCTTCCCTTTCATATTCTGTCTCACAAAACAAAACTCACAACATATTTGCTCATCTTGATTCCCTTCTTTTCTTTCTGTAATTGCTTATTTTCTTTTGATGTTCCAGAAAGCCACAAAAAATACATGTAGTTACTGATATTTATCCTGTAAGTTACTTGGTAAAAAATTTGATTTTAAATTTTAAAAACTCACACTTTTTTTCTCACTGTAAAATAGATTCATATGATTGGGTACATTGACTGGGTACATCATTTCCTAGTGATGCCATCATTTATCAATCATTCAAATTTCTCATGTCCATTTTTAGAATTTAGAACATGGAAAACATTTTACATGAAAGCGACTCTCATACAACATAATACACAACTGGCTATATATTATTGATTGTACAAATTAAAACTAGCTACAATGAAGCATTTACACAGTAAATGTGATACACTAGACCTTTTTATTTCATTGATACCACCTAATAAAGCTTTGATTCTCTTTGAGAGAGAGAGAGAGAGAGAGAGAGAGAGAGAGAGAGAGAGAGAGAGAGAGAGAGATTTCCAAGATAACATCCTATTCAAAATAAACATTTTCTATGGTCACTTAAAGCAAGAGAACAGAAAATTACACTTACCTCAACGAGTTTGTAATAATATTTATCCACAATCTTGTAGTAATAGAAGATGTCATCATCTTCCTCGTGGTTTATCACCATGATGCCGTGTTTAAATTGTGTCACAATAATTATTAATTTATGGTACAATCCAAACTTGTATTTGAGCCATAAGCTTCCTGTTACTGTATCATCAATCAAACTTTCAAGTACACCAACAAACTGCTGTAGTTGACTTGATGTAATCGGTTATTATCAGACTCAATAACATTAACAACGGACTCTTAAACCTCTATAACTTTTACATACTTTGCAAAACCAGATCAAAATAAACACCACTATCAATTATATGTACAAGATTCTACAGGCCTTTGTTTTTCATGTGCGGCTTGGAGATTCCTTTCAAGCACCAAGGTGCATTCAAAGTACTACAATGAATCCTTTCCTCTAATACCATCAATAGTGTGAATGCATCAAAGTCCTGTATTTATTTACAAACATTTCTCCAGTTGCAGGAATAGCAACATTAAGTTATTCCAGTGAGTTTAAAACACCACCATCATACATAGTTTGGATAGCTGGAATTCTGCTGGAGATGTGTGAATCCCCAGGTGTGGATCAACAGGTACTGAAAATGTATTATCTCCACTACTAATGCAAGGTATGTGTATAGTATGTCAGTCAATCCCTCCACTGAGAAACCAATATCATCCTTGTTGCTATATAGCAACTGTCCACTTACTACTTCATTTTAATACTAATACAGATGACTATGAGGAAGTAGAAAGAAGTCATAAAATGTTCATTTGGGACAAGTATCCACCAATGAGAATATCCTAAATGGTGAGACAGAGCAACACTAAATGTACCAACTTTATATTTGTAGTAATGTTATGCATATACATGTACAGGTAAAACAAATTTAAAAAATGAAGGTACAGTATGCACAGAGATTTTGAAATATTGTTATCCAAAAAAGAAAATATCAAACACAAATTCCATTTTCCATATTTTCATAAAATTGAATTAATATCCAATATTTTAAAACTGAATTCTACATAATTTGTATTGTAGAAACTAATTCTGTTCACACATCAGATTAAAGTTTGTTTCTTTCTCACAGAAACCAAGATCAATTCTTACCAAACAACAGTTATATTTCACACAAATTATCAGATCAACTGCAGTACAATATATTTTTCCAGCTAGCAGCATTCAATTACCACTCTCCTGAATAAAATGACACTTAATTAATTTTACAAGCTTTTTCTGAAAAACAGACAATGATCCATCTATGTCCAGTGAAACTGATACAATGAATTAGAAAACAAATCAATTATGCATCAAATGTAAAATGAAACTGAAATCACATCTAAATCCAGTTTCAGATACCAACATAATTAAACCAAAATCTATTTCACAATGAAATTTGTTATCTATAGGCAATCTATTTCACAATACAGTACACCACTGCAGTTCACTTCCATACATGAAGCTGCCAAACAATCGAACATCTAATGATAAAGTAGACTGATAAATCTTTCTCCAAGAAACTAAATCCATTAGTCAACAATGCCTATATACTACTGATCCAGTTGTGTAGACTTGACCACAGTTTGTACAGAGAGTTAATGTGTGGTGTGCTTGCAGCTGAGAACTCAGACCATTAGTGTTAGTAGGCCGCCACACTCAGGCAGAAAATCATTAACTATCACAGAGCAGTTTAACAAGCCAACAGCACTACCCTTGCCAGTATTGACCCATTCAAATGAAGATATTCTTTCCATTGGCCATTCCCACAAGGGGTTACAAAACAAACATTCTCACAATTAAAATTACATTTATTGGCTAAAATATTTTTTTTTTTTAAATGTCCTCTCAAAATAATTAATCAATCTAACAACACCCCCAATATCTTAGAATTCATCAAGAAAGCAAACTGACTTCCTAATGTTTAAACCTTAGCACACACAACCTCTCTCTCTCTCTCTCTCTCTCTCTCTCTCTCTCTCTCTCTCTCTCTCTCTCTCTCTCTCTCTCTCTCTCTCTCTCTCTCTCTCTCTCTCTCTCTCTCTCTCTCTCTCTCTCTCTCTCTCTCTCTCTCTCTCTCTCTCTCTCTCTCTCTCTCTCTCTCTCTCTCACATCCTGACACCAGGCCGACCAGTCCTAACACTAACCTCTTAATGCTGAGCGTCAAGCGAGGCAGCTGTTAGTACCATTTTTGTAAGTCTTTGGTATGACTCGCCCGGGGATCGAACCGACGACCTCCCGCTTCCGGGGCGGACGCTCTAACCACTAGGCCACTGGAGCGGTTTTCTATTGATTTATGTCTCATGGTCACTAATGTTAAATCCTTTCTATCAATTTATGTCTCATGGTCACTAATTTTAAATCTTTTCTATCGATTTATGTCTCATGGTCACTAATGTTAAATCCTTGCTATCGATCTATGTCTCATGGTCACTAATGTTAAATCCTTTACATTATTTTAATATTTCATGGCAACAAATGTAAAAAGATTTAAACCATTTATTATATTTTATATCACATAACCACTAATGTTAAAGTCTTGCATCATTTTAATATTTCATAGCAACAAATGTAAATAAAAATACTTCATTTATTATATTTTATATCACATAACCACTAATGTTAAACTCTTGCATCATTTTAATATTTCATAACAAATGTAAAACAAATACTTCATTTATTATATTTTATATCACATGACCACTAATGTTAAAGTCTTTACATCATTTGATATATAAAAATATTAAATGTTTATATAATGTTATCATTTACTATGTAATGACCAGAAGATCTGCACAACATCTATCTCTGATGCATGTCCCAAAAAAATTCCCTCTAAAATCCAAGTTCCAAGTAGCATCAGTGCAGTAGCAGCTGCAGAAGCTGAAATGTGTAAACTGGTGTGTGTGCTATTTAAAGGAAGGCTAGTTAGATCAATAAAGACAGAATTCCTGACTTTGCCTGTCAAATACACAGAGGATCTGGCCAATTATTTACACAGCACCCATTCTTAGCACATGTTAGACCTTCTCCACTCTTAATGGATAAAATTAATTTTATAGAAAGCACATAAAAAAGAACATGCTTCCACTGTGGCCTGGAAACATGGTGGAAACACGTTTGCTTTCCACCTCTGCAACCCTGTGTTCATTTGCAAATTACATACATATACAAGCATGGTAAAACATTTGGTCCATCCAAGGTCTCAGAGTGGTTTCCTTCTGGGTTTTTTTATGGTTGTCCTTAAATAAAACCTCTAGACCTTGAACATTCCATTCAACAATATAAGTTGAAATCCAAATGACTCAAACTTTGAAACTTTAGTTCTTTATTTGAATCAAGACATATTTTTGGGTGTTGATTATAATGGTACTTTACAGACATTACTGGCTAGGAAATGTGATTTTGTGCCTTTCCCAACGATTTGATGAGGCAACCGACTCACACTGAGAAGGACAGGTATCAAACACATAAAGATATGATAAAAGTCTAATGCTCTACCAACTAAGCTACTGCGGATCAGTATCCTTAAATTTACAAAAGCTTCTTCTTCAAACAATACTTATTTTGTTGATATCATTTTCAGATCTTATGCCTTCCAAAACAGTTAATCTTCTAAATAATCTTATGTACAGATAATAATAATAATAATAATAATAATAATAATATCATCATCATAATAATAAGGACTTTGCAAAGTGCCTAATCTTTAGAAACTCTAAGTGCGTTACAACATCTATAATGATAATAATACAACAAGCAAAACAAAAATGAAATTTGAAAGGAAAAAAATGCTGAAAATATTTAAGGTAGGAAACATTTTTAGGTCTTTAAGTTTGTTCTTGCAGTCAAAAAAGGTGAGTTTTAAGAGCACTCTTGAAAGTGATCACTGTGTCTTTATGTCTAATATATAACATTCAGGTCAAGGAACTTACTCTAGAACAAAGGTCATTCTGCAAAACCAAGTCACAATGATCCTGATATCTGCCTTTTTGACCCATAAATCCATATACATTTTATACATGCAAGTGCAAGCTCTCCACAATTGTTACCTAAGTTACTTATTTATTATACAAAAAACCTTTTTTTAATTTGAATTTTGACTTTCTAACACCAAATCAGTAAGCTTCTTTCTTACAAAAACATTCAGGTCCCTTTAAAAAAAATTAAACATGGTTAAATCAAATGAACAACAATAAGTACCAGTACGACTTTTGTTTGGAAACATAATTTCCAGTCAGTGACCTTGACTTCTGACTTTTTGGCTCCAAATTATAAGTTCTTTTTGTCTTATCCTAAGTGCAAGCTATTCACAACTTCTGTAAACAGTGAATTGTGGAGAATATGCATTATTGTGCAGTGTCTTTCTTCTTTCAAAGTGACCTTAAACATTGACCTTTTGACCCTAATATCATTCAGCTTCTACTTTACCCCACATGCCAGCCATGCAAAAGGATTGGTACCTGTATATAATAGACAACATATGGAAATGAAGATATAATACCAAGTTTCATGTCGTGTTCTTCGAACAGATACTAACATACATTTCAGTGACTAATTTAAGAACAATGGTTCAAGTTTGGTCACAAAGTCCATAGCAGTAATGCATTGTATCTCGAAACACATTATTATAAATGGTGTTTTAACAATGGAGAGCTACTGCTCTGGTGGCCTTTAAAGTCCACCACGGATGTGGGAAATCATGGGCTCAAAACCTCAATCATGTCATACCAAAGACATAAAAACTGCACTTGGAGCTGCCTTGTTTGTGGCATGATGCTCTGGTGTTAGACATCACTATAAGCTGCCAAACTACAAACATCCTAGTGATGTGACTAAAATTGTTAAAGCTATGATAAATCGCTCACACACACAACAATGGAGAGCTGCAACTAAATTTTATAATGGGCACAAAATTATCACTCAAGTTATGTAGAAAACCCACTTTAAAATAAAATACACTTTCTGTCATTAATAAAAAATGAGAGGAAACCAAGTCTTCAGTGCTGGAAAAGTCAAGAATTTCCACTTCACTGGAAGGTATATTTTCATAAAAATGCTCCAAATTACTGATTTTTTCTTTGTAATGCATGCCAAAATTGCTCCAATTTACACAGAACTTCATATAAACAAAAAATCTTTTCCGATATGGTAAAATCCCAGTAACATGGTTAAGGACCTATGTTTATATTACATTAACCAGACCAAGCCCTGGGTTTCTGGAATCTCTACAGTATAAACATGTACCATCCAATAAAAACACTCAATTACAATTAATTGAAACAGTAATTGCATATTCATGTAAATAAGCATTTTATTACTTTCAAACATGTCCTCCTGTGTAGAAGAAAGAAAGAAAATACTAGAGATTTATTGCAGATCGAATGGGTGGCTACAATAAATTAGAGGATGTTTATCTCAAACCAGTCAATCAATCAACCAATTAAACTTGAGCATCACACTGAAACAGTAAGGAACAAAGAGTAAATTGTATTTGCAAAAAGAATGAGATAATTCAAAAAGCCAATAGAAATCAAGGTCATATAATATATTGTTAGAACAAATCCTGTATTGTTAATGAATTATTAAAATTAATTTTTCAAGTACTTCCTTATAGGTTATCCATGTCTGTGCAGTCTGTTAGGAGTAATCTGTAGAAGAAGAGAAAAAAAAGAACAGACCCTAACATCTCAGTGCATTACGATATGGCATATCAAACTTGATGTTTGCAGTCTGAGGCTAAACTTGTGAATGTACATGGTACTAGTTAAGTCATAATGAGCAAATTTATCTAGACAATAACAAGACCTAGATGAAAAAAGCTTTTCTGTTTCCCTGCTGACCCTATTTTTGTCTGCCAATGTATACATTACTCTGATAGACTGCTCTAGTGATTAAAACGTCTGCCTCAGATGTGAGAGGATGGAGGTTTGAATCTCTGCAGAGTCTTATCAAAGTCTTACTATGATGGTATTGGCAGCAGCCTCGCTAAACGCTCAGTATTAAGAGGTTAGTGTTAGGACTAGTGGGCCTGGTGTTGGGATAATGTTATTGGTTGGGACATGATGCTGCATGTCTTTGGCATGATATCCCTGTGCTAGATAGACATCACTATAAACTGCCACACTACAGACTTTGTAACAATATGACTGATATTTTTTCTTTTAAAAACCTACATTAAAAATTCAAATCACAACTACATACTCACACATGCATAAATTTCTCTGACCATAAAGGAAAACAAATATTCTTGAGTGTTTATATTGCTCTGAGCAGTCCAGATTTAATTTCATTTGAAGGTAACATTATTAGAAATAGTGCTGATTATGATCCTAGTGATGTACTATGCAAATCATGGTTGGCTTCAAATTATCAAATTAACAGTCAGTTGTACCCTAGAAAAGCAAACTATTTAAGAAAAAAGTTATACATGTATCTATCTATGGTCTAATGTTATATTTATGAGAAAATATTGAAAAGGTCTTTTCTCAAAAGAATAAATTTAGTTCATGCAACTGTGATTCACTTTCTAAAGGTATAAAATTGAGTATATCACTCTCGATAACATGTGCACAACAGGGTCCCAAAACATGGACTGCTCTATAGACATGGGCACGAGTTAATGAGGTTACTCAGAAAAATCTTCTAGTAACGGCACTAGACATCGATAAAACTGGAATGTGGGTGTGGGAACTTGGCTATTTAATGACAGAACTCTCATTTTATATTTGTGTCAATAACAATTGTCAATAAAGCACCTCTTCTGATGAGGTTGTTCATTATTTTATATAAATTACTTTTATTTTCAAAATGTCCAACATCTGAAAGATCGATACCATTATTCCATCTCGTTTCAGCAACCATCATGTGTGTGCAGAAACATTTGTGTATAATATGCCACTGGTTTTCTCTTTGTTGATTAGTCTGGTTCCTGGTGTATAGTACTGTAGTGTGAAGCAGGGAGACTAAGAAGCAGGGAATCAGACGAACTGTTCATATAATCCACCAAACAAGATTACTTTTTTAAAACAAATAGCATCATTTATTACTATAGTATATCGTCTACACCATAAATTCAATTTTTTTTATTATTCAATTAGTACAATATTCATGCCATAATTAACATTACAAATACTAGTGAAACTTCTTATCACGCTTGAGGATATTTATCAGTGCCAATTCAGGAATTCTCAGATACTCATTTCCCCAAGTATCTGTGAAATGAAGTTCTATTTTATGAAGTATTCATTTTGCTTGGTTGCCTAGCTATCTTTGATCACAGTTATGATTAAGTATTAAGTTAATTTTAAAATAGTTTAATTATATTACATAAACAATAACATTTATAGCAGCGTTGGATTGATCAAATGAAATAAACTCACCCAAAATACGATCGGGGCCGCTAGATCTTAAAAATGCAAGATTTGCATTACTTATAGACTTTTCTTTTATTCACCCCCCCCCCCCCACACCTGGCTTATTTGATTTAAAAGATGTGATTAATGTGATGATACAAAGGAGTCTAGCTTTTAATTCAGTGCAACAATACAACATAAAATTCTGGTAGTCAAAAATCAAAACATGATTGGCACTTAATTAGGTTCTCAGAAAAAATATGTGCGGACATAGCTGTTATGGTAGATTAACACATTTTACATTTAAATACAAGAGGACAAATTGCATTCGTGTAAAATTTACTAAAAGATTGATCAAAAACACAAATTTCACTTTATAAAAACAAAATTCATTTCATTGGTATTTGTTTACTGAAGTATTGCCTCAACTAGGCATATGTGACATTTTCATTTATCAAAGTTTCCTTGAATATCATGGAAAGAAAACGTAACAAATTATATTGCTTCTTATTAAAAGTTGATAGTTTCATAATGTTGATTCATTCAAATTTCTATGATAAATCTAGCAATATATCAGACTTGCAGTTACCAATTTTGATCATGATTTTTTTCAAGTTCAACAAATAGGGATCACATTTTTTGTATTATCTGGTTTATAAAAAACGGAATCCAGCCCTGACAGTGCTATAAGCAGGTTCATGGGTTTTCAGGGGGGGAGTTATCGAGGGAGTGGTTTATTACAAAAATTAGTGATGGGAATCGGTCAGAAATTCATAATCGATAATCAGTTCCCCTTAACCAACTGATCATCGATTATAATCGGTTACTAAGAGCAAATTTTAATTTTTGTTAAACAGTTATATCATTGATCAAGAGTTCAATATGTTTATAAATGTACCGGAGCAATCTCTTTTAATTACATGTATACTTTAACCTGACAATAATATTACATTATGTGTTAATTTTGTTCTACAACTTTGTTAAATGAACGCAACTTTTTATGGCTGATTGGTCATATGTAACTGAAATACTGCTACAATCCCCCAAAATTTGTTTTGTTCACATGTGATGTGTCTACAATTTAAAGTATAGAAGGACATGTTTTTCTTGTTTGGCATTATTTATAAATACTACAAACGTTGTTGCAATTTGACTGAAACAAATCAACAAAATGTGTTTAAACGTATTAGGTCAGAAATTTAACAACTTGACCATGCAATAATGACTATATGTTCCTAATTATGAATCATAAGATTTCATATTTGTAGTTGTAAAGGGAATTAATAAATTTCAGGTCAACTTTAGTGGCTGGGAATTTTACTAACCTTTGTGCTTTGCATACACCTAAAAAGTAGTCTCCCTTTACACAATCGATTATGGAGTTCACAATCGATTATCTGCTCAACCAACTGATGATCAATTATAATCGATAATCGGAACAACACTAACAAAAATATTAACTGATTCTAACCGATGTACTTATAACAC
This sequence comes from Unio pictorum, assembly GCA_030141615.1. Lineage (NCBI taxonomy): Eukaryota > Metazoa > Mollusca > Bivalvia > Unionida > Unionidae > Unio > Unio pictorum. The sequence continues at coordinate 1,441,372 of JARLTB010000046.1, forward strand.
AATGACAGGTTTAAAGTCATTTGCATGGAGAGAATGCTAGCACATCTTTCATGTTTGGTGGCTGGAAATTGTGAAAAGGTTGTACATGATCCACCAACTTTATATGTTATTAAAACTATGCAGAAAACATATTTTTCTAGAGTAGACAATAGCAGCTATTAAATTTCAATGGATGTATTAAAAAATATATAAAAAGTAAACATGTTATTGGCTTGTTGCTTGACAATTTACCTTTCCGACATCCAAAAGTCTAAATGACCAAGACCATGCATTTTCTTGATAGGTGCAAAACTAGAATGTCAGGTAACACTGTTATACACTATTACCCAAATTGCACCCATTAATCATATCCCCAAAATAATATGAATTAAAAGTTCTTTTAATAAAACCTAAAACATACAGGGTCTTTTTAAAATAGCTATGATAGCAACTAAGTAACCTGTGAAATTATTCTTCTTTGAAAATCAAACCCAATGCAAAACCATAGCAGGACTTTGGAAACACATTATTTTCTCTGCATGCCAGTGAATAATTAGAATTTTGCCCTCAGACTGCCCATCATCCTCATTACCTCTTTGTGAGTCTGTTCAGTTGTCAAGATTTCTCCAAACTCATAAATTAATAATGCACTAAAATTTACAATACTTGCAAAAACCTATACCATTTTATATTATCTTACAAGTTAGGTCCCACAGCAAATAACAAAGAACCAGATCTGCCATCACATGATGTACAGGCAGGTTTGGCTCTGTGCAGTTTAGCAGAACAAACAAAATCGACCTTAATCTGCTGGTTCATTACTTGATGGCAGGTCAGTATCTATATTTTAGGCCATTGACTTCCTAGTAACTTATATATAGTACATTGCAGTGTATTATCTCTCCATGTATTGATAAAATTAATTGCTTTAATTTAGAAATTTACTATTCAATATCATGAAGTGTAAAGAATAATGAAAATTGTCAGTTGTCATGGAATGTATACAAAAAAGCCAAAATTATCAATCCATAAAACCTCTATAAATATCAGATTGCAATATTTTCATAACATAGATGGATATTATCAAATTCCTATGCATTTTGAGAAACAAGTTTCATGCATCTGAACTGAGAGATCCTGATACAAAAACAATCCATTATTCAATCAGCCGCCCAACCCCAACTCTGTGAGAAATGTATCAATGGATGTTTAGAAAATGTTGTCATGTTTCTCATTCATCCAGTGAGGAAATAAAAATTGATTGACTCTGTACCATCATGAAATTGCTCTCTTCCAATCTGTCCAATTTGCCACTACTGTTTAAAAGCTTAAGCAAAAAGTCATATGCCACCGATTCTCTCCACTCGAAATAAAACTTTTGGGCTGCAAAGTCAAGTTTTAAATCCTAAACAAATCAATCTGCTTTAGTGAAAGTAAAGAGAAGTATTATAAACCTGTTTTAAGAAATGGTGTATTTATTTTCCATTTGTCCAGAATTTGTAAAATATAAGGAAGTAAAATTTGGGACCAATGTATTTGGAAAACACAGGAATAGGTGGCAAAGCCGAGCATTTATTGGTAAATTCATGACAATCTATATCAAGCGCAATATACTTTTTGATTTGATCATGTAGCTTAGGTTGGGTCCATTCTCTCGCATGTCGTAAGTGGCAACTAATGGAGGCAGATTAGCCACAGTAGCCAAGTTGTCAGTGTGCAGAGCTTGTAAGCAAAAAAGTGGGGATTTGAATTCTATGGTCAGGTCGGCCCCGGCTGGCTACTTAAGTTTGTCTTAGGGCATGGCACTCTATCTAAGTGACTTTGATCAAAATAACTGAGTGCTGTGTCATAAAACACCAGAATAAACCAACATTTGTTGCAGTGTCATAAAGCACCCAGATCAACCAAATTTAACCTGTCTTAAGCAGCCACCTCAGGAAATTCAGAAAACAAGTTTATAAAGATGACCGCTTTAATGAGGTTCATTAAATATTAGGTACATGTACTACAGTAACATAGTTTGCTGGTCACAGGCATTAAGAATTATCACTACACTGTGCCAATCATTTGTCATTATATCTAATTGTTGGCGGTAAGAAAGTCATTATTATCTGTTATCTGATCTGCCAAGCAATGAAGAATGTTACTTAAATTCAACAGAAAATAGCATCAAATCTAAACAGACAATACATGTTTATCATGCTCTAAGCCTTTGGACTTTTTGTGTAAGATGGCCTAGGAAACATGTTATCTGACTAATTATGTAAAGGCCACTTGCACTAAAAAGTTCAGTTATTACATTCAAATGCAACTATTTTCCATAAAAGTGCAACTATAACCAATGTTTTTTTGGGGGGATATTGTATGTCCAAAGTTAGAACCAATAATGAGAAAGACTTGGATATGTTATGTCTAACCCACTGCCAATCATAAGCAAGATATGGATACGCTATTTTAAATCTAGAGCCAATCATAAGAACGATTTGGATATTCTATGTCCAAGTTAAAAGCCAATCATAAGAAAGATTTGGATATTCTATGTCCAAGCTAGAGCCAATCAGAAAAACGATTTGGATATTCATGTCCAAGTTAAAAGCCAATCATAAGAAAGATTTGGATATTCTATGTCCAAGCTAGAGCCAATCATAAGAAAGATTTAGATATTCTATGTCCAAGCTAGAGCCAATCATAAGAACGGTTTGGATATTCTATGTCCAAATTAAAAGCCAATCATAAGAAAGATTTGGATATTCTATGTCCAAGCTAGAGCCAATCAGAAAAACGATTTGGATATTCATGTCCAAGTTAAAAGCCAATCATAAGAAAGATTTGGATATTCTATGTCCAAGCTAGAGCCAATCATAAGAAAGATTTAGATATTCTATGTCCAAGCTAGAGCCAATCATAAGAACGGTTTGGATATTCCATGTCCAAGTTAAAAGCCAATCATAAGAAAGATTTGGATATTCTATGTCCAAGCTAGAGCCAATCATAAGAAAGATTTGGATATTCATGTCCAAGTTAAAAGCCAATCATAAGAAAGATTTGGATATTCTATGTCCAAGCTAGAAGCTTATCATAAGAAAGATTTAGATATTCTATGTCCAAGCTAGAGCCAATCAGAAGAACGATTTAGGTATTCTATTTCCATGCTAGAGCCAATCATAAGAAAAATTTGCATATTCTATGCCCATGCTAGAGCCATTGATAAGAATGATTTGGATATTCTATGTCCAAGCTATAGCCAATCATAAGAATGATTTGGATATTCTATGTCCAAGCTATAGCCAATCATAAGAAAGATTTGGATATTCTATGCCCATGCTAGAGCCATTGATAAGAATGATTTGGATATTCTATGTCCAAGCTGGAGCCTATCATAAGAAAGATTTGGATATTCTATTTCCATGCTAGAGCCAATCATAAGAAAGATTTGGTTATTTTATGTCCAAGCTAGAGCCATTAATAAGAAAGATAGTGTTGGCACATTTGAACTTCAAATTAATGCAACAGATTTCATACTAATTTGTGGAAAAAGAAAGGGAAGAGATGAGTTAACTTAATTGTGCTGATCCTTAAAGACAGGTGATTGCCCACCGTATGTATTTGTTACAAGTCTTGTCCAACTGCAAACTGCACAGATTTAGATATATGTTGTCAAATAGTGTGTGTGTGTGTGTGTGTGTGTGTGTGTGTGTACTCAGTTTGTAAGGAATAACTAGTTGAACAAACAACACGATGATTCATTACATTAGGCAACAGCAAATCAGGGTCAGTTTATTTGCAGTTGGATGTGACTTTTAATCAAAATATATATGGTTTAAAAAAAAAGGATATTTGTATGGCATATAAAGCTGTGATTCTCTTCATTAACTTTATTATTTGGCCTCTAAAGTAAAGTTTTGATCTAGTAGATTTACTCTGTATACTTCTTAGAAACCACCTCCAATCATATCTTCTAATTTCACAAACAAGGTAATAGGACTGGTTGCTTTTGTATCAAAAGTTTATTGGCCTCTCAGCAGTGACACAAATGAGAAGGTGTGAGACAATGTTGACGCTATAACATAAATATATTAACCATTTAGCAGTCTAGGTAGTGGATGACCAGACCAATTGGCTGCAATAAAGTGCTGGACTACTTCTAAATTGTCCTTGTATGGAGTGTCCCTGATAAAATGTCTGGACCATATTGATTTATGTATGGTTAATCCTAGGATAGAGAGATAAACGAACGCTTGAGTGGCTGTTGGCGCTGTTCACTATATTTACATAGCACTCTTCATGAAACACTTGATGAGAAAATGTTTTTGCCCAAATACAGCAAGATGTCAATTAAAACAAAACCCTTCCTCTCTGCAACACTTATTACACTGAGAACGAACTATATGCATTCCTAGCAACCAAAATATTTAACTCATTATTTTATATCCTGGTCTTGTCCCAAGGACTTGACATATGAAGTAACAGAACAGTATGTTCCCGTATATGTTGCCAATAACGATGCATGCTTTGATATTATCATCCAAGTTTTCTTATTACATTAAGGCATCTATGTTATATTCAACCGTGTCATGAACCAAATTATGATTCATGCTGAGTAAGGAAAACAAAAATAATATATAAAATATACAACCTGACATATCAAACCCAAACTGCACAGACCCAAATCTGCCACCGCATAATGCGCCAGAAGATTTGGGTCTGTGCAGTTTTTTAAGAGTAATCACTAAAACAATCAACACTGACCCTGATCTGCTGGCACATTGTGTAATGGCAAATCAAAGATCTGTGTGTGTGTGTGTGTGTGTGTGTGTGTGTGTGTGTGAGAGAGAGAGAGAGAGAGAGAGAGAGAGAGAGAGAGAGAGAGAGAGAGAGAGAGAGAGAGAGAGAGAATTATTTCAATTGTTTCAAAAAAATTCTTTATAGTAATGTTCTGTTGTAGAAGTTCACTGTATATTTGAGGGTATAAAACAGTTTAATTGTATTTTTTAATTCTTCGAAAAGAGTTGTGTTTATGTAGCTGGCCAGCTGCTGAAATGAGTTGATTATGAAATCAAATAGAGATATACAATAACCAATACATATTATATGCATGCATGAATGTTCCTCTGTCATTAATACTGTAAAAGTAATACAATTTGGATAGAATTATGTTGTGACAGGTGTTGCATTGTTAAAATCTCTATGATCTTTTTGACTGATTTGGTTTATCTAAGTAATTTTAGAATATTGCACCTGTAAACTAGTGTACTGATTTTAAAAAGTGATAAAGAAGAGCCCCTCAAAGGGTTTGATGAACTAATGGCTGAAAAGAATTTTGAGGTAGACCTTTCCTTCCTTTAAACTGCTGAATATTAAAAAATCTCAGATGTTCTTCAGCATTAACAATATTTTCAAACTTTCTACAATATTTTCAAAATGGTCATGATGGCAGCCATATTGGAAGCCAGATTAAACAGATAGGCACATGATGGCAGCCATACTGGAAGCCAGATTAAACAGATAGGCACATGATGGCAGCCATATTGGAAGCCAGATTAAACAGATAGGCACATGATGGCAGCCATACTGGAAACCAGATTAAACATATAGGCACATGATGGAAGCCATATTGGAAGCCAGATTAAACAGATAGTCACATGATGGCAGCCATATTGGAAGCCAGATTAAACAGATAGGCACATGATGGCAGTCATATTGGAAGCCAGATTAAACAGATAGGCACATGATCAGCCATACTGGAAGCCAGATTAAACAGATAGGCACATGATGGCAGCCATATTGGAAGCCAGATTAAACAGATAGGCACATGATCAGCCATACTGGAAACCAGATTAAACAGATAAGCACATGATGGCAGCCATATTGGAAGCCAGATTAAACAGATAGTCACATGATGGCAGCCATATTGGAAGCCAGATTAAACAGATAGGCACATGATGGCAGCTGTATTGGAAGCCAGATTAAACAGATAGGCACATGATGGCAGCCATATTGGAAACCAGATTAAACAGATAGACACATGATGGCAGCCATATTAAACAGATAGGCACATGATGGCAGCTATATTGGAAGCCAGATTAAACAGATAGGCACATGATGGCAGCCATACTGGAAACCAGATTAAACAGATAGGCACATGATGGCAGCCATATTGGAAGCCAGATTAAACAGATAGGCACATGATGGCAGCCATATTTGAAACCAGATTAAACAGATAGGCACATGATGGCAGCCATATTGGAAGCCAGATTTTAAACAGATAGGCACATGATGGCAGCCATATTGGAAGCCAGATTAAACAGATAGTCACATGATGGCAGCCATACTGGAAGCCAGATTAAACAGATAGGCACATGATGGCAGCCATATTGGAAGCCAGATTAAACAGATAGGCACATGATGGCAGCCATACTGGAAACCAGATTAAACATATAGGCACATGATGGAAGCCATATTGGAAGCCAGATTAAACAGATAGTCACATGATGGCAGCCATATTGGAAGCCAGATTAAACAGATAGGCACATGATGGCAGTCATATTGGAAGCCAGATTAAACAGATAGGCACATGATCAGCCATATTGGAAGCCAGATTAAACAGATAGGCACATGATGGCAGCCATATTGGAAGCCAGATTAAACAGATAGGCACATGATCAGCCATACTGGAAACCAGATTAAACAGATAGGCACATGATGGCAGCCATATTGGAAGCCAGATTAAACAGATAGTCACATGATGGCAGCCATATTGGAAGCCAGATTAAACAGGTAGGCACATGATGGCAGCTGTATTGGAAGCCAGATTAAACAGATTGGCACATGATGGCAGCCATATTGGAAACCAGATTAAACAGATAGACACATGATGGCAGCCATATTAAACAGATAGGCACATGATGGCAGCTATATTGGAAGCCAGATTAAACAGATAGGCACATGATGGCAGCCATACTGGAAACCAGATTAAACAGATAGGCACATGATGGCAGCCATATTGGAAGCCAGATTAAACAGATAGTCACATGATGGCAGCCATATTGGAAGCCAGATTAAACAGGTAGGCACATGATGGCAGCTGTATTGGAAGCCAGATTAAACAGATAGGCACATGATGGCAGCCATATTGGAAACCAGATTAAACAGATAGACACATGATGGCAGCCATATTAAACAGATAGGCACATGATGGCAGCTATATTGGAAGCCAGATTAAACAGATAGGCACATGATGGCAGCCATACTGGAAACCAGATTAAACAGATAGGCACATGATGGCAGCCATATTGGAAGCCAGATTAAACAGATAGGCACATGATGGCAGCCATATTTGAAACCAGATTAAACAGATAGGCACATGATGGCAGCCATATTGGAAGCCAGATTTTAAACAGATAGGCACATGATGGCAGCCATATTGGAAGCCAGATTAAACAGATAGGCACATGATGGCAGCCATATTGGAAACCAGATTAAACAGATAGGCACATGATGGCAGCCATATTAGAAGCCAGATTTTAAACAGTCACATGATGGCAGCCATATTGGAAGCCATATTAAACAGATAGTCACATGATGGCAGGCATATTGGAAGCCAGATTAAACAGATAGGCATATTGTACATTTATAACCCACCAAACATCACAATAAGTCTTTCAGTGAAAACCCTGTGCTGGTATGATTATTCATTCAGGCTTTGTGGTGGTTATATTGTATGTCTAAGCAGCACCAGTTTCATTCGGGACAAAAAAAAGACATCACAAGAAGTTGCTCAGTAAAACTCGTGCTGATATGACTATTCTTTCAGAAGGAATGGCAATAGCAAAATTTTCTATACGGCCAACTACACTGACCATATTAGACATGCAAGCAGCATCGCTTTCATTTAGGACCATAACTTTAAAATTCCACTTTCATATGGCCTTAAATTCTGGATTAGTGACAAGATTTTCAAGACAGCTTCTGTAGTTGTCATTTGATATCCAAAAGTGAAGCTATTTTCATTTAGGACTGACCAGACGAAAAAACTGCACAAATAAAGTGTCATGGTATTATCCCAAGTATAGAATACTGATGGTATACAGGTGCTATTGGACGGACAGACAGATGGCAGACAACAAACCATTCCATAAGCTATTCTGGGCTACGTTTTTGTTGTTGATGTTGTAGGGTTTAATCCATTTTTCAGCACCAGATAGGCTATACATGGTGGCCAGTATTAATGGTGGAGGAAGAACCCAGGAAAACCCAGGAAAGAACCACTGACCCACGAGAAGCTACTGGCAAGCTTTCTCACATACCCACATTGGCCGAATCCGAGACTTGAACCCATACATACAGAGGTGAGATGTCAGAGACCTGTAATGGAGGGCCCCTTCTGGGCTATGACTAGTAGAGCTAGATCTACTGTGCAATCAGTGATTACTGTTTTCTGATAATCCATCATAAGAAACTAACTATAGTCAAACTGACTGTTCAAGTTTTGTGATTTTTGTTATATCTTTTAAAATTAATCTTTCCACATTTGGGATTCAATTCTGTTTGCTAGTTTGTTCATTCATTTCTATGACTTTAACTGTACAATGGCAAGTTTCCCTTTTATCTGTGATGCCAAAAACTCTGCTACATTCAGATGCACATAAAAAACGGATCATACTAACAGTGGACAGTAGAGTCTTCAAGAGTTTTGTGGCCAACTTTAATCAATTATTGGATCATTAGTGATAACTACTCTATATTTAAGTGATTTGCAAAATTGTCAATGGGTCAAATCCCTAATCTTGCACAATTTATATAAAAACAGGAAATGAAATCTGGATGACAGATTTAAAACTTAACATCAACTGAATATAATAAGTTTTAGGCCAAGAACCAAATTGTATCACTGTAACTAAAGTCAGTCTTATGTCTGGGAGCAATGTGGATTATACATCAATTCTGCCTTAAATGAGGTTCTCTTTAATTAGCAGCTGTACCTTAATTACATGATTTTTAATGGAAATTTCAACTCTCAGTAGCTCCGACATCCAATTAGACACTCTGCTAAATCATTTTCAACACACTCTCAGCTTGTCACAACACATAGCGTGATTTAGACTTTTCAATACTAATGAAGCCATTGTTACATCTTGGCAATAATGAATTGAATTTCCATTCTGTAGAGACAAGTCTCTAACATGCTGAAAGGACCATGTACCCCACCTTCATGCCTGGAGCAGTGAACATATGTGTCTACTTTTTTTCCCCCAAAAAATTTCCAGACTGACTGTTTACTGTATTTAATCATTAAGAATAATGAAATATTTTATAACATAATGAAATCTGTATTGGCAAATACCTGCCTAATAAGGACACATGCTTATAAGGATGACAAGGATTTTCTGTCTATATTTGACTTTTACATTCAAACTTTATAAAAGATCACACAACATATCCTTGGAATGCCCTTCACCATCATGTTTTACTATAAATCATGGTTACAAACTTTAAATGTCCTTCAAAACCAATAAAGAGATTTGCAAAGATGGAACCTACCAAAGCCAAACGTAAAAAAGTTACAAAGTAACAATTAGTACTTCATTATTACCAATACAAAGACTAATTCATTGATGCTGGTTGGAGAGTCCATAAAAAGAATCAAGAGTCAATGTAAGTTGTACCTTTGCCCTAATAAAAGAAAACTACCAAAGGCAAAAAATTATTTTACTGCAGATGCAAGTAGAAGAAGCAAATTAACTTTCATCATTTAAGAAACGGATTGGATTAGGTTGGATTTAGTGTTTTACATCAGAGCAACACAAGAAGACTACTTAGTGATGAGGCAATGGAGTGAAAAGCCAAAGGACATGCTATGGTATCCAACGCAGGCTGATCAAAAAAGATTTGTGTCCAAACCCTTTCAGTTACTAGTCTATCAAACTAACCACCATCAATATATTCTATTGAATTGCATATTGGCCATGAAATGTGATCAATTCCTTTATCCTTATGGAAAACTTGTAAAGAGACATACTGTATATTTTTACGTAGTCTGATGCAACCACAAATGGCACAATCCTAGACCTACCTGTGCATTATACACAGGCATATCAGGGTCTATATTGTAAGCAGTTTTATCAGATTTAAATGCAAGTATATACATTTGGGCAAATCTCCCATGAAGGTTTGTCATTAGTGGACCAAAGCATATAATATTTCTGACAAATCTGTTATCTTCAATAGCTTTTGTGAAGTGGCCCTCAATTTTATGGATTTTCAATGCTCTTTGTTCAAAGTCCTTTGAAAGATCCATGTGTTCTTAAACAAACCATCTGCCTATGGCCAACAGTTTACACGCTCAAATTTTCTTTCTTACTATAACTTTTCAATCATCCATTCATGATTCTAGGACTGGCACACGCCAACTCATCCTGGGCTCAAAATCTTAAGCCCTCTTTATTTGAACATGGTCAATAATTCAATGGCGGAGCCATTTATTTTCAAGGATAATGGATGGTTTCAAATTTCCACAAAGGAACCTGTGACAAATTTCAAGGGGATGAATCCTCACACAAATTTATTCCCATCAGGTGGCATATTGTTAAAAATCTATTTTCAAACACAAAGCTCTAGTTCTCATTATGAGTCTGACTCCATGTTTGGAATCAGAATCTGGTTGGTAAAGCATTGGACTCGTAATACAATGGCTGCATGTTTGATACCTAGCTTGTGAGGGCAGCAGCTGTGTTTCCTTTGGAAAGGCACCTAGTTCACATTTCCTTGATGCGATGAGCTTTAAAAGTGTCACTAAAAGCAACCAACCAACCAATCAATCGATCAAACAATCAACCAATCCATACATTCATTCATCCATCTATTTGCCCATCAACCAATAAATCAACTATCCATGCTTTTAATATGATGTAAATTAAGCAAAACTTTTACCATCTTTTATCCACCACCTTGATAAAAATAAAATTCCGATAACTACAAATATGTCCATGAATGTCCCTCAGCAATGCCTGAGATCTGAAAAAATTGCAATCAAAGGCATGGGATTTTTTTTCTTTTCATCACATGATAGTTAGGCTATGCATAGCAGCCAGTATATTTAGTGAAAGACTGGTGAGATTCCACCATGTGGAGTCCAATTTTTACCTTTCCGCACATGTATGAGCAAAATAAAATGCATTCTTTCTACACACAAATCTATCCATTCTTTTTACACACACACCCCACACACAAACCTTTCAATTCTTTCAACACACCAACAAGTCTATCCAATCATTTTACACATAAAAACCTATCCATTCTTTTTACACCCACAAACCTATCCATTATTTCCACACACAAAAATGTATCAACCAATCTACCCATTTATTTCACACACACAAATATGACCTATATTTTTACACAAACAAAACTATCCATTTTCCCTCTCAAAACTGAAATATATTCATAATGATATGATTTGTGAAGGGAAATTCTAACCTTGTTGGAAACTTCGATACCCTCTGACCCTGTAATTCTACCACAGACTGATAATGTGAAATGCATGCACAGTCTCATCCCTCCCACCTCATTAACAGGGTTAAGAGGCAACAATGCCAAGATCAAAATTCTACTGAAGGGGAGGTATCAAATATGTACCATAATGCCAGGAATTACAAAGCACATTAGTAAGTTTAAAATAATACAACTGCAAGTTTCATTTTTTTTTACATCATGTTCATTTAAAAAATTGCAATATGGAACTGAAATAAGTGTAGTTATTTTTTTTTTTTTTACTATTGGTGATCAGCAAAATACAAAATGGGATTGAAAATGCATTTGTACCAAGGGAGCTTTTATCATTATTTCATAACAACCAATACTTGCAAGAAAACCATGGGACATGTTACAGCTCCCAAACTGGTTATGTTTGCTTTGACTATCAAACTGCAAAAGAGGTCAGAGCTTGGAAGCAATGGTTTCAACTTTTTAGATCAATCAATCTGTTCTTTCATCCACCATTGGCATTCTTTGCACATTTGTGAAGAAACATTGTGTGCATTTTTGAGATTCACAATCCTTCCAGTACTGCCCTTTGAGCTGACTGGATCTGTGGCAGCTTGGAATGTCCAATGCTCTTCAAGCACCGACTTACTAGAGAATCAACATGCATATGATAGAGCAAGAATGAAATGATGTCTCAACTGGGAGATGAACTCTGACTTATTTAACATAAAAATTCATCAACTGGGAGATGAACTCTCACTTATTTAACATAAAATTCATCAACTGGGAAATGAACTCTCACTCATTTAACATAAAATTCAAACAGATTCTTCTAAAGACATGCCTGCAGCTGTGTGAGAAGTCAAGTTCCAATGGCAGGGAAAGTGTATTTGGTGTTTTATGGCATGGCAACACATGTTGGTTATTTAGTGTTGAGGGGATGGAGTAAAGTGCTTTGCCCATCGCACACAATGATATCCAGACAACACTGATATAGTGAAGGATTCAAACCTGCACCCTTTCCATTCTTTGCTTGGCATGCTAACTTCCAAGCCACCATGCTTCCATTAATTGCCACTAAGAACATGCAAAAGGGCTCAAACCACTCCCTCTGTGATCCAGCCTGCATTGTAATCCATTATCTCTATAATCCGGACTCCTCTGAAACCAAACCACTTCTGTAATCTGGTCTCCACTGTAATGTAGTCATCACTAACACAGTTGCCTCTATAACCTAAGCAACTCTGCAATCTATAGCTACTCAGCAACTTAACTGCCTCTACAATTTGGCCTACAATGTAAAGAAGTCACCTCTGTAAAACTGCACCCTCTGCAACCCAACCATCTCTGCAGTCCAGCTTTCTCTTGAGACTGACAGCATATTTTAGCCCCAATCAAGTCAAATTTGATTGAACCTCTTAATTAAGAATAAAATGGTCATAATATTTTGACCCCATCGTTGTGCAGTTTTGAGAACTGTTTAGGTACCAGAGTGTCATAGACGATAATGCCAATTACACAGCCTGCCTATTCTGTACACCATGTATCACACAACAGATTACATGATAAAAATTACATGTGTGAAGGTGACATACACAACCAATGAAACTTGAAAGTGTGTTTGTGCATTTGTGCTTTTTGGATTTTTTTTAACAATTTAAGTCATATTACTACAATATCTGCTATGTGGCAGTTTATAGTAGAATGCATGTATATGGTATCATGTCCCATCCAGTCACATTATCCTGACATCAGGTCGACCCGAGTCCTAACACTAACTCTTAATGCTCAGCACCAAGTGAGGCAGCTGCTAGCACCATTTTTATAAGTCTTTGGTATGACTCGACCAGGGTTCAAACCTGCAACCTCATGCATCCAAGGCAGATGCTCTATCCATCAAAACTTGGAACAAAGTTTTCCATCATTTCTTTTTGGGATCAAAATGCAAGTGTACTAATTCTTTATTGAATCATGCAGCCTATTAATGCTATATCCCACCTATGCTGCTGCTGCACAATCTAAAAACCTTGCATAGTTGCTAGTCAAAGAAAAGTAGATCACTGTGATCCTTACAATATGTCACTGTGGTCAGTAATAGTCCTAATATAAATACACCCTTGAAATGTCATGACTGTACACAAGTGATTTTAGACCTGAACTAAATTAAAAAACATAATTACGGTGGGGGGGGGGGGTTTACGCGTCAGATGCTCTACCAAATGCAGCTTTTTCGATACAACTACAAAAATTCATAACTGTACACATAATGGTAAAAATGAAACAAGAGCTGAATGCCAAAATGTAAGGTAATTGCTAAAGCATAAAAAGTACATCATGATGACCTACTTTTGCAGGTCAAGAGCAGTACCCTCCCAGATGGATACATCAATCAAGTTTTATGACTATATAGAATGGTATCAAATTATTTCAGATAAATGTCAACAATCAGAAGTTGAAGGCTATGAAAATACCACCACCATCGAAAAAGTTAAGTTACCGGTAATATATCTAAATCAGAATTAAAAAAACTCTCCTCTCTACAACAATGTTAATTAATGTTAGGGTTCTTTTCTTCCACAAATCCAGTCATTTGCCAATGGTGTCAGTTTCCAAGTCCAAAATGTCAAGTAGAGATATCATAATTAGAAAGCAGTGCCCTTACAGCTGAATTGGGACTACAGTAATTACTGACAGATTGTTATTTATATCTCCAATTTATTCACTAGCAATGGTATAACCTGGAGGGTCCAATGCCCTTTACTTCAAATGGGGTGCTCATACCAATTCAAATGGGAAAAATACACTTTGAATAGGCAAGAGGCTGGGAAAGATTTATTGCAAATATTCTCAATATTCTCTTAAAGGTCAAGAATAAAGCAGCTAATGATTTCCTGCTTTTAAAACCAAGCATATTCATTGAAAAAGTACATATCATTGGTAGTCATTTCATTTTAAATTGTTGTTAATTGTATTAAAAGGTCATGATGGCCACTTGAGGTTCATAAAAAATGCTTTACATAAATTTCTTGGTCTTACATAGGGTTTTTGGCTTATATTACAGGACAGGAACCGATTAACATTATAGGACACAGTCTAACAGGTATATACAGATAAAACCTGTCTTGAGAAACCAGCTGTCTTGCAGACCCAATTCTTAACTCATTGATTTACCGATTATATGGTGTTATGAGCCTGTTATGAGACCAACTACCTTGAGAAACCATACTTATTGAAAAAAGGAAGGTCTTTTAAGATAGGCTCTTACAGTACATGTATAGCCAAAGCTTTAAGATTCAACTGGAATCAACAATTCCTGGTCATCTATTCTGATTTTTTACTTTTATTCTAGATTTGCATATCGGGGCCCCTGAGTAGCAGAGTGGTCTAAGTGCTTTCCATTACAGATCACTGCCATCTCACCTCTGTCTGCGTGGGTTCGAGTCGCCAAGATTCGGCTAATGTAGTTATGTGAAAAAGTTCACCAGTAGCTTCTCCTTTGTCAGTGGTTCTTTCTGGGGGTTTTCCCGGCTTCTTCATTCACCAATAATACTGGCTGTCATGTATAGCCTATCATGTGCTGAAAAATGGCATTAAACCATACAGCAACAGAATTGCGTATCAGATGATGAAAAGTGAGAACTGAGGAAAGAAAACTATTTAGTAAAATAAATGATATATCAATTAGAGAATAGAAAATTAATAATAACATTAAAAGGGTAATAAATGAGCACATAAAACTGAATATTGTGCAGACAACATTAACTAAGGCATCAACCATTCGAATTGGGGGGGGGGGGAGAGAAACTCAAATATTTCTCTGATTTCTTTAAAAGAGACTAAATTTATCCAACATAAAGAACAGGCTCATGCCATCTACAATGTTTTAGCATAAGTAGGTGACAGAGTACTCAAGTTTTTGTATAGAAGCCATTTTTCTTCCTTCAGTTGATGACCTTGAACTTTTGACCTCTGGAGTCCAAATTCAGCAGGGCTATTCTCCACACCTTGCGCAAATGATCTTGTTTCTTGTAATGTACTATCTACAGCTACCAAATTCTGCAGATTGCCTACACTTAAAGTGCAATAATGTTTTTCTTCTTTCAGGCATGGTGACCATGGATTTAGAGGTTTTGACCTCAAAATCAATTATGTTCCCTCATTACTCAAGTGAATGCTCTCCACAATGTTTGGTGGCTGTATATGGTGAATAAGTAAAGTTGCTGTGTGGAACCAAATTGGTACCAGACAGACTGATAGATAACAACATTATACCCAACTTGTGATATGGCGTATCAAAAAATAGTGAAGCCTGTACTATATTATACCATATATGGAATACAAAACAAAAGCATCATTCTGCAAATGTACTATAAAATGAACAAAGTGTCTGTTAAGTGGAAAATGTGTCATTTTCTAAAAAAAACTAAAACATTACTGTGTGTGTGTGTGTGTGTGTGATATCTGTATATAATTAGTAATTCATGTGATAAAGTATAAATGTATGTCCTTCCAAAACTTGGTTTCATTCCCACAAAAGATTATTTTTTTCCTCAACAAACCTTTCAAACAAATGCCTTTAATGTTTTTTATTTGTTAATGTTATATGCATGATGGCAATTTGAGCCATTGGCCAACATAACCTCAATGTCGCATACACAATATAATTTGAGGCAATGCCCTACAATACTTTTATAAAAATCAATGTTTCTTGTGAATCTTTAGTTATTTTCTCAACTTGTTTTTAATTTGTTTTTCAATCTGATACTTGCTTTAATGAACTCAATATATGCTTTTTAATCCAATATTAGCTATTCCTATTCACTATTCACTTTTTCAACTCAATGCATTTGTTTCCTTCTGAACTCTAACATTGCTTTATGTATCCAATGTATCCAAATGGATACTCACCTTCTCTACTCAATACTTGTTTTTTAAACCAAATGTTCACTTTTCCTTAGCTCAATACGTTTTCTTTTTCTCTATTTGATACTGCATGTATTTCAGGCCATAACAATTTGCACCCATACAAGGAAATCCATTTCAAGGAGTTACATTATCTGTTTCCCTCATGAGGTCAGCTATTATAGTGTGTCCTTAGTCAAAGCCATTTACTTTACTCCAACTGCCCTGGGTCTAAGTAACCTACTTGTGTTGCTGTGCTGTATAACAAGAAACCACATCCAGTGGCCCCAAATTCAAAATGATTTTGAAAATGAAGAATGGATGACCTTGGAACTATTTTAAAACTCTTTGAAGCTACAATATGAACAAGGAAGCTAAGAAAAATTAATTTTTGGACGCTAAGAAAGATGAACTTAGAAACTAAGAAAGATGAACTTGGAAAATAAGAAAGATGAACTTAGAAATGAACTTAGAAACTAAGAAAGATGAACTTAGAAACTAAGAAAGATGAACTTGGAAACTAAGAAAGATGAACTTGGAAACTAGAGGCTAATAATATGAACCTGCAGATTTTTTAAATATTATACAGCTAATGCCCCACAACAATCCCCAGTGGAGAAGCTTACAATTAACCAAACAACTCTGAGAAAAGAGAGAAATATAAACTTAAACATCTTTAATGGCATGTGGACCATAATCCTCACACTCGTAGTATATTAATGCCACAATATTCACTCCTACCCCCTCCCCTCATACAAACCCATTTTCTTTTACTACATTAATATAGGATACATTTCATTGTCTGGTTACCACAAAAAAAAGATGCATCTTTAAGAGCAGCAAATTCATGGTTTCTGGAAAGGTTGTAGTCCAAATTAAATAAAAGTAAATAACTGCAGAAAAGTGACTAATGTCCTATCTTCCCCTGATGTATAGTTTAATATAACAATATCAGTGTTATTCATTTATGAATCACACTAAAAACTAGATTGGACCGACTTTGAGTGTCTCTTCAACATGTGTTTGCTTTAAAATTAATACATGTAACACCTCATTTCTGGGAAGTATTGGAACATTCAAGAGAACAATAACTTTAATGCAACAATACAATTTGTGATCAAGGTCCATTCTAGAATGCACAACTGCTAGATTCATGTCTGAAAAAAAAGTACTCAAACAGATCAATAGATAATCACACTTTATATTTTGCAGGCTCTACATATATTTTTTTTCAATTCTCAAATATATTTTTTAAAGATCCCATTTTTCAAAATAGGGGTTGGGGAGTAGAATTTTCTCCCTACATTGGCCATTCTAGACCCTGAAATGGTGAAAGTATTACATTTGGTGGGATTACTATGTTCAATACATCACATGAGAGAGAACTAAAGTTTTGAAGTATCAATAAACAATTTCTTATTTCATTATCGACTTTCAACAAGGTGGTTGTGGGTCCTGAGTGGCCGAGTGATCTAAAGCACTTACCTTTAAGGATCACTGCCATCTCACCTCGGTGTATGTGTGGATCATGTCTTGGATTCGGCCAATATGAGTATGTGAGAAAGATTGCCATTAGCATCTCGGTGATTGGTGGTTCTTTCCGGGGTTTTCCATGGGTTCTTTCTCACAATTTGTACTGACTGCCATGAATAGTCTATCTTGTGCTGAAAAATGGCGTTAAACCCTAAAACAACAACAAAATCAACACAGTGATTAACAGCTTAGGGTTTGTGTGGATAAATAACTCATAGGCAAAGTAAAGACTAAAAAGGTAATGCAAAACAATGCATTCAGAATATATTTGGGACCCATAATTTTGACTTTTTCTCTCTAGAAATCCTTCATTACAGCACCACTTTAAAATAGCTTTTTTTTCTTCACAATTGCAGGTCATTGTGACAAATTACACAAATAAATACATGACAAGACAAAAACATTTAATTCTCTTCAAAGGAAAATCTTTTTTTTAAAAAAATAACAAAGATCTGTTGTGCAAATAGTTATATATGGACCCCCCAAAAATGTCTTTTATCCCATTAAAGTCCTAGCGCTCTAGTTTTCAGCTACTAAGTCTCTTATTTCTGACCTCAATTCCTAAAGTTCTCCATTAACATTTATCATACAAATGAGGGTCATTTTTCTGAGTCATCTAAATAACATTAATATTTCTGAAAAATGAATTTACGTCCTTTCTTTCCTGGTCTGACTGTGTCTTTGACAATGGGTTCATTGATTGATTTGTCATATTTGGATGAATTTTTACTTCAGCTCTTCTATTTTCAAGGAGGAATGAGAACATGTTTCTGATCAATGGATGAAATACAACACAAAATGGAAGTATAAACAACATGATGAAATTAAACTGTTACCACCTGTCAAAACCCAATTCATGACATTATTAAAGACAATCACTTGTCATAAAATGCTTGACAGAGATAAAAATTTAATCAAGAAATTCACTGATCAATTTCTGGAAATCAAACAATCATAATACTATTGCAATTCCCATATTCAGTGCTCTAACTAATACCTATCAAATTTTAGTAGCCATTGGGTGATATCTACATCAAAATTCCACTGGTCCTTTCTGAATTAAATTTTGGTTGCCCTGCCCAAATAATCTGGTCATCATACACATTAATGCGAACAGACTGAACTGGGAAAAAATGGAAGACAAGAGAAGGTGAAGGTTTTAGACAAGGCAAATGGAAGTATAATGTTTTGAAGAAAAAAAAAACATTTCTTGTCTGCCACAACTTTCAAAAGCAATTTCTTCTATCGGCTACCATCTCAGGCAATCCATTAAGTTCGTTATTTGGAGTTGCCTTTTCTCAAATTCACTGATAAAAAACAATTACTTTACTTTTGTTCTGATGATAGATATGGTCAAGGCTTCAGTTAACTATGTCCAAATTTTCAAAGCTTTTGTTTAAATGTTTGTATTTTCAACATCTGTATCATGAGCTGAGGCATGCCTTTATCTGGTCTCTCATCGCTCATAGAATGCGAACCAGACTGGCCTCAATTAAAAGCAACTTATTGTTGGAAATGGTAATCTCACAATTAAATGGTATAATACTGCAAATGTGATTGCATTTAGTGTTTTAGTGCAAATTTTGGTATAAACTTACAATTTAGAAAGTATCAATGTCTTTTTAAAGCTGTTGCTGTGCTACGATTATATGATTCTAAAAGACGCCAAATGGCAATCATCATCTTTTGCTCACCAATGCCAACATTTAGTTGCAAATGTGGCCATTTTAATTGCAGTATGGAATGCTGACATTTGTAAGCAAAGATGAAAAACAATGATATAATGTAAGGCAAAAAATGCATGCAAATGAAGGAATGCAAGTTTGAATTAGAAGAAACTATATTTTCATTTGTGCCTTGAATGAATGAAGTGAATGGTGATATATACTTAACATTTTGAAAAATCTACTGCTCTATTGGAAATATCTGGTTAATTAATTTTCAAATAAGCACATCTATAATCTGTCTGATGAGCACCACTCTTGATGGATCAAGTTGTGATTTCATTTAGTTAAACACTCGTGATGGATCAAATTGTGATTTCATTTAGTTAAACACTCGCGATGGATCAAGTTGTGATTTCATTAAGTTAAACACTCGCGATGGATCAAGTTGTGATTTCATTAAGTTAAACACTCGCGATGGATCAAGTTGTGATTTCATTAAGTTAAACACTCGCGATGGATCAAGTTGTGATTTCATTAAGTTAAACACTTGCAATGGATCAAGTTGTGATTTCATTAAGTTAAACACTCGCGATGGATCATATTGTGATTTCATTAAGTTCAACACTCACGATGGATCAAGTTGTGATTTCATTAAGTTAAATCTGGTCAATCACCAATACACTGGTCTTCCCATCCACTGTTGCAATAAAGTTATGTTTCTGATATGTTGAAAACAAAACTAACACGGAACAATGAAGTTAAAACTACTTAGTAAATAAAGATCATAGAGATAACATTAGTCAGCAATTTAGAGGATGAACCTACCACTTTTAAACCAATATTACTACTAGTGATTTATTACATAAACTCGACATGTTAATTTGACAATGTTCAGAATTTTGTATATGAAATCCAGTCATAACCCAGTGATATTAAAAGTTACTGTATATACTTGTTTTCGAGTTGAGTTCAAATGTAAACAGCACAGACCCATATCTGATGTCACATAAAGCACTTGCAGATCTGGGTCTATGCAGTTTGATGGGAGTATTGAATAAGAATAAGAATTCTTTATTTCAGACTTCAAAATCCATACATCTAAATTAAAATATAAAGTAAAAAACATTTTAAACATAAAAGTATATATATATATATATATATATATATATATATATATATATATATATATATATATATATATATATATATATATTATAATACCTACAAATATACAGCAACATCTACAACTATCAATTGAGTAGAACAAACAACACAGACTCTGATCTGCTAGTGAATTATACAACTGCAGGTCAAAGTTGTTTGCAATTGGATTCATCTTACAAGCAGGTATATATGGTATTCTAAGATCAACTACTACAAGGGTCTCGCATTCAAACCACCCCAAAGTGTCACATCACCTTTGCAGTCTCTCATGAAATCTTGTGATTTTGTAGGCCATGTACATGTATTTGAGACCATTCTAAAATTTTGAATTTTTTCTTTCAACCAACTGACAACTGAATCTCATAAACAGAATAGACCAAACTAACATCATGGACAAACTATTTTTTTTTTTTGCAGGTACAATTTTTACAAATATGCCGACATCCAATATATCACATAAATCATTGCAGAATATAAAGTATGAACCAATCCTTTATATGAATACTAAAACCATAACTTTAGCAAATATCTCATTTTCTATGCATTTTACATTTTAAAAATCTGGTTTGTCCATAGCAGTTTACTTTCTTTTCAATTTAAGAATGACATAAATCAATTCATCAATTTTCACAATGTCATGAATCAATGCCTTTTAATGATGATATAAATTAATGCTTTCTACAAACATAAATCATGTTCTCCATTTGGACTAAAACTGTTGATGTCAAATATAAAGCAAAATCAGATTAAGAAAATGAGTTAAGAAACATCCAAAACTAATTTTCTTCCTGGCTTGTGAAATTAAGATCTGTCAAATAGAACTGGTCAACAGATGGTCTTTGAGACATGAATATTTGCATGCCGTGGTTCAGCTGGGATGATTCATATTCAATACTTGCAATCTATGCATTCACTTAAAAGGAATTTTACATGTATTGGTATTTGCCAATCTTGTAGTTACCTTATAAATCAAACTAATGACCTCTCATCATTAACAAATGAATTCTGGGACCCAAAAGGGATTGGGATTGCTCATCTACTGATCTGCTTGACATTGCACAACTAGGGACAAAGGGGTGAGATGGGGTGGATTGGTGGCAGTGGGTGGAGATGAACAATTATTAATTGATGCAAAAAGTCATATTTCCACTCTAAAATGCTTTTTAAACATTAGAGATAGAATCAAAACGTGTATAACATTACAATTTCTTACTCATGTGACAGAAAATCTGTTTTGCTAACCTTACATGTCCTTTCTTCATCTGGTTATTCAGACCTGTTGTCTCAGTCATGGTTTAATGGTTGCTGTTGTTGTTGTTGTTGTTGTTGAGTTTAATGACATTTTACAGCACAAGATAGGATATACATGGCAGACAGTATAAATGGTGGAGAAAGAACCCGGGAAAACCCTAGAAATAACCATTGACACATGAGAAGCTACTAGCAAGCTTTCTCACGTTCCCACATCAGTTGAGCAAGACACTTGAACCCACGCAGACAGGTGAGACAACAGTGATCCATAATGGTGACCACTTTAGACAACTCAGCCACGCGGGGCCCCCTGTGTCATGGTTAATTCATGGGTATTTGTTTCATTTGATACAATGAAATCATGAAGAACTTCATTACATATGACAACTTTGTTCTACCATTTTCTTTTTTTCATTAAAAACAATCCAAGTATTCTTTAATCTTACCGTACTCAAAAAGATAAAAATCTCAGAAAATTAGCAATTGAAATGGCATACGTATCCAAGCGGTACAGCTCAATCATAACATTCAGTTCAAACAAGGTGGAGCATAATCATATTTTCTCCACTTTTGCTGCGTAAAGTCATAAAGTCCTGAAACATTTTCAAGCCTCAAACTTTTTGAACTTATGTTTCCAGCTCAATTCAATTACCCATTAGTTCCAAAGTGTTTTCTAATTCTTTTCACTTAATAAAACCTGTTACCTTAGAAAATTCTGACAGCAGTCAAAACAGAGCATTAACAAGTCAACCCTAAAAGGTTTCAATTCTGTCAAGACACAGGTTAGAAAGTTCAATCTACCAACCAAGTTTAATGAATCGAAAGCCATTTTTTTGTGGTGAAATCACATCATGGGAAAAGTAAATTGCATACACGAGCCACATTACTGAAAAACACAAGGCACAATTACGTATTTACTTGATGGTAATTAGTCTTGCATATAAGAGGTCATCTCTAATTGTGCAGTTTTACCTTCAAAACTTTAAATTGCATCAGTTAACAGCAAAGAAACTACAATTATAGGTTATTAACTTTGAAAAGTTAATATTTTTGCGGAGTTGCAATTTTGTGGTATCAACAGATCTGGAATTTTAAGACACCCAACCAACAATGATCCTTCTGTGGAAATAGGACTTGCTAATTGATGCACAAATTTAACTTCTAACAAAAATGTCATTTTCACAAAATGACAAAACCTGATATGCATAAAAATAACTGCTAGAGTATTCAGAAATTGGACAGTGTAACTAAAATTACCTGCATAAACACAAGAATATAAAATTTCTGAATTTGATACATTTGCATTCAGTGAGTGACTAAGACTGAATGTATAAAAATGCTTATAGATAAGTTCCAATTGTAATCTGCATAGACCCTCAGGTATGATAACATTGCATAATGTATCAGCAGGTCTGGATATATGTAGTGTGTTATAGTAAAAGTTATTCATGTATGTAATCAGTAATATTTCACTAACGAGTGTCATATTTTTAGAATTTGATTATACATCGAATTAACTGGAGATTATTCACTTTGTTTAGATCCCCCTACATCAATATTCCTTTGGAAGGTTATTACATGACCTAATAAACACATGTTGCAAATCTCAATGTTAGCATAGGTGGATGTTTTTGGACAAGGTCAACCTAAAGATACGATCCAGTACTACCGTAATTGGATTGAATGTTGCATGCTGTGGTTACTAATTAAAACTATGCATGTTGAAGGAAAAAAACATTCATACTAACCTATGTTTTTGTTTGTTTTTTAGGGTTTAACGCCATTTTTGCAGCACACGATAGGCTATACATGGCGGCCAGTATTATTGGTGGAGGAAGAACCCGAGAAAACCCCCGGAAAGAAACACCTACCCATGAGAAGCTACTGGCAAGCTTTCTCACATGACTACATTAGCCAAATCTTAGACTCGAACCCACAAAGATGACAGTGATCCATAACGGCGAGCGCTTTAGACCACTCGGGGCCCCCATACTAATCTATACTGTGACAATTAGACCAGATTTGCTCTTTTCTTCTTCAAGTTTAGTACCTAACCACCAACGTAAAAGTCCATAGCAATAAAAAAGTTTCTCTTCAAATTTCTTGATAACAGTAAATGTGAAAAGCATTCAGTGATCATGAACAAACAGACTTTGTTTAAACAATTATCAGTATTAAATTTCAGAACAAAGACTATTTAATTTAAAGATGAGTAAATGTTCCTACATGAGAACACTGACATAAACTATAGAACAAATCAGCACAAGGAAGAACAAAATCTGCTGGTGAATTATGTGCTGACAAATCTAGATCTTTACTGTATGCTGTTGGACCACACTTGTAAGCGAGTATATTCAGTAAGGTATTTTAGATTGCAAGAACTATATGCCCCATTTCAAAGTCACATTATCATCAATTCTTCATCTATATATTTTACTCTGCAGTAAACAATTTAGAAGAAAAAAACCATGTCCTTTCTTAACATGAGTCATTTCCCTGCAACTGCTTTGGCATCTGACAAAATCAACAAAACACTGAGTAGCTAGCAAGACAACTTTAAATTCCATGCATATCATTTATTTAAAATTTAATTTCGGTTGAAAAATAATGAGATTAGTTTCTGCAATATAAAGAGCATTCAAAATCAATATCCACTGTCCGACTCAAACCATGTACAAAGATTTAACGGATATACTGTCTATACCCACTAATGTGCAAAGTTCAATCAAAAGCCAGATCTAGCGAGATCGAACATGACATAATGCACAGGCATATCTGGGACTGTGCAGTTTGTTCAAGGAGCACACATTGTAACAAGCAATGCTGTTTGCAGCTGGACTTGTAACCAGAGTAAATATTAAATATAACTAATTAATTATATTGGTTACGGCAATCTGGCATCTGCCAAATTTGCAAATGGCAACATGCAAAACAAATACAGAAATCTTGAGTCATTTCACAGAGTAAAGGATTCTGATTTAAATTGACAAGGATTTCGTTTTCCTTCCTAGAATCCTAAACTTTCATCCGTACTTAACACTGAGTGGAGTTGATGGTGCAACACATAATGTATCAACTGGTGAAAATGAAAAATCTGCCAAAATCTATCTAACTTTGGTGTTGTAGCAAAGAGTCATCCTAATATTTCAAGTAGATACCAAACAACCTGTCTTGAAAGACCACTGCTATCAGACCACCCCTGTTGAGAGAGCTCATTTTCAATGCACAACATGACTTCATTATAGTGTCATAAGACCACCTGTTGAGAAAGACCATGATTTTTGCTTGAAAAAGGTGGTCTTTCAAAACTGGTTTAATGTTCTCACGGCAAGATTTTCCCTTCAAATTCGATCAAAACAGTGCAATCAGCATATTTTATTGAAACATTTTTCTTTTCAAACACTGCTAAACCAAAGACTTCATTTGCAATGATGCACATTGGGTATTCAGTTCTTAGAATATGAACAAATTTTCCACTTCTCAAAATATTGGATTAAATAAATGAAAATAAATTGTGCTGCCCTGAACAAATTCAGCCATCTATGTACAGTGTGGCTCAAAACAATCAAGTGCATTAAAGTACAAATACCAAGCCCTTACTAGTAAAAAAAAAAAAAATCCAAAACCGAGCTCCTTCATTGCATTATATGGTATTCAAAAAATTTCTTCAAGACATATTCTCAATGATGTTCTTAAAAATATGAAGTCAGTAACTGTTCTGTATTATAATGCTGATTCCGCCTTCCTTATTAACTCGGACTCCATGTCAAACTTTTAATTAGCAGCCAGCGGTTAACTGTTGGAAATGGATGCACACCTAAGACAATTATGGCATAAATCTGATACAGCCCTTCCACATGTTTACAGACAGATTCAAAACACCTGTGCAACATGTTATACAAAACCAGGTACAACCCATTTAGTGTTACAGAAACCGTGCATTTCATGTACAGTCAACTCCACTTATATGTATAGCATCGGGACCGTATCCAAGCTATGCATATAAAACAGAGTATGCATTTAATCGGAATTCGTGCATATTAATGAAGGAAAAAACATATGTTTGCTATTCATTTAGGCAATCTATGCAAATAAGTTATGTGCATTTAAGTGGAGTCGACTGTATTCATGCCCTTTTCTCTAGAAATTCAATTATTAATTAGCAATTGTTAAATTATGAGAATAATGAAAATGAACTGAATGCTTGTGAATGACTAAATCACAATGTTTTGACACACAACTTGCTTTTGTTCTTTTCTTGGAAGGGTACTTACTGGTGGTGGCAGTTTGAAAAGTTGTTCCTGATAAAAAGCAATAAAAAATATTCTGCCCTGTTAGATCAAGGTAAATAAAAACACTTATTTGTGTGTTCTTAAAAAAAAAGATTTTGTTACATAGTAGTGTTGGATACTGGCAAAATTTCTGTACTTTAAAAAAACGATTGTGACACAAGACAGTCTAGGATAAGCACAAAAAACTTTGTACTGAAAGACGTATTGTTATACAGGACAATGTATTACAATATGTTGCAAATATTAAGAGTAAAATAATATCAAAGAGTGAACAAGTCAAACTTCTGTGTGGGCAAGTACAAGCTGTTCAAATTACATATTCTCAACTCAAGCCATATTGGCTGCATTGGTAGAATGATGTCTGCAAATGCATCACTCATATTCAACATCCCACCCATCAATTTCCACTCCAAATTGCCGCAATTGGCACGGTTATCTTGAAATAAAAAAAAATAAAAAATGCCATCTGATGAGTAATTCTGCCTTCTTATTCAACACTAGACTGATCAAGACTTAAGACTCAGTATCTGCAACTCTGGATCACTACAACGCAGCAGGTGGGATAACATGCAGTTAAACCATTTTCTTGTTGGACAATGTTTTGGGGTTTTACAGCAAGAGAAATTGAAAATGACACAAATATCAAAACAAAAAAAGCTGTCTGAAGTAGAAATTGTACCTGTTTACTATGTATTATATCTC
This sequence comes from Unio pictorum, assembly GCA_030141615.1. Lineage (NCBI taxonomy): Eukaryota > Metazoa > Mollusca > Bivalvia > Unionida > Unionidae > Unio > Unio pictorum. Next base: position 1,468,343 of record JARLTB010000046.1, read on the forward strand.
ACAAATGTTCTTTGGCAATATACAGTTGTACACATCTGCATGATTTATGCCATAATATATAGGTACTAATAATATACCATTAATACTGCACACCTCTACTGCATATATATATATATATATATATATATATATATATATATATATATATATATATATATATATATATATATATATATATATCAGCCAGGTGTTCTTGGCTCAGAATCTGGTTTTTGACTGCTGAGTCAATACTAGGATTGCCACAGAATTGAGCCTTGACCTCGAGTCGTATACATCTTTGCAGAAGTGAAAGTACTAAGAAGTAGAAAAAAAAAGAGATTCATAGAGTAATACAAACAGGATTAAAGTTCTCTGGAAGTAAGAAAATGATGAGAATGCAGGTAATGTAGAGATAAACTGATGTAAATTCAAAGACATTCAATTCTGGAACAAAAAGGAAATATTGTACCCTGCCCTTTTTGTATATTATTTGAAAAAGCTCAGATGTTACAGGTGGTTTTACAATTATGCCAGCTTTAAATGAATGCCCATATTTTTTCAATCATTAACAAAGGAAATCTTAAGGACCATTCTGATCCTAGTTATTGAAAGAACAATAAACTTTTCATCTGAGAGCAGCATTTCCGGATGCATCAGCAAATTTGATATTAATCATATTGTATATTATGTACTACACCTGCATGGCTTAAAAAAAAAATTACAAAACATACCGTATACAGTCACCTTTAAGCCTGATCCACCTGCAAGTTGCATAGCCCATGATAATGTACTCGCAGACCCAGGTCTATGCAACATGTTATCATGGTATGTAATCAGTGGGGGGGGGGGAACAGACTGTTATCTGGAAAACATTGTGACCGCAGATCTGGGTATATGATGTTTGTTATTGGGACCAAACTTGCGTGGTGTCTATTTTGGTAAAAACACACCAACAAATATTTCAAGTGCACAGTTCTCAAATTTAGTTTGCTTTATGGTAGGAAAGCAGTAGTTACAATCTGTTGGAATATCATGATTGTTTTGTAATGCACTACCATACATACCTGATGTCTTGTTTTTCATGTCAAATCAGTCTCAAAAATGTGTTTTGTTTTTTAATCCTACCATGCAATCTAAATGAACCTCCAATGTGGAGACTCAATACAGAAAAAGAGCTAACTAGTGGGTTACTGTCTTGTCTTGTTCATTCATGATTCAAAGTGAAGATGCCAGTAATAATTTATAATTTATTATTTTCTTATCTGATAATTTTCTTTATGAAATTAGCATGAAGTTTTATATTTGCAAAAGGAAAGACTACAAACATTTTAAAAAAAAAAAAGGAAACAACAAACCTATCTTACAATATCAACAACATTTTTCACTTTTATGCATAATGCCTTACAGTAGTAGTAATACATGGTACAGCACTCCGTCATTGCAATGATGATATGGGAACCAATGAATACACTGCCATACAGGGAGAATGCCTTAAATTTCAGTACATGGTACAACACTCACTGACTGCTCCGGTGGCCTAGTGGATCAAGTGTCCAACTCGGATGCAGGAGATCATGGGTTCGAATCACAGCAGAGTGAACCCAAAGATTGCCTCAGTGCTAATAATCATTATAAACTGCCACAATGCAGATTGATATGACTGAAAAACTGTTAAAGCTACATTAAAAATACAAATCTCTCACATGCACACAAAAACACGCAAAACACTCCCTCAGTACAATGCTATACATTGGAACCAATGAAGATTACTGCCTTAAGGTAAAACTACCTTCTATTGAAGTTCTTTATACATATAATTTTCAAACAATATATTAAAAAAGGATGCTAACCATATGTCTTATACTGAAGGGAGTTTTGTAAATGCACAACAAGAAGACATTCAATGACAATTTATACCAGCCCCATACTCAATTGAACTTGACAACAGTACCATTAAGGCATGGTTGACTCTTAAGACTTGTTCATCGACATTTCTCAAGGACCTGGACCTTCAGTAACGGTAAGCAGTCCTTAGCCTGCTCTTGTTGTTTTGGTCTGTTTGTTTCGGATGTTTAATGTAATTTTAACAATTTTTCAGTCATATGGCAATGATGTCTGCAGTGAAGCAGTTTATAGTGATGTCTAGCACTGGGGCATCATGCTGCAGACATTTAGCATGATTGTCCCACCCAATCACATTATCCTGACACCAGGCCGACCAATCTTAACACTAACAACTTAATGCAGAACGCCAATCGACACAGCTGTTAGAACCATTTATGAAGTCATTGGTATGACCTGGCTGGGTATTAAACCCACAACCTCCCGCTTCCGCGGTAGATGCTCTAACCACTATGCCACCGGAGCGGTTCTTGTTGTTTTGGGCTTAATGTGACATTTTTTCCCCCACATGATAGGCTATACATGACAGCCAGTATATCTGGTGGAAGAATAACCCTGGAAAATCCCCAGGAAAAACCAATGAACAACAGAAAGCTACTGGCATTAACGTTCCCCTCACTCACATTGGCAGAGCCAAAGGCTCAAACATTGTAACACAGGCCGAGACAAGATGTCAGTAATCTATGCCTTAGACTACTTGCCTACCTGTAACCACAGTCTTAAACTTAACATACAGTGCAGAAGAAAAAAATATTTTCTAATTAGATTTATCATAACTCTGACCTTTGAGCTATAAACCCTATAACTTATTTGGCTTCTTTTATTACTCTAATGCTTCCACAAAGTAATCAAGGTTCTTGCTGCTTTTTTTTAAAAAGATATTCTGCAAAACATATTTTTCTTACAGCCACAATAACCTGACCTTTTGTCTTTTGATCCCCAAAGCAACAGGCTTCTTCCATATTTTAGTCCTAACTATCCAATTACTTTGGTCACGGTACATGCTGTAGATCAAACGTTTGTATGCATTAAACATTTTCTTTCCTTCAGTGACCTTGATGCTTCTGTACATGTTCAAAAATAAAAGAATTTGTGCAGAAAGCCTTCTTTTAGTCAACAACCCTGAACTTTCACCTTTTTACCCTAAAATTGATTGACTTCTTCCCTGCAGTGCATTAACTGCAAGCCTTCCACAAAGTTTGGTCCAAGTACAGGAGTAAATAATTGTATTGCTCAGAAACTATTTGACTTCTTTCAGTCGCAGTGATCATGCTGACTTTTTGAAATAATATTCTTCCTTATCTCAAGTGCAAACCATCCCCAGCATTTAGTAACTGCAGATGGTGAATAACTCACGTTAACGTGCAGAAATCAAAATTACCAACAGACATAATGGCTGACAGACAACAAAATATCGTGACAATATGGTCCATGTTGTGGCAACTGTTTAAAATTACAGAATCAAAATTATTATTTTACAGACCTGATGAGGTATGAAAATTAGAGGGTATCAAATTCTGCATACAATATGGTGCTAACACAATATGCCCTGTAATTTTCTTGTCAATAGGCATCTGGTATTCAGATGACGCATCGCATTTCCTCTTCCACACGTGACAATTACAGGCCATCTTTCATTATGGCGGCCAATTTCATGCATTAGTAACAAAATTTATGAATACACCATTCTTTAGAAATTAGTTTTTCTTTTTAATGAAAATTTAAGCATGGTTCACAAGAGGCTGTCTGCCCATGGAAACATTATTAATAATATCAGTCATTGCTGAGCAAAGGCTATCATCTTTTTAAATAACTGGTTTTGAGAGAAAAAAAATTAAAATAATTATACATTTGCAGGAAAACTGCAAAACAAAACATAATTTGGAAACGTTAATACATAGTTAAATTCTGAAAGCATCTGATAATTTTAATTTGCAGAACTATTGAAGGATTGAATATATGACAAATGTCAATCTAAGCTAAGATGTAGCAGTCAGATTAATGTCGTTTTCAAAATGGGCTGAGTTTTGGATAATTATCTGTGCATCTAGAAAGTTTAATGACATATTTGCTGGAACAGAGCAGAACATAATGTACAGTACCTTTCAGAAACTTTTAACATGTAGTATAATTTTGAAACCATCTGCAAAGTTTGATCTGAACATGCAGTTCTTTTACAGGATTATACATGTAAAATGTATCCCTTTTGTAAAGTGAGATGTTATGTGTTTGATAACGAGATGTGCATCCTTATAGCATTAATATCTTAAAAATCTGTTAATTGATTCTGAAACATGGAAAAAGCAAAATATTATCTGAGAGCGCAGACAAATTTCTATGGACAGGATTTGTATGCACCTGTTCAATGCCCTTTCCAGGGCCTCAAAATAAAATTTCCACATCCTAAATTTAGACAGCAAAAGATCCTTTAAACTATATTTTCAAGGATTTCAAAATCTCGAGAAATCCAGCATATTCATGATCAAGATTTCCAATGGAAGTGAACAAACCCTAAACTGAAGTAAAATAATATTTCTTTTTAAATCTAAAGATTTAACATTATATTTTGCTAAAAAAGTCTGAAATATCGTAACACTTACATATCTATAAATATATACAGTAGAATCTGTCTTGTAAGACCACTTCTTTTGCCCAAAAATTATGGTCTCTCAAGACTGGTGGTCTCTCATAACAGGTCACAATGCTATATAATGAATACAGTTGTGCATTGACAATGTGGTCTCTCAAGACAGGTGGTCTCACATAGCAGTGGTCTTTCATGACAGGTTTTAATATATATATATATATATATATATATATATATATATATATATATATGAGAGAGGCAGACAGACAGACAGACAGACAATGTATAGCTATAATCTGAGCATCCTAATTGTAAGACAACTATAAGGAGTTCAATAAAAAGCCAAAATACAGAGTGCTGATGGCAAATTGACATTCAAGCACTGGTATGGAAAATTCAAATTACCACAAAGCTCTTGTATAGAAAATTCACCTTTCTGAGAACCGCTGAACCTTATAAAGCCCTGATGGAAGCTTAGATTCCGGGAATCAGAAGATGGCTGTGTGATTTATCTCTATGTCAAGAGAAACCATTATAAATCCTTCTGACCCCTGGCCAGAACAAATTGTGTGGCAAAAAATTCTATCAATTCTGACCATGGCCAATCTGTAGGAAAAGATGCAAATAAATAAATCATGACATCTACCCATCTCATTAATAAATTCTGAATCCATAAAAATCTGCCATAAATGTAATCAAGAAAAGTTTTACATTCTTAGACATTTGATTAAATCAGTCATCAATGAATGGTTCCAATCTCCTACTCCTATTTCAACAGCAGGTTTACTACCACCATGACAACATGTTCTTGAACAATTTCCCACAACACACACTCCCAACTTTGCTGCATTCTAATTATCTTTTGAAGTAGCTAACCAAAATTAAAAGGACCAGCCAGCTAAGTTAATGAAACAATGTAACCCAAAATGTTAAAATGTTCTATAGCTATACCTTGCTTAAGGTTACAGAAACATACATCAAAAGCACAAAATACAGCAAACATATGTCTAATGAAGCAATTATTCCCATAATAATTAATATAACAGCAGATGGATGCGTGCACATCTGCCAAAAACATCAACACTGTTTAACAAAACAAAGCTAAGTTTTATATATTTAAAACGGCAACTGAAAATATACAATTACAAACAACAACAACACAGCTTATAATAACATTTTTAAACAATTAAATGGTATGAAAATATTTTGAAGACATCTGGTAGACTCTGGATACACAGTACTGTTCAAAATAATAATATAGCTTATCATGGAGATGCAATATGAATGATATTAATGGAGGGGGGGGGGGGCACAAGAACAATCCCATTCCAAAGCAGCCAGCAACATCAGAGACACTCATCAGAGCCATGTGAACTCTTGTGGTTGGGCATGCATTGACATCAGACAATTTAAAAATGGTTGGCCATGCATGGACAAGAGACAATGGAAAATGGTTGGCCATGCATGGACAAGAGACAGTAGAAAAATGAATCACAGTTGATTTGTAGTGAAAAATGCTCTAAATTATTTAAAACAAATATTTAGTGAAAATTTACATATAGGTGGGTGGGTGTACTTGTAAAATAAAGGGGCTCAGCCTTAGCTGGAACAGGAATTTAGCTGACTGCTCAATGAAAAGGACATGGCTGCATAAACATAATGTGATCACTTATTTTTCTCTTTTTCTTTTTGGAATATAAGAAACTAGATAGAAATTAGACATACCATATATACTCCCTTAGAAGTCAAGTCCAACTGCAAACACCACATACCCCGATCTATCACAGCACAGTGTACTAGCAGATTAGGGTCTATGCTCTATGTTTTTTTAATTGATTTTGGAATATAAGAAACTACATAGAAACCGCTCTGGTGGCCTAGTGGTTAGAGCGTCCGCCACGGAAGCGGGAGGTCGTGGGTTCGATCCCCGACCGAGTCATGCCAAAGACTTACAAAAATGGTACTAACAGCTGCCTCGCTTGACGTTCAGCATTAAGAGGTTAGTGATAGGACTGGTTGGCCTGGTGTCAGGATAATGTGACTGGGTGGGACATCATGCTACATGTCTGCGGCATGATGCCCTAGTGGTAGACATCACTATAAACTGCCTCACTGCAGACATCGTAGCGATGACTGAAAAATTGTTAAAGCTACGTTAAAAATCCAAAACAAACTAGATAAAAATTAGACATACCATATATACTCCCTTAAAAGTCAAGTCCAATTGCAAACACCACATACCCCGATGTATCACAGCACAGTGTACTTGCAGATTAGGGTCTATGCAATTTGTTTTATTGATTAGTCCTAACAAATACATAGACCAAGATCTGCTGGCACAATATATGACTGCATGTCTAGATCTGTGTGGTCTGCAATTGGAGCTAACTTAAAAGTGTCTTTATTGTAAGTGAAGCAAAACATCATATTACAGGCATGATTACTTCAATAGAAATAAATGTGTAATGTCAATACATATATCAGTGTGTGTATGTGATTTATACTTGTAACATAGCTATTATTCAGTCATATTGCTATGATGTTGGCAGTGTGGCAGTTATGGTGATGTCTACCACTGGGATATTATGCAGCAAATGTTTAGCATCATGTCCCACCGAGTCCCATTTTCCTGGATCCAAGCTGACCAGTCCTAATATTAACCTCTTAATGCTGAGCATCAAGCGAGGTAGCTATAAGTGCAATTTTTATGTCTTTGGTATGACTCAATCAGGGTTCAAACCTGCAACCATCTGAGATGGATGCTCGAACCTCTTAGGTTACCGAAGTGGTACATATATAAAAAAAAACTGCACATCTTGATGTTTGTTGTCAGTACACACCATACATCATAAACTGCTCTTTCTGATAAGCATTTTCTCCATGGTTTACTGCCAACACTCAGTCGTTATACCTAAAATCAAATTGTCATATTTACTTTATTTTGTGATGGCAATGAAGAAAATATGATATTTTCAAACAACTGTTTTAATCTTTTAAAATATCTGGAGAAGGTAATTCTAAGTGTATTCATTCAATTACAAAATTTACCAGAATCAATAAAAAAAAAACTTCTCAACAATTTTACAAAAATTTGTTGTTACCACTTCATTATGTTGGTCTAGTGTGTAAAGTAGTTGTAATTGATTTATACTTTCTTGGAGATGTGGAAAAATATACCACTGTCATAGGATTGTCTTGATTCTCTGAGGTATATTGGCCATATAAATCTATTCATATTGACTGTCATAAGAGTTGCTGCACTTATAAGCAGTATGAAAATTAATCTCAATGGCATGGTCCCCTCAGATTGATAGAAATGAGAACAAAAATAAAACCAATATTTATTTATTATTACTTAGCCTGTACATGACTGAGGTCATCCAAAATGCCTTCAAATTACTAATTTGCTACATGCACAAGATTACAGCAATGCACTTCTCCATCACCTGATCTGTCTCAGATTTCATGTCCACAGAACTCTAAAATCAATATTATGAATTAGCCTCCTGCTGGTATTTGTCTTTGCCCTCTTCAAAATTGTGTACTGAACTTCCTGTTGTCCATTTAAGTATAGTTTATTATACATGGATCAATTCAAATCCTTTACAATGACCCTGCTAATCTCTCTGACCATTAACTACCATCTGTCACATTTAAATGCATATTAGGTTTGTCATTAGCAGTGATGTCTTGTGAAGTGATGGCTTTCTGCAATGTGTAAAGCTCGTCTGTTAAACATGCATTCAGTGGCTCAATCATCTCTGTTGTTCAAAGCAAATGTTCTTATGCAAACATACAAAATTTATGAGCTATTAAATTCTGATGAATACATTTTCTAAGACTTGCTACAGATTCAAGTACAATATATACTCACTCACAAGTCAAGTCAAATAAAATAACACAGACCATGACCGGTTCTTCCATAACGTTCCAGCAGATCTGAATCTACGTTGTTTAATCTACTAACTGCATAGACCTAGACCCTGATCTGCTGGTGTATTATGTGACAGGAATCTGGGTTTGTACAGTCTGCATTTGGCCTAGAGTAATGAGTATATATGGTAAGTGTACCTACAATTATGAATGTGTTTGGAACATCATGGATGTGCTGTGTGATTTGGATTTTTAACATATCTTTCACAATTTTTCAGTCATATCGCTATGATGTCTGCAGTATGGCAGTTAATAGTGATGTCTAGCACTGGTGCATCATGCCACAGACATGTAGCATGATGTCCCCCACCCAGTCATATTATCCTAACACCAGGCACAAGACCAGTCCCAACACTAACCTCATAATACTGAGCACCAAGCGAGGCAGCAGTTAGTACCATTTTTATAAGACTTTGGTATGACATAGACAGGGATCGAACCCAAGATATCCCACATCAGAGGCAGACACTAACTACTAGGCCACCTGGGCAGTTATATGAATGAGCTGTGCAGGTTTAGTTCATAATTAAATATATGTGCTATCCCTTGAGAGTTTATGAGCGTACAAACTTTTAGGCTTTTTTCTTAAAGTCATAAATTACATTTTTCAAAGACTGACTGAAAACAGCCATGATTTCTTGTTCAAACTTGCATACTGACATGGCATATAAAATAAAAAAAAAGACTTAACAAAATAGTCACTGAAAAAAAACCCACTAATACTGTATATTTTTCTTGTTTCAGAATAAAATGTGTATTTTATCAAAAAGTTACGGTTCTGATATAGGGTCACTTGAAATAAAAAATGTAATTATGTCTTTCCTTCCAAAAATAGGTGAAAGATATCTGTCTCCAGGCAAGTGTAAATGACAATAAACTTTCATTTATGAAAGCACTTTGCAATAAATTGTAACTCTACAATCCATCTACTTTTCAAATGTCTGAAATAATGCTTTAGCTTGTTATTTTGGGTATCTAATTAAAATGGCCAACTGGTCTTAATGCTGATCTCATGCATATCATACTGTATAACTTCCTGCAGGAATTTGGGATTCCTGGTACCAAGATATATACTGTCCTAAAATGTCTTTTACTCCAGGAATTCAAGATAAGATCATTTAGCTGCTCTGAGTTTTTAAAAAAACTGGAGCAATAAGAATGACAAAATAGCTTCTGTGGGGGCAGCATACTGAATGCAAGATCAGCACTATTTTCATTTAGGACATACCAGTCACCATAATGGATAAATGATGATGATAAATAAATAAAAACATTTTAGCTACCCATTCTGGAGAATTTAAACAGGACTTTTAATATGTTCATTGTGACAACCATTTTCATATAGGATAAACCAGATGTCACAAGAAGTCTTTTGGTAAAGAAAGCGTTTCAATACGGCCACCAATTCTGAAAAGCAGCCACAGTATGATTTTCATTATGGTCACCATGGTGGTCAAATGAGATATTGGATTGGAATCATTTTCATTCAGGACAATTGAAACACAAGAAGTCTTTTGGTGAACACCCTATATTAATATGGCTTCCCATTTAGAAGTAGCAACAAAAAGATTTTCAAGGCTGCAACCATAATCTGATTGGTTCTATTTTCATTTGATATTATAATTATTCTGTTGATATGACTTTTCATTTAGGATGAGCAGCAATAGCAAGATTTTCAATATGGCTGCCATGGTGGCCATTTTGGATGTCAGATCTGAGTACAATTTTCATCGAGTACCAATCATAAAAGGTTTTTGGGTGAGAATCGAATAAAGATACGACTTTCCATCTAGGAGGACATGATTTTTTTGGATGGTCACTGTGGTGGCTATTTTGTATATGATGTCTTTACAATCTTATTCAAGACTAATGGACACCATGATAAGTCTTTTGGTTAAAAATCCCTCTTGATAAGACCTTCTATTCAAAAGTAGTAGCAATAACAAGATTTTCAACATGGTGGCCATGTTGCAAGTCTGATCATGTGACCATTTTCATTTAGGTCCAACTAGACATCAAGATGTGTCTTACCAAAAACCCATGTTAATAGTTTGTTTGTTTTTATGGTTTAACGCCATTTTTCAGCACAAGCTAGGCAATACATGGCGACCAGTATTAATGGTGGAGGATAACCCATAAAACCCCGGAAAGAACCACTGACCTATGCAAAGCTGCTGGTAAGCTTTCTCATATACCAATATTGGCCGAATCCGAGAATCGAACCCACGCAGACAGGTGAGATGGCAGTGATCTGTAACGGACAGCGCTTTAGACCACTCAGGGCCCCCATGTTAATAGTACAATCCAGGAGTAGTGATAGTAAGATTTTCAAGATGTCCAAGCAGAACCATTTTCATTTAGGACCAACTAGGCATCACAAAGAAGTCTTTTAGGGAAACCATCATGTTGATATGGCTCTTTGTTCATGAGGAGTAGTGATAACACAATTTTAAGATGGCCACTGTGGCAGCCATATTGTCTGTCCAAGCGGAACCATTTTCATTTAAAAGCAACAAGACATCAGATTTAGTCTTTTAGTGACAGACCTATACTGTTATGATCATCCATTACATGGTGGTGATATCAAAATGTTTTTAATGGCTGAAATCTCAAAAGATATTTTGGTCAATGACCAGCAGTTCCATTCTGGAGTGGTGATATCAAGAAATTAAGGATGGCTGCTATCCCAAAAGCTACCAGTCTATGACTAGCAAAGCTAAAAGAAAAAGAAAGGATTACATAGTAATACTCTTTTGCGAAAGAACAATCACTCTAAACATTCCATATTCATACAATTTAAATATTACAATATCTGGTCATCTTTTAATAATTATGGGGAATAAAAGAAAAATATGAGAATGTCAATTATCATTCCCACATAGTAATGAAAAGGTGGTAGCCCCCATCCCTTATCCCCCCAACTGCTAACCAAAATTTTAGTTTGCCTCGCTAAATCATGCCTGCTGGTTTATGCTGCAGTTGATGTATATAGACCCATCCTTCCAAAGTTATCATTATAGAAAAGTGTAGATAGATTTATCTTCAACAAGAAGCCATTGGAACAAACACACTCAAGGGACATCAGCTTTTAAAGTACTTGATTCACTTGAAGAGTAAAGCTCTCCACTGCTAACATTAAGAGACCCATAATGGCAATATATTACCCTGTCCTGAATGCAACAAGAGCAATCGAGTGGAGTTTGTAATCAATATGAAGAGGATATGTCAGACTGAAGCAATATTTCAATTATGATTAATCTATATTTCTGTCCATTCCTACTCGCTACTTAAATGAAAAGGCCCTGGTCAAGGTTTAATAAAGGTGCACAGTGGGATTAATGCAAGTTCAGATCTGGACAAACAGAATACCCATTGATGGCCACAGGAAAGAAAGAATTCCAGTACTTCCTCATTATAATACTATCCACAGGGTCCACTGAGACCACCTTGATAATGAAACCCATAATGAATATAAGTTTACTGACAATGAAAGACATGGGATTCATAACCATACATGGCTTATAACAGTAAAAGTGTTATACTGAAGGGTTTTACATGAGACTGCCTTATAACAAGAACTGTGTTACATTGAAGGGTATTATGTAAGACTGTGTTATAACAGGAACTGTGTTATACTGAAGGGCATTACGTCAGACTGCCTTATAACAAGAACCGTGTTACACTGAAGGGCACAACATGAGATTGCCTTAAAACAGGAACTGTGTTATACTGAAGGGCCTTACATGAGACTGTCTTATAAATTGAACTGTGTTACACTGAAGTGCATTACATAAGGCTGCGTTATAACAGGAACTGTGTTATATTGAAGGGCACGACGTGAGACTGCTTTAAAACAGGAACTGTGTTATACTGAAGGGCAAGACGTGAGACTGCCTTATAACAAGAACTGTTTAATACTGAAGGGCACAACGTGAGACTGCCTTATAACAAGAACTGTGTTACACTGAAGGCCCTTACATGAAACTGTGTTATAACAAGAACTGTTTTATACTGAAGGGCGTGACGTGAGACTGCCTTATAACAAGAACTGTTTTATACTGAAGGGCACGACGTTAAACTGCCTTATAACAAGAACTGTGTAACACTGCAGGGCCTTACATGAAACTGCTTTTTAACAAGAACTGTGTTAATAGTGAAGGGCCTTACATGGGACTGTCTTATAAATTAGTTATACTGAAGGGCATTACATAAGGCTGTGTTATAACAGGAATTATTATACTTTAGGGCATTACAAGAGAATGCATTGTACCAGGAACTGTGTGACACTGATGGGCCTTACAGCAAGACTGCATTATAATAGGAATTGTGTTATAATGAACGGCTTTATAGTGAGAGGAATAATTAGGATTTACTTAAATAATATTTCATAAATCAAGAGTATACAAATTCCAAATAAAACTGCTGCTCTTTTGACTGATACTTAACAAATAGTCAAAACACTACATAAGCAGTCAATATACTTCAGCAGCAAATCCTACATGAAATTTGTTATGTAAATGCTAGTCGTGTGTGTGTGTATATATATATATATATATATATATATATATATATATATATATCAGTATCAGTGTTCTTGGAAAAGAAAATACTGAAAATCATTTAACATTATTAGGTTTTCTTTAATGAGAAATCTTAATTATATTTTGTAGGTTAGAATTTGGCATTAATTTCTGCATTATTAACAAGCATACTTTAATAATAACATTGTTCATGAATCATTAAATAAAATCATGCTCATTAAATACTGATGTGATTAACACGAGTGCAACATACTAATAGAGTAAAATCAAGTTATGAATGTAATATACCGTATATATTCACACTTCAAACAACATAGACCCAGACCACACAGCAGAATAGTGCCAATGTAATTTGTTCCAACGATTAGTTTCAAGAAACTGCATTGATGCTGATGTTCCCTATGTATAATGCAACACCAGAGCTTAATCTCTGCTGTTTGCAGTTGGATGCAACTTGTATGTGAACATATATGGTATATATGCCTCTTAAAGAATACTAATGTGTTTTATCCCCACTGGTAAAAAATTCCATGCTTTGCTTCGTTAATCAAACTAACTGGTTTTCTCCATGAAATTAATGATTGAAACTGGAATTTACAAATCACTAGTGGGAACATTCCCAAGGCAAATTTACAATATGGTCAACTTGGAATAATCTTAAAAAAGATAGGGTCTATACTCTGAATGTGAACATTGCCACTAAATTAAGCATACAATGTTATGATTCATGCATACTTTCAAAGTATACATGGGAACAATCCATGCATACTTTAAAAGTATACAAGGTAACAATCCATGCATACTTTCAAAGTATACAAGGTAACAATCCATGCATACTTTCAAAGTATACAAGGTAACAATCCATGCATACTTTCAAAGTATACAAGGTATCAATCCATGCCTACTTTCAAAGTAAACAAGGTAACAATCCATGCCTACTTTCAAAGTATACAAGGTAACAACCTGTGCAAACTTTCAAAGTGCATTAGGTAATAAACTAAGCATACTTTCAAAGTATACAAGACAACAATATATACATACTTTCAAAATATACATGGTAACAACCAATGCATACTTTTAAAGTATACAAGGTAACAAACCCATGCATACGTTTAAAGTATACAAAACAACGATCCATACATACTTTCAATATATACAAGGTAACAACCCATGCATAATTTCAAAGTATACAAGGTATCAATCCATGCATACTTTC
>JARLTB010000046.1:1487500-1800000 GCA_030141615.1 Unio pictorum
TCAGAGTTCTAATCCAACTAGTTTTTTCATGCTTTAGGAATCTATTAAATACATCGAATGATTTGTAATGTAACTTATGTACCTAATGTCAATGTATTAAAAGATCAACGAAAATGTACTTGCTGTGGACTATTTTTGTCTTTAGCTAATACAAAACACTGAGCTCGATTACACCATAAGCAGAATATTTTGCAGTGAGAAACCCAATTACCACAAGTTCTCTGGCTATTGATTTTCAACTGCAACCTGGGTACTTATTAAGTAAACTGACATTGGTTTATCACAATATGAGTTCTGTCATGAAGCTGTCACTTTTACATGAGCAATCTTCAGCTGTAGAGGCATGTGAAACATTCTTTCTTGCTGTTTTGTGTAATTGTTTTATATATGTTTTTGGAATTTATTCTAAATTCTACGATAGTCCGACCTTTGTTGAATGTCATGCTATTAGACAATACAGTTTGTGTCAAGTTAGCTATATTTACCATTGAAAAGACAAACTGATTTCAATTATACATTGCATACATAAAGAACTACTAAAATTTGAGATCTTAAAAATTCAGCAAGATTATTCTTATCAGACATGGATTCAGGTATTAAGGTGCTTATTGTAGTAATCCTCTGGTAAAGGAGTTCCAATGAACTACTGTGTAGCAAAGTTTATCCATATACATGCATGCTTAATGTAAATTACTGTATTTGAATTTAACTGTTTGATGTACTATATCACTCAGCCATTATATTGTTAGCTGCCTTTTGGATAGGGAGTTGTAGAACTCTGGGGTTTAGTGAAACTTGTATGCTGCTGTCACTGGTAATGTTGGCACAGAGGATGTTTCTACCTTTACAGGCAGACAGGGACCAATGGGTCTACATGGAGTTAGGAGGCTCTCACTAAGGGCTCATTGGCAGAATGGGATGAGAAGACCACGTGTGGTGGCTCCTTGACCATTTGAAAACTTCATGACTGACAAATGTATTCCAAGAGTTGCATATATTCCATCACTGAATCGATAATTCATTAACAATCTATGAGTGAAATAAATAATTCAGTAGTTCATGAGTGAAAATCAGTAATACATACATTCTACTTGTGGATGAAACATTATTCATATTTCATACAACTTCTATCCTCCGATCACCATTGGTGACAGAATCACAACTTTTTCATATTTGCATAATTTCTATATATATTGCTCATCCATGGTGACAGATCAATCACATTTGTTTGCAAGTTCCATATGTTGATTCCTCTTTGATTACTTGCTGAAAACACGTATTCTGATTAGTTCCAGCTAAGAACATTATATCCATATATCTTTGTTTAACTCGATGTGCATCATTCTGATAGATCCATTCTTGGACTTCCAATGCAAGAGTATGGTGTTGCATTCATTTATCGTTCAGTAACATTTTTAATAAACATCTTAAACACAAAATTGATTTCAGTGTCTTCATTAAAACGAATCTTAACCTGACTTCATCCTGTTACACGATCATTGGTTAATAAAGCAAAGAAAAAGGTATTATAAAAAAAACTTCAAATTTATTTGTGTCTCTTAGTTTTCATATTGCAAGACAGATTTTAAAGAATACTAATTCACTAGAAAGGAATTTCTGAAATAAATAATACAACTTGTAGTCTCCTCCAACAAATGCATCAATGGTATCGACTTGGAAATAGATGATTCCTGAATAATTGGTTACTGTATGATATTTCAGGTATTGTTGTTGTTGTTGTTGTTGTTGTAGGGTTTAATACCATTTTTCAGCATACAAAAGGCTATGCATGGTGGCAAGTATTATTGGTGGAGGAAGAATCCAGAACCACCGACCCACGAGAAACTACTGGAAAGCTTTCTCACATACCCACATTAGCCGAATCCGAGACAGAAGTGAGATGGCAGTGATCTGTAACGAAGAGTGCTTTAGATCACTTAGCCACTCATGGCCCCCGATATTTCAGGTATAATAATTAACTGGGATTTTTTTAGTCGTTTGTAGAACACACTAAAATCAGGGCGCAAATGACATTAATACTGACCATCAAAATCAAGTTTAATCAAAGGCACCAGAATCTCTCTCTCTCTCTCACATTTTTTTCCTTCTCATTATCACTTGTCTTAATACATTAACCCCTTGAGATTTTAGCTGTTTTTGCGTGAAATGCATATAGGAAACACATTTTGGGAACTATTTCTGAATAGATCCTAATGCATTGGCTTCCAAGCAATAAAACCAATGCCTAGTTGTGCTAAAAAAGTGTTTTCCATTGGTTAGTTGTTGGCGCATGAGCAGAAGGTGAAAAGTTGGATTTTTGTATGGAGAAGACTCTTTATTCAAAATATCCACCTTATCTACTTTTTGCACAGGTTCAGCTGTCTGTGTGTGCTTCAGACCAGTCTGCCATAGATCTGAGGCCATAAAGTCAAATCTGGACATAAAATCGGATTCCGACCATTTGAAAATTTTGGATAGAAAAAAAAAAAAGTCAAAAAAATTAGGTTTTTCCCTATATATTTTGTAGTGCAACTAAAATGTCAAGATTATTTGGTATCATTGTAGAGTTAAATCTGTCTACCTTTCTATAATACCACCCACTTTAGTGCATCATGCATGGAGATGATGCTACAGACCTTGGAAGTAGGCTACTACCTCATGCCTTGTAAACTCGGTGCTGGGGTTAATATGTTAAGGCATATCATTACCATTAGGCAAAGGCTTCAAAACTACAGCCAGCTCTAGCTACCCTTTCAAGTTGAGTACCAACGAATATGCTGATCATTTATGTTTCTTCTGCATATTCACATTTTGAAGAAAGCGAACTCCATTTAATTTCAGTTCATATTATTTTGCTAAAGACTTTCTTAAATTTAGAAAGATATCTTAAACATGTTAAATAGTAAAAAAATTATCTCTGCCATGGGATTATGGGGGGGGGGGGTGAGTAAGCATGCAGAACTAGGAGTCATATTGAATTAAATGTGTATGAAGAAAAACCCTCTCACTTGCTTAACTCCCCATGATTATGTGCTTTAACTCAAAAAATAACAGTGCACATAGCTTTGATCTCATTTTTCTCTTTATTCCTAAGATTGTCAAATCCACATCCAAACAGCTGAAGACAAGCACTCCCACCAGACCCAATCTTTTATCCTGAATCTGAAACTCATTTATATCACTCTGTCAATGCTTTTCAACCATGGATATTTATCCTTGCTGGAGAGATTTTAAAAAAAAACAAGACAAGATCACTTTATTCTAGGTTGACTGGAAATTTTGTTATGCAAACATAAGACCATACTGACTGCAGCTGGGAGCCAAGCCATTGTGTTCCATACTTGCCCAGTCCACAGCCCAGTAATCTGTCATGGTGTGTCCTAGAGAAATGCACTTAGCTCTCAGCATGACATAGACAATTAGGTGTTAACAGTGCCCTTAAAACCAACAAAATCAAAATAGAACTGCAAATAAAAGCAATAAAAGAGTGCAGTAACAGACTGAAATGGGCCCAATGACATCACACATGTTCATTGAGAAAAAAAAAAAAAATAATTGATTTATATGTGGGTTAAAAACTGTTAAACAAAATCCAAAAATCCCATTATTTGATTAATCACGCCATAACATGGAAAAATGCAATATTTACAGTCTATGTATTATAGACAGTGAATTTCATTATTTAAAACACAAAGTACATATATACTATAACTGTCTTGGGCTTTTAGCTTTTGTTAATTTTTTAACCTATTATCCACACGGTCATAATGTACCAATCTGTAAGACTATTTTTTGTACCAAATAATATGCTAAAAAGTATAAATGTTTTTCTGAATCATTTTTAAAATGCCTTTATGCAATTAGTAATGAGTCATAAACTTGCTTTCAATGGCATTAATAATTTATCTTTTCCTATGTTTACTGGTCTACATTAAAGAGCAGCATCAAGTATCTTGCAGACATTAAACAATCCCATCTTCCTTAATGTCCATTTCAAAAGGCAAAGTGCCCTATGGACATTTCTTCAGTAAACTGAGCTATAACTTCCCTCTGGCAGAGTAAGCAATACATGCCTGTTTATTTTCATATGTTCACTCAGTTTAACAGACTATAAACATGAAAATTTAGGGATTTATGTTTTAATCTCACCATCTTAAACAAACTGGCCCTGCAGTACACATGTACTACCACCATAATTCACCCTCTGGCTGTAAACAACACCATGCATCTTTGTCCATTTCCCTTGAATAAACATTTGTCCATATGATTTGCCTGAAGTCCAGTACCATAAAATATAGCAAATGACTCTTTAGTTCCTTTACACAATGCAGACATTAATAAATTAATAAATAAATATAGCAAATGACTCTTTAGTTCCTTTACACAATGCAGACATTAATAAAGGTTTTGATTTTGCTATTTTTAACACCATTTTTCAATACATGACAGGCTACATATGGCAGTCAGTATATTCTGGTGGAGTAAGAACCTGGGAAGACCCCACCAATCCATGTGAAGACTTATTGTTTCCTAAATCCTTGATCAGGCCACTGCCTAAGCATCTAATTGTCTTGCAGGTGCTGATTTGCCATCAAAACCAGTCATCCAACAACCATCAACAACCTTTTGCAGCTGTTCACAATTCAAGATGAGAAATGGATTAAAAGGTTAATTTAAAAAAAAAAAAACAATCTGCATGTACTGAGAGAGAGAGAGAGAGAGAGAGAGAGAGAGAGAGAGGGGGGGTGGGTGGTGAGAGGAGTTATCTGGTTACCATGGATACATTCATCAACTTAGCATAGCTTTACCCATACATAATAATGAGCCCAAGCCAATACTTGTGAAATTCACATGCTCTCTGATTGTGGGTATTTATGTCTTTATATGGTAAACCACTTCAAACAGGCTTCTACAAACTAAAGACCTACAGTAAATTAACTAGTGTATGCATTCGCTTAGAAGTCAAGTCAAAATGCAAGACCAGATCTACCCTATGCATAATGTGGTGGCAGCAGAGCTGGGTTTATTCAGTTTGCTAGCAGTAATAAGCAGAACACAGACCTTGATCTTTCAGCAGAATATGAGACAGCAGATCAGGTTCTATGCTGTTAGATTTGACTTATAAGATAGTATATACTGTAAATCCAAACCAACACCACTCTGAGTTCATCATCATTTAATTATATATGGTATATCAGTCTCCATGGAATGTGTTCCCCCATACTAATGACCCTGAATGGGATAACAAGATCAAAGCCACCTGTTCTGTGAGGGTGGGGTATTAGTTATATCTGGTACATTAAGTTCCACCTCCATCCATGCCAGTGGTCGAAAGTAGAAATTATTAGATCAAAGGTGAGTTCACATTGTGTGACATCAATCCTAGGGAGATTGCTCTATCTTACAGTCATTACCAGATTACTGTTTACATTATGTTAGTGGTCATTTGCATTGAACAATAAACAGTGAAGTAAATAATTTCTTTAGCAAAGCTTTCTCGTTATTACTTTACCATCAAAATAATGACAAAAGCAACTGTTACATATGCAATTTCCCAAACCAAAATTGCAAGCTTAGTTTTGCAAGCTTGCGCAAGCTTATTTTTGCAAGCTTGCGCAAGCTAGTATTTGGAACCTTGCGGCAAGCTTGCGCAAGCTTATTTTTGCAAGCTTTCGCAAGCTTGTATTTGGAATTGCCGCAAGCTTGCGGCAAGCTTGTATTTGGAATTGCTGCAAGCTTGCGCAAGCTTACGGCAAGCTTGCGCAAGCTTGTATTTGGAATTGCCGCAAGCTTGCGCAAGCTTACGGCAAGCTTGCGCAAGCTTACGGCAAGCTTGCGCAAGCTTGTATTTGGAATTGCCGCAAGCTTACGGCAAGCTTGTGCAAGCTTGTATTTGGAATTGCCGCAAGCTTACGGCAAGCTTGTATTTGGAATTGCTGCAAGCTTGCGCAAGCTTACGGCAAGCTTGTATTTGGAATTGCCGCTAGCTTGCGCAAGCTTACGGCAAGCTTGCGCAACCCAAACAAAAATTGCAAGCTTATTTCATGCACTCAAGCCATTCCTATTTCCACACATTTTTAAAACCTTTTTAAAAGTTCATTCAAACTTGTTGTGTCCTGGTCTGTCAGTAACCCTAAAGTACAGATGCCATGTTTTGCAAATATAAAGCTAATAAACTTGAACTTTGTAAAAAAAATCACAATTAAAATAACATTGAGCATTAAAAAGGTAACAACAATTTCAAACAATTAAGTGCAGTACATGATATAAATTGTTGATGCCCTGTGATCTGTAGCACATTTATGATAACTTCGTTGAAGCTAGCTTCAGTAAGACAGTTACTAGGGCTCTCCTCCTAATTCCTTTTTAAAATGTTTTAAAACAAAAGCATATGAGTTATCCTTTGTGATTTTAATGTTTGGAAAACGTGTACAAAATAACTCACCAGCAACACTAGTAACTGAAAGATAAAGGTTTATTTCGAAAAGAAATTTAATAAATATAATTTCGATCGAATTTTATTAAGGTTTTCTCTGGTATTTATATATGTCACAAGTTCAGGCTGAGTTATGTGTGATGAAGCAGGAACCTGATGCTTATCAGAGTTTTCGTGCGCATTCATGCCTAATAGCGAAATCACATTACACAATTTGCAAAACGTTGTTTTCTCCGTTACCATATGGCTTCATAAATCTACACAAGACGGCACATTGTCCTTCCAGTTGTTTCCTTCTCTTTTTCCTGGAGAAAATTCTGAATATTTCTCTGTCCTAACCTGATGCTTATTAGCGTTTTCGTGCGCATTCATGCCTAATACTAATAGCGAAATCACATTACACAATTTGCAAAACGTCGTTTTCTCCGTTACCATATGGCTTCATAAATCTCTACAAGACGGCACAATTGTCCTTCCAGTTCTTTCCTTCTCTTTTTCCTTGAGAAAATTCTGAATATTCCTCTTTCCTATTTAACATGATTAGAAGCTGAAGATTACGAAGACGAGATTCTTCAACAACGGTAACTTTTTGCGAAATCAAATATGGCGGATAAAGACACAGTAGCCTGGATTTCAAATGAACCAATCGTATTGTAGAACTGCATTCAAATAGTATACATGTGATAAATTCTATCAAAATAGAACCAAATGCGCGTTCTAAACTGAAAATTCCAAAGAAACTGTTATTATTTACTTTAATAAAAAAATGTATTTTTTGCCCCCACAAAACGTATACTGTATTCCGGTCCGACATCATCTGACCTTGTGTCAGGTATACCTCATATTCTGGTACAAGTTTGATTTTCTTACATGGCTTTTTTGTGGAATTGCAAAAGTTAAATTATGACTTACTAAATGCTGAGAAGGTTAAAATTTACTTGACCTACCTGCATATTTAATGATTAAATAATGTAATCTTATAGTTGAAATGTAGTGGAAAACAAATATGTTCAGCAAAAACATTATGATAAATTTCATTTTTCAAGTTTATTCATTCACTGCAAACATGTGCATGATAGTTTGATACATGCATGGTCTCAGTCTTTTACAAGAATGGTAATATATGAAGAAACTTATTGCAAGCTATTTTAAATTTATTTTCTGACACATATAAGAAAACTTGAGCAAGTTAGTTTTACTTTCTGAAGAAAAGAAATAAGCTTGCGCAAGCTAGTTTTACTTTCTGGAGCAAATATATAAGAAACCTTGTACAAGCTTGCGCAAGCTTGTACAAGCTTGCGGTAAGCTAGTTTTACTTTCTGAAGCAAATAAGAAACCTTGTACAAGCTTGCGCAAGCTTGTACAAGCTTGCGCAAGCTTGTACAAGCTTGCGGTAAGCTAGTTTTACTTTCTGAAGCAAATAAGAAACCTTGTACAAGCTTGCGGTTATATCCAGCTTGTTTGCCTTAAGCTTGCACAAGCTTGCGCAAGCATCCATGTTAGCTTATAAACATCAAATCAGCTTATCGCAAGCTTGCCGCAAGCTTGCCACAAGCTTGCGGCAAGGATGCATTTTGGTTTGGGAATTCTACTCAAGTTGAAACATAATGCAAGAATACAAAATCAGAAATGTCTCTAGTCAAATAGATGAACCCATAATATAGTAAAAATACTAAATACCAGTGTTCAAAATGCAATGTTCAATGTTTAAGCAAAGACGCTGGCCACATTTTCAGGAAAACTGTCAAAAATCAAATTTGACCAACATACTCTTTACACACACACACACACGCACACACACATACATATATAATATATACATACATATATATATATATATATATATATATATATATATATATATATATATATATATATATATATATACCCATACCAAAATTTATTTCAATAAATTCCTTCCTTCTCCCAAAAAGATGGCACATATGTAACAAGAAGAAGAAAAACTATTAGAAGACAGCAATTTACATATATAATATACCCATCTCATGACCTTTTCCCTATCTATGACCTTGACATCAAAACCAGGGATTCAACTAGCATATGACAAATTGTGGAACATGTAAGTTAAAAAGGGATAGCTTGGCTAAGGAAACATGTGACTGCCTTATATTATCTCTTGTTGTGATCTTGAAATTTATGCAAGGTTATCCATTGCACAAACTGAATACACTGTCAATATATATATATATATATATATATATATATATATATATATATATATATATATATAAGTGTAAAGTTTCAGTGAAATATCTTCATTGGTTCAAGAGTTATACTAAAACATGAAGATTACTATAAAATAAAACTGATATGACCTTGACCTTATAGCAGGTGTCAGGTGGTATGTGACACATTATCTAGTTATGATATATACTTTGCAACTTTAATTAAAATATTGTCCATTCAAATGCAAAACTCTGAATGAAAATAGCTTGCTATGACCTCAAACCTGAGGCAAGGAGGAATTGCTATCATAATGCAAAAGGATATTTGGTCGTGATACATAGGTAAAGTTTTTCTCCAAAAACTCAAAGGCTAGACAAGCAAATGTTTATGAACCAGCATACAGATGGCCAATGCTTTCACTCGATCTAATTGAGGGGAAAATCCTGAATCAAGTATAAACTTGAACCAAAATATAAATCTGCCTTTAATTTGTCAATTTTTTTTCATCACAAGAGGATTGCCATTTTTTCTGGCAGAGGAAACGGTGCTTGTGGAGTTTAACAGACTCTTCCTGTTTCTAGTGTTAGCTCTGTCAGGTCTAATAAACTCAGCCAGTTATCATTAGTATTGGAGACAAAATATGTCTGCAGTAATACTGCAAGTACCAGGAAGTGAGCTCACTGTATTTTTAAAAAATTGTAAATTAGTTATATGGGTTTATAAAATTACAAACCTGATGTAAACAAATGAACAACTGTTATCCATAAATTTAAACTAGAACCTTAATACAGTTCTTCTCCAAGTGCTTGGATAGAGCCATCATGGTACCACTTGTGGTAATTAGCCACAAGTATGAAAATTAGTACAACTGCCAAGAATTTAATGAGGATTAATACAGTGATAACAAGATAAAGTACGTCATTACTCAATATGATGAAGTGAGAGCAATGATGCAGAGTGATTGATGTAGGTTAGTTACTTTTGCCTTTTTGATTGGGGATGCTGCACTTGTAATTATACATGCTTATATCAAATTTCATGACTGAATAAGCACCAGTGTCCTAGAAATCAACTTAACATCAAAGGTGTACATAATTAACAAGTAGGGCATAACCGACTTTTGATCCGGAAATCGGATTCCACCGGATAGTATGATCTTCCGATTAATCAGAGTCGAACAAGGCAGGAACGACCAATTCAGATAATAAAAATAATAAAGTTGAATTTCTATAGCACCGTGTCTAACACTGCGTGTCATTCGATAGTGCGTTAATAAAGTTAAATAAGAAGTCATAAAAGTCCAATATGGTCAACACAACCACGCTGTGAGACAATCTATTTGAACTGGAGGGTGAAAACCGGAAATGAAGCCAGATATGGTAAAGTACTACGTAACATGCTAGACACGGCAAAACCAGATACCAGAAACCCGGAAACAGATGAAATTTTTTAGAAATAAAATATGGATTTAGCATTTCTGATTATTTGAATCGTATCTGGAATCGGAAAAATTTCATGCCCAAAATCCGGAATCGGAAATCGGTAGAAAAATGCTAATCGGTTATGCCCTATTAACAAGTGTACAAAGCATATCACTGCAACCAAAGTTTGACATGATACAATAATTTTAGTATGCATACACCTATAAAATGTGTACGAACAACAGTGTCTCATAAACACACCAAAGTTGATAAAGCATACATGATTACTGGAAGAAAAAAAAATATCAAACAGATCAGTGTTTGGTACAGTTATTACGACTAAAATTCAATTACATATATATTTTTTGGCTATACAAGCAATGGTGTCCTGAAAACAAACCTAAATAAATTTTTAAAAAGTACAGGATAACCGAGTATCAAATCTCACAAAGACCTACTTTAGGATTGGTTGCTCACTATTAAAATGCATGCAGAGACCTACTTTAACGAGTGTACATGACATTGTGTCTCAGAAACTGACCTAAACATAAAATGTTTATATGATCAATTTAGAGAGATAAATTGAAATACAGTGTCTGAATTATTTTCACCAATGTCCACCAAAGCCTGACCCTGTTCGTCTGTTAGGCTTCCTTTTCTGGTCTGGAAAAACAAAATCTGCAAACCACTCTTTATCAGTACATGTCCATTCATGTCTCGGCTGTTGATCCAAAATCACAGAAACTAGCTTCAAACATACAGTCTACATGATTACAATAACATCAGGAAAAGGAGGTCCCAGTAATTTAAAGTAGGTTAAAAAGAGGTCACAGTAATTAAAAGGAGTTCACAATAATTAAGGTAGGTCACAGTAATTAAATGTAGACTACAGTAATTAAAAGATGGTCCCAGTAATTAAAAGATGGTCACAGTAATTAAAAGTAGACCACAGTAATTAAAAGTAGGTCACATTACTTAAAAGTAGGTCACAGTAATGATCTTTCAGTACACTGCAAGATGTATGCATATTTAATCTTTTGTTACTGAATATGCATCAGTGTCTGAGCATCAAGCATAATATAAAAGTTGCCATTTGTTAATGTCAATGCCAAATCTGCTGCCACAAACTACAGCACTGGGGGTTTAGCTAAAACTCCCTCACTCTTAGTGCAAGAAAACTGAAACTACTCATTCTGGTTGGCTCATTCCTTTTCATGTTGCATTTACATTGTCTCTAGTATATCTGAAAACAATATCATTTCAACGCCCACATGCTGTGGCAGTATCTAATGTTGTCATCCTGCAGCATTTCCTATTCAGAAGTCTACTAAGTACAGTGAAAAATGGAAATGATGCAACTCGATTGTGGCCTATCATAATACAATGTCTGTACAACATTAGAACACTGATGTAAAAAATAACAGCTAAAATAAGGATGGTGTAATGCAGGAACAACTATCCATATGCTGATACAGTTACTTTTATAGCAAATGAAATAACAATAACAGCCCAATAAGCTTAACCATTTAACAGGATTGATTTGATTGCCATGTCATTTCAAGTGAATCTAAATGAATGAACTGCAACTTTCCCATGCTTTAAAATAATCAGTCTGAATAAAAAACAAATATTTTCCCAGATTCTTTTTTCAATGAGTGTTTCCTTATCTTTCCTCCATATAAGCTTCAATAAACACCCACCCACCAAAAGAGTGCTTTCTTGAAGATGACTAACTATATAAAAATATATTTCACCACATACTCTCTGAAACTAAGACCTGCAAACTCCACTGAAGTGAACTGACTTCATAAAACATTTAAGATAAATAGACTGAAAATCTTTGAAAATTTAATAATTGATTCTTTGTTGTTCTAGCAAGTAGGTGACGGTGTGATTTGCCCAATATATTTTTCAACATTCATGATTTAAATTTCTACACTCTGAGAATTCCTTGGACTATTTTTTCCCCACTATACTATCTATGAGTGTTTAGTGAGATGTTACAAGTCAATCTTAACTGTCATCAATTACTATCTATACTCCAGACAAAGTCCTGACATCACATCTTGCATCAGCATATCTGGGTCTAAACAGTTTGTTAAGAGTAATCAGAAGTAGAAGCACCATACACCCTGACCTACCAGCGAAGTATGCAAAGGTGGGACAGGGTCAATGTTGTATGAACATCGACTTAGCTAGCATTGCTGGCTCAGTAGACAACTGGTTTCAAACTGCAAACTAGCTTGTAGCAGTTACCTCCCCTGGACACCAAAAAATCCTGCCAAATGACTGATCAATCAGCAGTTTCATTACTATCTAGCCTTTTTTGGGGGATAATTGTCCACTAACTACAAAACACATAGTACGTACTAGCTAATATATTTGTATCATTAATCTGATATCTGCATTTTAACCTTTAAACCAGAGGTTGTCTTTCATTTTCTTTACCCAGTTGTGTATTTCCAGTCATCCTATGACTTACACATCACTTACTTCAAATAGAATAGTTTTATCCTTGTTTATGTTTTTCAGTCTGCTAGAATAATATTTAGAAGAAAAACTGAATTTTACATTTCAATAATTGACCAAGTATATTCACATAATTCTGATTATGAGGTAATAATACAAACTATAATATCGTAAAAGAGAATGGACATTATGCTAAAAGCATGGAGGGAATGAAATCCTTCTGAAATCAAATAATTAATGAAACAATATTCTGCAACTCACTGGGATGATAATGCCCTGAAATAAAATCACAACGCTAAGTGATTGAAGTAAGATGCCATTTGGATGGCACAAAGCATGCCACAGCATGGTATGGGATACCCACTGTTCTGTCAAACAAATACTGAACTGTGGGACACTGATAGTGTCCATTGAAGCAACCATATTGCTCTGTGGGACATAAGTAACTTGTGGGAAATACATAGTCTCCTGTGCAGCAATCATACTGCTCTGTGTGAAATACAAAGTGTCCTGTGGGACAACCATAACATCTATGGGATAACCAATGCCCTGTGGATCAACCATAATGTAAAGAGAGGCAATTATGTGGGACAGAATTTTAGTCTAAACTATAACACATTAAAAATCTACTTACCCTCCTCACAACTAATGTGTCCTCGTCCTCTTTATCTCTATCTTTGTCCTTCTTTGGAGCATGGACTGGACTTGGGGTAGGGGTAGGTATATCTAAGTAAAGAAAAATTGTATTTACAATGTTAGTTAAACAATCCTTTTCATGAATTTTCAGTATCTATTTCTGTTGTAATTAGAAATACAACCTAAGAGAACAACAACTGGGGGTAAAGTGAATAGAAATATCAAAGTTTGTTTAAAACATTATTTACCCACACAAGAAACTTAAATTTGAAAAGCAAAATTCACACTGGTACATCAGTATCTAATTAATGTTATCTCAACAACATCAAACACATACAAGTGCAAACTGTATTGTGGCCATGTTGTTTTATTCTCTGAAAAATGCAATACATGCCCAGCTGCATGACATCTGTTTTTTCATATCTGAAGTTTCTTATCACTGCAGAAAAAGATTAAAAAACCGAATAAAACAAGAAGCCGTCATTGGGACTGGTGCTCTACTGGCCAATAAGAATTTAAAGGACTTCAAGATAAGACCAATTTGGTGAAAACTTAATGTCAATATGACTATTTATTCAGGGTCATTAGTAAAAGCAAGATTTTCAAGACATATATATAGGTTGCCATACTGGTTGTAACAACTGGTGGCATTTTTTTTATGACTAACTATGTTATCGTAAGAACTTTGCTGGTAGAAATTTCATGCTGATATAGCCATGGGTTTGGAAGGAGATAACAATACTTTCAAGATGGCCACCATGGTGGCTATACTGAAGGTCATTTTCCATCATTTTCATTTCGGACCAATTAGACAACATAACAATTTGTCCAATGAAAACATGTCAAAACAACTTTCTATTCAAGAGTTTTAGCTATTGTAAGATTTTCAAGATGGCCACCATGCTGGTCCAAAAGGGCATGCGGTTTAGATTTTGGACTCACAAGGCATTAAAAGAAGTCTTCTGGTGAAAATTCCATGATGATAAGCTATTCCATTTTTTGGATGCTTATAAAATAATACGATTTTCATGACAGCTGCCATGGTGGCCATATTGGAAATCAGATTTATACCATTTCCATTTTAGACAAACTACATATTAAGTCTTCTTCGAAATGACCAGCGATATGAATTTGAGAAGTAGCAATAGCATGGTTTTCAAGATGGACTTTGATTTCCACCATTTTCATTTACAACAAACTTAACATCATACACATCCATTGATCTATTAGTACTGATAACAAAATTTTCAAGATGGCCATATTGGATGTCAGTGCGGAACCATTTCCATTAAGTGGTCATCAGACATCATAAAAGGTCTTTTAGTTTTAAAACAAAAACAAAAAACCCAACACTGATATGACCATTCATTCAAGAGTATTAACCATCATATTCTCAAGATGGCTGCTGTGGCAATCATGCTGGATGTGCATGCAGAACCATTCTGATTTAGGACCAACTATACGGCACACAAATTTGTCTTGTACAAGACCATGTTACTCTTACTTTCTGTTCACAAGAAGTAACAAAATTTTCAAGATAGCTGTGGTGGCCATATTAGATAGTCTATTGGCACTATGTTTATCTAGGTCCAACTAGACAACACAAAAACATTTCTGCTGAAAAGCCCATGTCAATATAAATTTATATTCAGGAGGAAAAGCAAAAACAAGACTCTAAAAATGACTATTGTTGCAGCCATACTGGCTATGTGAATGGCATGATTTGTATTTAGGACCAAAAAGACAACAAGAAATCTTGTGGTAAAACCTGATGTCAATATGACTTTCTGTTCAGGACAATTAGCGAAAACAAAATATTCAATATGGCTGCCATGACATATATACCGTAAGTCAAATTGGAATCAGTTTCAATTAGAAGCACTAGATATCGTAAAGTCTTCAATCCATTCAGAAGGAGTAGCAATAACACAATGTTCAAAATGGTTGATATGATAGACATACTAGATCTGTGAGTAGCCAGACACCACAAAAAGTCTTATGACGAACATTTTATGTCAGTATGATTTATTGTTTAAGAGACGTATTCCTCACAAGATTTTCATGATAGCTGTTATGGCAGCAGTACTGGACTTCAGATCAGCACCATCTTCATTTAGGTCCAAATCGACATAAGAAATCATCTAGTGAAATCAAAATGACTTTCAGCTTAGGAAGAGTAGCAATAACAAGATTTTATTGATGGATGACATGGCACCATACTGGTAGCCAGATTGGTAAATGTTGAAAGGAACTACACATAATAAAAGATCTTTTAGTGAAAACCCCACGATGATCTGATTCTCCATTTTGAAGAAGTAGCGATAACAAAACTTTTAGAGCAGTAATGTTTTCATTTAGGACCAACTAAACCATGAATGTGTGTGTAAAGTTTCATGGCAATCCTCCAAGTAATGTAGGAGGAGGTATAGTGATAACAAACCTGTAGTAATGGATGGATGTATGGACAACAGACAACAAACCATCTCATAAGCTCTTCTAGAGCATGATCAATTCAACACATCAAGCAAACTTCGACATTACTGAAATAGTCAATCTCTTCAAAATTACTGCAAAGTTAATGCAAATTTTGCAATGTGAGTCTCTTGTGCTTTTCACATACATTTTAAGACATTTTATCACTTTTCATGTATGTTTTTAAAGCCCCTTATCACTTTTCATTATTATTTTTAAGGCTCTTTATCCAACCATCATTTTTCATGTATGTTTTAAATCCCCTTATCACTTTTCATTAATGTTTTTAAGGCCCTTTATTCCACCTTTTATCATTGTTCATGTAAGTTTTAAAGCCTTTTATCACTTTTCATGTATGTTTTAAAGCCCCTTATCACTTTTCATTAATGTTTTTAAGGCCCTATATTCCACCTTTTATCATTGTTCATGTAAGTTTTAAAGCCTTTTATCACTTTTCATTAATGTTTTTAAGGCCCTTTATTCCACCTTTTATCATTGTTCATGTAAGTTTTAAAGCCTTTTATCACTTGTCATGTATGTGTTTAAAGCTCCTTATCACTTCTCATTCATGTTTTTAAGGCCTTTTATCACATTTTCCTTAATGTTTTTATCATTAGGAATCTTAATATGTCTGTTGTGATGTGTTGTACATCCCCCTGTTTTCCCACCCTACACGCTTGCATAAAACTATTAAAGAGTTGCTCTCCCACTCTGAATTACATAAACACTACTCATTACAAGTCAAGCCACATCCTTAACTGAATCAACTATCCATTCGAAATTGTGATAAACATGCCACTTAAGAGAAAGGAACACAACTTCTTCTAGTAACTGATTTTTAAATCTTATTTAAACCACCCAATTTAATCTCTTTTAATTTTTTTAAAAAGATCAATATAGTTATGTCCCTGGAAAAATGCTGCTGATGCTAAAAATACAGACCTTCATGTATGACCATGGATGACAACGTCTCAAGAGTATCTTTATTATAACCCTCGGGAGGTCTGAAAATAAGCCCAAAAACACACCTTTATTTTTTGACATCCAAAAACACTTATCTTTAAGTAAGAAACCTAAGCCAATATCATAACTGGTATTAATTAAGTACTGCTAATATAAAATAAACTGCTCCTGCCTGGTCATTCTGTAAAAAATGTAATTAAATATTTACATGCTTTGTAATCCATTTAAACTCACTGGCACAATGAAACCAGCTATTTTCACTGACATTCTGGTAAAAATTAAAGCAGTAAAAATTAGCTCTTATACAGAATATATACAATATATATCTACATAGCCTTTATTGCAGGATGTTCTGTAAATGTTTTATTGCTGGCAGATATCTTTAAACACTTAACAATATTACTGTAAATTATACTTTATACACCTGCTATGTAGTAAATGGCATTATTGTAAATGCACTTTATACACCTGCCATGTGGTAAATTACTGGAAATGGTAATTTACATATGCGCCATGTGGAAATGGCTTTACTGTAAATAGTATTTATAAACCTGCCATGTGCTAAATGACATTACTGTAAATGGTATTTTATACACCAGCCATGTGGTAAACGGAATTACTGTAAATGGTATTTTATACACCAGCCATGTTGTAAACGGAATTACTGTAAATGGTATTTTATACACCAGCCATGTGGTAAATGGAATTACTGTAAATGATATTTTATACACCTGTCATGTGGTAAATGGAATTACTATAAATGATATTTTATACACCTGTCATGTGGTAAATGGAATTACTGTAAATGGTATTTTTTATACGCCTGCCATGTGGTAAATAGAATTACTGTAAAAGGTATTTTATTCACCAGCCATGTGGTAAATGGAATTACTGTAAATTATATTTTATACACCTGTCATGTGGTAAATGGAATTACTGTAAATGGTATTTTTTATATGCCTGCCATGTGGTAAATGGAATTACTGTAAATGGCATTTTATACACCAGCCATGTGGTAAACGGAATTACTGTAAATGATATTTTATACACCTGTCATGTGGTAAATGGAATTACTGTAAATGGTATTTTATACGCCTGCCATGTGGTAAACGGAATTACTGTAAATGATATTTTATACACCAGCCATGTATTAAATGGAATTACTGTAAATGGTATTTTATACACCGGTCATATGGTAAATGGAATTACTGTAAATGGTATTTTATACGCCTGCCATGTTGTAAATGGAATTACTGTAAATGGTATTTTATACACCAGCCATGTGGTACATGGAATTACTGTAAATTGTTTATTATACACCTGTCATGTGGTAAATGGTATTTTATACACCTGCCATGTTTGTAAATGGTGTTATTTTTATTCTTTATGTAAAACCCTCTTTCATTGGTCAAATATTCAACACTAAAAGATGTAATACTTATTTAACTCATGTTACTGTCATATTTTCTAGCAATAAACCATTCTTCTTCTTTCAGTCTCAATGACACTGGTCCTTCAAGCTATTGATAACAAAACTGATAGGAGCCAACTTAAATTATTCTGTGGAAACAGTCTGCATATTTGGAGCCATGTAACCCTGACCTTTTGAACTAAAAAAATCTATTTTTTTCCTTGTCCAAAATGCAA
Source organism: Unio pictorum (assembly GCA_030141615.1). Taxonomy (NCBI): domain Eukaryota; kingdom Metazoa; phylum Mollusca; class Bivalvia; order Unionida; family Unionidae; genus Unio; species Unio pictorum. The sequence continues at coordinate 1,505,732 of JARLTB010000046.1, forward strand.
GCCATCTAAAAAGATTAGTCAAAGCGTGTTGTACAGATATTAGCATTTTTATGGAAGACATTTTTCCTATTTTCAGTCTCTGTGACCATGTCGATTGACCATTCGATGTCAAAATTAATATATTTTACTTGTTTCAAATGTAAGCCACTTGCATAGTTGGTTAAGGTAGATCATAAAGAATTCATGATATTATACAGAAACCATTTTTCTTCGAGTGATATTTTGATCCCAAAATCAATAAGTGTTCTTCTTATCTCAAATGCAGGTCATTTATAGCATTTATTCAAAGTATCAAATGTACAAGATAATTTGTGCAAATAGTTTCCTTCTTTCAGTCCCTGTTACCATGATACCCATGCTTTTGAGCCCAAAATTTACGGGTTTCCAATCTTCCCATAAGACAAGTTACTTATAAAGTTTTGTTAAGGTACGAAGTATGGAACAGGAGTTACCGTGAAGAATAAAACAGGAAACAGCAAATATACATACAACCAAATTTTGGAATGGTCAAAGTCACAAAAGAAGTGTCAAATCTTTAATTGCTAAATAACAGCTATACTTAGCATGAATTGAGATGAGCGACCCAATGTCAATAAATTACAAGAGCACGATTTTTATTAATAAAAGCTACATTGGCCATTGTTGTTCTTTTTGTTAGTCAGAACCTTGACCCTCAGTGCTAAGGTGATTAGTTTCGCTGCATTCATGATCTTTCTTAGGATTAAATCATAAAGATATAAATATTGTGAATATTTATAATCCAAAATATGTAAGTTGTCTGGTTTTTATCTTATCCTGGATTGTCATATGAATATAGTCTGTCATAGTAAATAATTAAATCTTGGCTTATCATGTGAAAGGTTTCTTGACCAAGTAATTCCAAGGAAGCAATAAATCAATTGATTATTTGATTATTTTACCCATTCTTCATATGCATTTGCTTGTTGATGCATTTTTATTTATCACTGACTGTGCATTTGATTCAAATATATACATGGTTTTCAATCATGCTTCATCGACTGTCAATTTTTATTTCACAGGCAAAATGATCTAATCAGGGTTTGCACAAATTTGTTTTAATATGGTAAAAAAATATTAAAATATTGAATACTTTCTTCTACAATCTAAAATCAGACTAGGGCACTGAACAAAACAGTGACATCATCTATCAAGTACCAGAAAAACATAACGTTGCCCAATCTTGTTTCATTTTTGTCATTCTCTGTTTAGCTTTTCCAACACTTCACATACCATTAATTTTTTTTCCTAGCTTTTGAAATAATTTTGGTGAATGACACATGGGCAGTGTTTCTGACTTTGTCACAGAAACTTATATTTTATGTTTATACATAATGGATCAGTTATTTGCTGGACAACCTTAATTGATAAATTAATTAACATCAATTATGGACTTATAGTCCAATGATTCCATCCATAATTAAGAGCAACAATTTTTGACAGTCAACAATGTTGATAGCCAACTTACAAAGGTCTGGCAGGTTCGGAGGCAAGTAATGTACCATCCCTGTTGATGACCTCCTCCTCTCCTCCCTCATCTTCATCCTCATCACTCTGATCATCCTCTTCCACAATGATTGTCCGTGCTGGAGGTCGAATCTCGGCTCCAAGCTCGCTCAGCTGGGCTGCCAGAGCATCAAGATCCTGCATAAACAAGAGTATACACAAACTTCAAGATCTTAAAAGTCTGGCAGAAAATAGTATGAAAGCAATGGAAACAAACAATACCAAATTACATCTTGTAATGCTATGCAAATGATGTTCCATGACAAAGAGAACAGACTGACGTAAAATCTGACAGGTCTTGTCACATGATATCTGCAATAGCATTGCATTACTAAAGATGTACCAATCAACTCGTGTTAAAGGACACATCATGTAAAACAACCATTCCAACACATCTGTGATTTTAACAAACTCTTGGATTTGTTCAACATCAATAAAATTGATACTGTTGAAATATTCAATGTCTTTAAGGTGGCATGATTGTTGAAGAGTACCATGGAAACAAACATTACCAAGTCAATTTTTTAAAAAAAATCCAAAATGGGTGAAAAAAGGAATCTGTCTCTTTCTGAGGACCTGAAAACAAAGACTGAAGTTTAACTGGCATACATATGATCTCCCAACTACGATTAAAATAAAATATACTCATGTTGCGGCATTAAAAAAAGAACATGATTATCGCCTTAATTCCTTCCTTCATGGAAAAAGAAAATGACATGACATTGAACAGAAACTTTAAGCCATTCATTTCAATGCATACGTATTTAAATAAAAGCAATTAAGAGAACTAAACTAAATCAGAAGCTGTACAGTATAACGTCAGAAATAAATAAAAAAATTCCATGCCACTATATTTACGTTTTGTACTATGCAATGAGAAATAGGATTCAGAGTATCAGAAACTTTATGCATTGAAGACTCTTGTCAAGAAATGTGAAAAAGTAAGTGTGTGTGTGTGTGTGCATGCACATGTGTGTATATGTGTGATCAAACCTGTCCTAATGGTCACCTGTTCATAGCAGCCATTCTAATTTTCCTCCTGCAAATTTCCTAAACAAATGTCATGTATGTAACTGTCAACTGTTTTATACAGCCCGTTGTTTCTAAAAACAAACAATTGTTCTTCCCTGCCCTAAGCAGTCTATGCAAACAAAAATTTTGCTTTAATATGAGGAAGGGGTTGTTTTGATAAAGGGATAGTATGTGAATCAATGTGCTAACATTTTGTTTATTGTTAATGTACTCTGCACACTGATCACTTTGACACTGTAACTCAAGGTGTTAATATTCTGAAAACAAATGCATGCCAGTTTCTATCACTAGGGAAGAGAGTCGAAGAAATTTAGTTGCTATGGAAATCATCTTTTGTGCCAGTGTGACTGATAGAGTTCAACATCTTTATCAATTTGCCTGTGAATTAAATCTATCTCTGATGAAAAAAGTTCATCTTTGAGAAAAGATACACAAGTTACTTCACTTTTCATTAGTGTCAGGGGCCATTAAATATTTAAAACTTACCTGTTGATGAAGTTTCCATTGATGGGTCACAGAATAGCCATACATTGTTTCATTTGATTTCCTATTCATCACAAGCTTCTCACATTAACTGTTGTTATTATAAGGTTTAACAACATTTTCCAGCACATGATAGGCTATACATAGCAGCCAGTATTAATGGTGGAGGAAGAACCTGGGAAAACCTATGGAAAGAACCACCAACCCACGAGAGACAACTCGCAAGCTTTCTCACATACCCATATTGACCAAATCTGAGACTTGAACCTACGCAGACAGATATGAGATGGCAATGATCTGAACAGAGAGCGCTTACTTAGCCATTCAGGGCCCCTCTCATATTAGTAGAGAATCTTTTGATCTCAGGGAGTAATTTTTACAGCATGAACAGTTGTTTCCAAGCATAACTTCTAAAGTCATATGTAATCTAATTAGTAGTGAAATTACTATTTTGGTGCAAATCAAAAGATTGATGAAACATTTTAAGTTAGTGACAATTTAATTGATAAGATGGACTGAAGTGAGTTGGATACAGTACTCGTGTGTGGAACATAAATTTGGGAAATAACAACATATTTTATGACTTTGATTAATATCACACATCAAACAATCTTGAAAATGTAATAAAAATAAGAACAAAACTATCTGGCACATGATATTTGTTTAAATACCAATTTTAAATGGTGAACAGAAGGCACTGGCATACAAAGGAGTTTTATCTTTTCTCATGGGTTTGCCAGATTGGAAGCTCCCGAATATCGTTCTTCAATTTGTCATCTTTAAATTAGACGTATAGAAATTAATCTTAACATTCAAAGTTTCTTAGTTTCACTTTCTAGACCATTATGGTACCAGCAGCTTTAATTATGTTTGGCATGCTTTTAAAAATAATCATAACTAATCAGTTAATACTAGAACAATATTCTTGAAGAATCTCTAAATGAAATAAGTTTCCTTGCAACTTGTGGCTTTAGTCAGATTTTCATGTGTAAAACAGTAGCCAACAATAGAAATAGACAGGAATAGAGCAAAATGCAAAAGTCTCTTATCACAAAAATTAGGTCACTGTGACCATCTTTCGGTACTGATGACCTGCAATTTATGAAACGTATCCATATATCAATTTTCATGAGTGGGGGGGCATTATGATGTCCAAGCTATTAAGGATATAAAAAATGAATTGCCAAAAATACCAAAGTCACACACATTAGTCACCATGTCCTATATCTGGCATGGTTTATTAACGCTCACTGAGATGCATCCACTAATCAATTTTCAGACATGATGGCCAAATAGGATCTAAGGTATTGAGAATGTAATGAATGGATAGCTGAAAAAAAGCAATGCTAGTTATTTTTGTTGAAGTGTATCCATATATCTAATTTTTTGAGCATTTCCAAAACAGGATCCAAAGTATAGAGGGTGTTAAAAAAAACCCTGAAAATACTGATGTTAATCCAGCATGAAAGCTGAATCAGAGTGACCTGATTTTGGTATGACCTAGTTACCTTTAAGATGTATCAACATTTTTATAAGTGTAGGTGAAACAAGTTTAAAGATTAGGAAACAATGGCATAGATATGGTATGGCCTGATTAATCTCCCTGCTTACATCCACAACCGATTTTTATGAGACAGTGTAGGTGAAATAGTGCACAAGACATTAACAGTAATGAATTAACAGCTGAAAATACACAAGTCATTCAACCTTGAAAGTTGGATCACACCCAACAAGTTTTTGGTATAGTACAGTGACATCATCAAGTTATCTTTAAAACTGCTATAAGGCCCATGCCAGGGATCAAGCTGTACATGCCTGCACAACAACAGCAGCAATCATAATTGGGGATGTGTCTGCAGATGAAAATAATATGCCAGTGCAGGCAATTCAACATCTCTAGACTTGAATTTTAAGAACAGCAACTGTGAATGTAATTTTTCTACTGGACAATCATGATTACAATATTTATTAATAAGTGCAAGCTTTGCTTGTATAAAACAACCCACAAATATGTAAAGTACAGAACACAAAAGCATGCGTAGTTTCTGTTAGAATATGTAGGGTTACTGCTTTTCAATATTACAAAGCTAAGATGCACTACACTAGCTCTGATAACTAGCTCTGATAACTAGCACTGCTGACTAGTTTCTATAACCAGGTCTGATAATTAGCTTTGATGACTAGCTTTGATAACAAGCTCAGATAATTAGCTCTGATGACTAGTTTTTATAACCAGGTCTGATAATTAGCTTTGATAGCTAGCCTTGATAACTACCATATATAATAACTTGCTTTGATAACTAGTTGTACACTTAGCTCTGACAATCAGCTTGATAACTAGCCCTGATGACTAGCTTTAATTACTAGTTTATTTACTATTTATTTATGAAGTCTGAAAAATAACTGATACACTGAAAATAAAATCAATATCAATGATATCTTCATTCTAGTGAAACATGGTAAATACTACCTCTGCAGAGAGATTGAGTTCAATATAAAGAAGTTGAGACCATGCGGCCAAGCCATATTCAAAGCCAATAAAACAAGTTCTTTCCCTTGAAGAAAACAAAAATGCTAATTATATTCATTACATGTGCCCTCTTTTCAATCTGTTCTTCATAGGGATCATGTTCTGGCAACCTTATTTTATTACCATAATCACTAATTTTATCAGACAATCAGATTCAGTCTTATATCTTCATGCTTGAAAAACTGAGTAGTATGGCTGAAGAGCATAAATGTGTGTCAAATGATTTGATTCATTTTCAGATTTGTGCATTTTCACTGGCTAATTCAAAGGTCATAAACTTTCACACAAGACAGTAGAGATCTGATTTTAGTTTTAAAAATGGCCATCTTTTACTCTAAATAGTTTTAGCTTTACAGTGTGTATAAATTCAAAACTAGTTGGGATATATAAAAAATCTAGTTTGCTGCATCTAAAGATACTGATACAAAGACATCAGAGAAAATAATGAAATAGTTCCAATCTAGGCATGTGGTATGGGAATAAAATCGGTACCAAACAAGATACGGTATCTCTAAAAAAAATGTGACCATCCAAGCCCTGTAGTTTTTCTAAACTTGGTCCAATAATTTAAGTCCTTTCATTGTAAAACCCAGATCAAAAATTAGCATTGGTATATACAAGAGCAACTATTCCCTGTATAGTATGTCCCAGATCAATAAATAGATGATATACTAATAATAACGGATATGAGCATTATATATATATATATATATATATATATATATATATATATATATATATATATATATATATATATATATATATATATCACAAAAAGGTATATCTATCAGAAGAATGTGATGCTTGACTACATGTAAGGATTCTTCAAAATGCATTTAATTTTGGAAATTATTTAGCCAGTTTTGGTGTAGTAGAGTACATGTAACACCTCCCACCCTTCAGGAGTTAACAGTTACATGTATTATATTTCATGATTTATATATACTAAGATATACGGCACATGGGTCAAGATAAACAACCTCAATTCAGTCACATGAAATGACATTGTACTATTTTCATTTTTGCTCTGATAGTGGGTTGGACCTAACAAATGGAGTCAAATTGGTTAATGATGGAACAGTGTCAAAAAGCGCAATCAATAATACTTAGTCAACATGACATTTTAGTGTGAATTTAACAAGTTAACTAATTTTCATTAAAATTGTATTCATAGTAAAAAAACATTGATGAATGGTCATAGAGCACATGTTATAAATGTTGATGATTATCCTAAAAGAAAATTCTGGAATGTATCAATAACCACAATTTTATAAGCACAATGCTATATAAATGAATCAGAAAATGAACTAATGGATGTTCTGTGATTTATATTTCATCAATAATTTTATTTCAACAATCTTTAAAATCAACAGTGACTTGTGTTCATTGCAGATTGCAAAAGTCTTTTTTCTGGAATAAAGCAATCACATTTTTCCGTTCTTGATTACATCCCATATCCTGCAAGCAAATATTTGTTTTGGCAGCATCAAACTGCTATTACTTAAAAATTAACAGTTGCGTGTAAGTACTTCACTATGTCAAAATATTTAGCAATTTACAGTACTAGTTGATATGAATTAAATGTGACATATACAATGATTATGCTGCCTCTGCACTGTGCTGGATAGATTCTTCTTGTATACTGTAGGCATACCTAGAACAAAACACCATCATTATCATTCCGTTGGATCAGGTTTGACTAGTAAATATTACAACTTCAAAAAAAGACAACCAATAAAAATAATCTGGAATATGATGATTTTCATGCATATACGCAAGCAAAAGCTTAATAAATGCTTCTTTTCTCAAGCTTTAACGTGCCATTTAAAAACTACTTTGTACTGTGCATGCATTTCTATCAGTCAAAGTAAAAAAAAACATTCTATACACTGACATGCAAATTTGTTAAAATATCGTGCATTTCTGGTTTCAGGTATAATAAATGTAATGTCTTGAGGAATCAAACAAGAGGCCAAAGTGGAACTGCCATGGCTAAAAGGTAGCAGTCGCTAAGACAGGTAACTTGGATAGCTATTGGTTATAACGGAAATGTTAACTCTATTTCAACTTTGAGTAGCTTTAGCTGAACCGTCATTTTGTTCTGAAATTCTTCGAAGACAAAATCATTGCATGAATATTTATATATATCCGTATCATCACCAAGTGAGTCACCCTAAACAATTTTTGGAAAAGCATTTTCTAACAACATACTGACCATATTTAATCAAATATGGCCGAGACAGAGTCAGCCACAATAAAAAAAATTGAAAACAGGTTTTCCACCAAAGAAGTGCCACACCATTGCTAATGGTTCCAAGCCATACATATTCTGGTAGAGTATTCCAAAATTTTAGTTTCCACCTAGTTTTAGCAAAATTAGCTGATCTGTTTTGAAGAAGACATTAAAAAACTTTTGTTTTTCATCTAAATGGAAGCTATGATGTTGCTGATTTGGATCCAATCTGCATTTCATTTGCATTCCATTAATCTACCATCTCCTCATTTTTCAATTTTGGCCCCATAAATACCTTCAGATTTTGCATTTCTCTCTTTTAGTTTTTCATTTTATTTCTGTGCTTGTTTGGAACTAAATGAAAATGAATTTTAAAAAAATCTGATTTTTAATTTTTTATTGCCAGAGGGAACTTCATCTACAATATCTTGTCTGATTAAATGTAACTCTTAATGATAGTACAGTAAAAACCTGTCTTGAGAGACCACTACTATGAGAGACCACCTGTCTTGAGAGACCAGAATCTCCATGCACAGATTTATTCATTATATAGTGTTATGAACTGTTATGAGAGACCACCTGTCTTGAGAGACCATTATTTTTTGGCAGAAAGGGTGGTCTTTCAAGACAGGTTCAACTGTAAAAAGTGCATCAAATGCAAAGAAATATCATCAATATTATAAAAACAACTGCACCAGTAATAAAGTCTAAAATGTGGCTGCAGAGAAAGTTTTCAAATTCTTCTTTTTGTTTCACTGAAATAAAGAGTTACAGAAAAATGCACCATTTATGCCATTGCATATATAACCGTTTGTTTTCAAGACCTGCCTCATACAACACCGAAAAAAAAAATTAAATGTTATGAGAATTGTTACAGCTTGGGAGGGATAACAATGTGTCTATCAGTGCAAAGAATCTTGGATTATAATACAATGAAAATTACAACCATAGAAATTTAGTGGCAGCTTAAAAATAAAAAAACTTTCAAATCCAGTCATGAAATTCAATTGTGTTTTCTTCATCAGATTTGTGCTTGCACACAAACACTTTCATCATTTTCTTGGCATTCATTCTCTGCAGTGTGTTTATTTCAGGGTCTGTGGAGCATGTCCTATGAAAAATTAATTTCAAAGTTTAATGAAAACTGGAAGAGCCAAACAAAACAACAATATAAATCAAACATAGGTTTTCCAACCAGTTGCTAAGGGAGCCACACCATTACCAGGGGTGACACCCTTGACCTAATTTTGATAGTGAATATGCCAAGAAACATTCATACCAAGTTTAATCAAAACTGAGACAATCTGTAGAGCCATCCAAAATACAATTTTGGTAAAGAATATCCAAAGAAATATTCAGATCAAAGTTTGATGGAATTATTCAGCAGGTTTGGAGAAGCTGAAAAGAGCAATGTTGATAGATAACAAATAGCAAATGATACCAAACACATACTTGATGTAGGGCCATTGCACAAGTTAAACTAAGCCTTCCAGCCTGGTGAGCAAAAAAACTGAAGTTCAACAGTTTAAATTATTCTGTAATGTCTCTATTCTTTTCACCAATCTGAAATACATTATTCTAAATATATGAAAGGAGCATTAAAATAAATTAAAGAATACTCAAAAGAACAACAAAAAACAAACTTGGTATTAAAAATCAGATGCTTAATAATTTGACAATTTCATTTAAATATTCTACCAATGACAAAATATTTTTAAAAAATTGTTAAGTTTGTGTTATTAAGCAAAAGTGAAGACAATTCTCACTGAGACAAATCTTGCCCCAAATTTAGATGCAGAAAAAATGTGTTATTTAGTTTCAGATGTAGATAAATTAGAAGCCAACTTTGCAAAAAGCAAGAACATTGTTTAAATTGATCTTGCTGTACACTTCTCCTTGGCAGCCAGAAATCTCCAACTGGAAAAATATAACAGGCTAAAAAAGTGCATATTTCTGCAATTATTGATAAGCATTATGCGCTATCAGTAATATGCAAAAGTTATCTTTAAAGAGAAAAAAAGCACTCTGAAATATCACACAACTTGTAACTTTATAAAATAAACCCAGTTTAGTCGCAGGTAAGCATTCTGAAATATCACACAACTTATATCTTCATAAAATAAACCCATTTTACTCAGAGGCAAATTTGACTGCTGTTTTGATATCAGCTCATATACATTAAATGGTTCCTGCAAAATCTTCTACTTGGATAAAATAATGGGTGATATTCAGCCATTTCTATATGATGGACTGGTTATTCCTCCCACTGCTTCAGGTATGCTTTGGTGCAATACAGTACAAGGGTAGTAACTTTTGATTCAGGATGGTGCAGATAATTGGGATTTGTTATATATAACATTTTTCAATATCTGCATATGAAAAGCTCTGGTAATGGCCCACACAAATCAATGCAGCAAAACAGATGCAGAAAATGAAAGATAATTTCAAATTAATTAAAACATTTTATCATTAAAAGTAAAATACAAATCAGTGTATCCTCTAAGGATGCAAAGGTTAGGAGTCTAAATTACCCTTGTTGTCAGAACTGGCAATCATACTGAATAAAAAAAAAATGAACTTTTTGGTATAAAAACTGGGGGTCCAAAAAAAAAAAATTGCAGTCTCTGAAGCATGTTATGAGAAAATTTGTTAATGGGCTAAATGTTTTTCTTATTTTTTTGTTATTTCTCAATAAGAATCAGAAATACACTGATAGTGAAAAGATTCACTAACTGGAGTATCAGTTTGCTGCATTGAAATTGTTTGGAGATAAGCACTGCAAGCGACCAATAGAAGTGAACGTATCTTTATGTCCAACCTTCTTTTTCTCCTTCTCCTCCTCCTCGTCCTGTGCAGAAACACAAACATCAGTTGATTTTATACAAATCCTATACTCAACTTGTCAAATCTGGAGTCAAACTTGTACAAAGAGATCTACGAAATTATGTTTATCTTCAACCCAAACCACTGGAATGGATTAAATTGCCACATTAAATAGTAAATGCTTCTTTGTAAATGTAACTAGAAATGTGTTTATAGAACATAAATACCCAATTACAGTGCCATATACAGCACAGTTAAATACAAAAATCGGCTGGATGGCAGAACAAATTGACAAGGGTAACCACATTTTTTGTGGGACTTTGACATAACAATTGCAAGCTGGTGATAAAAATATAACTAAATTCAACAAACCTTAAAATAAATAGCTGAAAAGCGAGAATTTTTTAAAATTAAATTAAGCACAATATCGAATAAATGGACTTCTTTCTTGAGAAAGTGTTTTTCTGGGAATTTAAATTAATCCTCACAAATAATGTCTAAACTGCAACTTTCAGCTCTGACTGATATGGTACCCATTTCCATGTCAAGTTATTTCCATAAATATTAAAATAGTATTAACAATTTTCTAATTTATGTTGGATATGTTTCTTAATGCTTCCAAAAACATTATATATATATATATATATATATATATATATATATATATATATATATATATATATATATATATATACCGATCATAAATCTAATAAAAATAAATATTTTTACCCAAAGTATTAAAGATCACCACAAAAGTTGAGAAATACAACAACATTTTGCCTCTGGAATTGATTTCTTTCATGACAAGAACAAGACAAATAGAATTTGTAGACCAGTTATTTCTAAACAGAAAAACAATCAGGGCAGCTTTACAAATCTGCTACTTTGCAATGGCCATTTCTTAACGTATATTTTATTATCACGGTTAACATGGAACACAATATCTCACCAGAAAATAATATTTTATCCTGGTTACACTAGCAGTCAAGACATCTTGCATGACTGGACCTACTAGCATTTATCAGGCAAGTCATTTTGCATGACTGGACCTACTAGCATATCATATCAGCATACATAAAAACCCCTGATGAGGAAAAAGTGTAATCCAAGTGGTCAAAAAACGGAACCAGGCAGAAAAATTGTAATCCACATTTAACAAGCTAAATTTTTTTATGAACAATGATTTATTTGCCCCTCTTGTCTTTTAACATCCTTTACTGCTTCAAGTTTTCTTATGTAGCACTTTTTTAGCTTTACACACACATCGACTAGAATCCATGAATTAGAACAAAAGAATCTCTGTGTAAAGATTGAAATTAGAAAACCAGTCTGTTCTCTCCGCACTAAGCAAAACAGCGGCTATAAATAGAATACGAGATCAAAAGTTGCTAGAACATGATACTGTTAGGCAAGTCCACACACAAGCATACTCTTATATTGTAGTTACGTAGAAGCAATCTTTTCCAAAATACCGTCTGTGGGATTAATTGAATGTTAATAAAAACAAGAAAACAAATATACGATTTTTTGGGAAAGTTGAAAACACATGTACTGAAAAAGAATAATCCATATACAATTACGCATAAGGTGTAATTTAGTGAGAAAGAAAGCATAATGATTACCCAAAAAACTTAATGGTTGGCATGTATGTATCAGGCAAGACATCTTGCATGACTGGACCTACTAGCATATCACAGTATAAAATTCCTAACATAAAGCAACATCCTAACAGCCATATACAAAGCAACTCAACACAGTTTTTGATGATGCTAGACTTGACATCACTGCTAGAAAGGTGAGAATTCAATGGCTCTAAATGGCCAGTGCAATATGAAATATTTATGGATGAGCTTGACATGTAAGGGTACAAGCTTTACCTGGGGATTAACCTGTCATGGACTTCAATTCAGAGGAGCTGTAACTCTTTTTTTTTTTTTTTTTGTGTTGTGTTGTGGGGGTGGGTGGGTACATTTATGTACATGCTAATCTAATGTTTTTGCTAATCTAATGTTTTTCTAACAATATTTAATGATCGCACACTACAAACACTAGAATATCTAACCAGAGAGAAAAAACAGAAAATATGGGGATAAAGAAGATACTATTGTATAATGAAACAAAACACAAAAAATACAAAATAATCTTTTGGATGCACAAACAAAAACACTGGAAACTTTCCCAATTGAAGAAAACATGTATTTATTTCGGATGATTACAAAGAAAGGGACTCACCTCTGGTTTGGTGATGCCTGGATTTCTGAACATTCCTGCTGACTGTGGAGGATGATGTAGTTTTGAGGATGACTGGGGTCTGGAATCTGGAGGAATCACTACATGGTAAAACAGAGCAGAAAGAAAAGACACACTCAAAAATAAACTGAAGGTGAACCAAATGATAGTAGACAGGTGAGAAGATAAAAATAAGACACAAAAATAGATGACAATGAAATGAAAATGGGGGTGGGGAAATTAAGTGAGTATACAATAAAACTAATAAAGTATACCATCCAGAGTGAAGAAAAAGTAGATAAACAACATGACAATGAAACAAATATGAAGATGAAAAGAAAATGAAGATTACAGCTTAATATCAATCACGGAATACAAATCTAAATAGATTCTGTAAATGTTGTAAAATTTAAATCCAAAGCTGATGAACATAAAACTGGACATTTTTGTCATAACAATATGATCTGAATTTTATATTTTGCACCCGTGAAATGGGTTTCCCTGTCATCGATGAAAAACTTGTTCTAATTCTATCTATCTGATCTATTTATCATAGATGTAAATCTCTTCAATGAATAATTATCCACAGATAATTACTATAAGCTGATCTAAAATGAAAACTGCATTGACCCAGACATGGGTCTATGTAGTTTTTGTTAAGAGTAATCAGTAAAACAAACAACACAGAACCTGATCTGCTGGTGCATTATGCAATAGTAGATCAAATTTATATTGTTTGCATTTGGATTTGACATAAAAACAAGCATATACAATAGTTTGTGTCAGCATCTTCAACCACAATACAGTAAACTCCCAGATTTACACATATATTGCATTCCTGAGAAACCTTGCATATGCCATATTTGCACAGCTCAAATCCATCAATGTGGAGATAAATCTTTGTCATGGTTGAAGACTGCAAAAATGGTGGTTTCTGCCTGGAAACACATGCTGTACATTTGCATACATACATACATGTGTGTGTGTGTGAATGACATACATCTTGGGGTACATTTTTCTGCTTGGGTGTTACTATTAATTTTCAGCAATATGAAATGTGGATAAGTGAAATATGTATAAATGGGGAGTTTACCATACAGCTAAACTTAATTTCATTTAAATGTGAAAATGACAAACATCACAGTAACAACAGCAATTACAACAACTTACCCATGCTACTGTCTACAAGCTCTCCCTTTTGCAAATGTACAAGCTAATACTATGATTGTAGAGAAGAAAAAAAAGCTGGGGAAGAATCAGGGTCCATGCTGGAAACTAAAGTTGGGCATAATGACTTTTCTCTCCAGCCACCAATGGATGAAGTGGTGTTATAATAAAGATGAAGAATTCCCAAACCTTTGAATGTTTACTGCAGCTGCTCTTTTACAAACCGTAAAGCTAACCTTTTTATTAAAATAAATTACCTAATAAAAACTTTTTAAAAAGCAAAAACATTTTCTTGGAAGGGTTGATTCAGCACAATAATTTTATGATTGTTAGTGCAACAACTTAAACTCTGAAAATAAGTTATTACTGAAATAGGGTGACTGGTATCGATGTACAATTCCTGTTCCTTTCACATGCCGAAATAAGAAATAAACTTCTTACTTTTGCTATAAATTGGCCTAAAAAACTCCAAAGGGTAACAATGTACTTGTGAGTAGGCTACAAATGCAGGGAATTGCACATATATTCAGAATGTTAACATTTTAGTTCTGATAGGTTGAAAGGAAATTGCTTATTCAAAGGCAGACATAATTATTTAGTTGACACAAAAGTTGATAAGACAAAATAAAACTTAAAGAATTTAATAGAATAAAGACACTAGAGTTGATATTGTACTCAAAATATGATATCTAAAAAAGAACATAGCTTTTGCTACATTTTTGAGGAAAATGACAGGGACTGGAGTGACTATTTCACGTGAATTGCCCTTGAGCATGGACCCTGGGGAGAATGAAGATTGAAAATACAACAAGCTGGCCACGAACTGCATGTCAAGCCCACTTCAAGCTTTGATATTGAGGGCAATACTTAACTGGAACAGACTCTGAAAAAACAATGAAGCTAATCTCTGGTGTGGTCAGTAGTACAAATAGATATGGATGCTAGCGTGATAAAGTGACTACTGTGTCCATCTTCTGCTTAAGACCAGCTCAACATAAGGAGTAAGCAAATTTCAAAGCACTTGTTTGTTTTCCTAGACCAACTATGCCTGAAAATATTGTATAATCTATCCCAAAAACATGCACTTGAAACAGATACTGTGAATTCATCATTGCTTTCTGGGGTACCAATTTTCATGGATATATTGCTGGGGACAAATTTCATGGATATGTTGATGGGTACCAATTTATTTACATGGATTTGTTGCAATCAACAAATTTAAATCACCCACAAATAATGACTGTTCCATGAAAACAAAAGATGCCTTCCCAATCCAGGAAAGTGCCAATAAAGAGGAAGAACTTTAATGTAAAGCTATTCATATCATTTCCATGTCATTTTAGTGAACTTTTCAAATTCAGAAAATTGCAATAATGTGTATTTAATGTAGCTTTAATACTTTTCAAGTCATATTGCTGTGTTGTCTGCAGTGTGGCATTTAAGAGAGATGTCTAGCACTAGGGCATGATGCTGCAGACATGTAGCATGATGTCCTACCCAGTCACATTATCCTGATACCAGGCTGACCAGTCCCAACACTAACCTCTTAATGCTGAGCGAGGAAGCTTATAGTACCATTTTTATAAGTGGTATGAACCAGTCAGGGTTCAAACTTGTGACCTCACCCATCAGAGGCGAATGCACCAACCACTTAGGCCATCAGAGCAGTAAAAAAAAAAATTGAATTAAAACAATATTCAAGACTTACTCCTCAGGAACACTTAATATTTTGACTCTGCCATAGCCTACTATGAAAACTGTACTTCTCCAATGTTTTAATGTTACCATATATACTGACTTTTAAATCAAGAACAACAGAACCTTGCACAAACCCAGATGTCATCTCATAATGTATTGGCAGATCTGGGTCTGTGCCAAACAAAGGCCCTGTTATGCTGGCACATTAGGTGAAGGCAGATCAAGGTCAGTGCTGGTTGCAGCTGGACTCAACATGAAAAATATACATTTACTCTGTCAAAACAGTAGAGTTTTTATGAAAAGGTAAAATTCAAAAGTGGCCTAAAATTATACATGAATGACATTCATATGCAATGAATTGCTTTATACCCGTTAGAGTCAATTTTTCTGCATTTTGCCAAACAGTACATCTTTATTACTTTAAATTCTGGGATTAGGGACAGGACATTCAAGCAACATTATTGGATCTTTTAATTCATAATTTGTACCAGCCATAAATGTCACATGAAACTGGTACCCTACACAAAAATATTGAGAATTCACATAGACTTCACAATGACCTGAAATTACTAGCAAAAGAAACTTTCACCCAAATTTAATAAAAAGCCACAATTTCATGTCCTTTAAATGCTTGTACAAAAATAAATTTGTCCATCACGAAAAAATGTAAGTGTCTCTCAACTGACCAAATAACCAAGAAAAAATGTGGAACAGGAAAAGGTATTATGCTGAAATGTTAACATTTCTTAGAATTATTTTGTTCTTGTAAAAAAAGTATTCTTATTTGTCAAGAAAAGAAAACAACCTGTGTCCAAGTAACACAACAACAAAAAGTAACTCTGCTGCATAACAAAGTTTGCATTTATTGTGGAATCCAATAGAGTTATTTCAGAACATATACCGTATTTTCGCGCATATATCCCGCGGGTTATACCAGATTTTACAAACCCCGCAGGGGGGGGGGGGGGGTGCGGGTTATATAAGGGTGCGGGCTATATCACAATTTTTTTTACACATAATGATATTTCAACATATTGTTTGAAAAACGTAACTACATAACATATATTGTTCTAGTTTTGTTTTGCTAGGGTTGGATATTATGGCTACTACGGTGACTTTACAACAACTTACGGTATCGGGACCAAATCAACATTTCTGGATAAAAACTTAAAATTTTTTATCCGTCATGTTTTCATAATCAATATTTTCTGTTTTCAATCGAAATAACTACGGTACCTAATTTTACCGCTGGGCCACGATCCACTGCTTCAGGTCAGCTTCAAAGTGAGGCCACTTTGCTTTAGGTCCGCGACGAGCACGTTTTCGTGGATTCATCTTCTCCAACGTTCCTTTTTCTTTTCTCCAACCTCGGATTACATTCTCATCAATATCAAATTTTGTGCCTGTGGCTCTATTGCCATGCACTTCAGCATACGCAATGGCAGTTAGCTTGAAGTCGGCTGTGTAAGACTTTCGTTTCGGCATTTTTTAAATTAAACAGAAAGAAATTATTTAAACTCGAATCTACACTTCACAAGAATACAAGATTATTTAAAAATGTCCGTGTTTATGTAGCCTGTAGTTGAGGCACAGCTCCTACGCACACAAGCACTGTGTACCGTGTTTTTCCTGACTTTTATTGAGCAAAGGTCGTCAGCTTACTTTGATGATGGCGCCACTAAAGGCTTCAGTTGAAGGGTGAAACAAATACCTGTTTGTTATTGCTGCGGCAACTTCAGATAATTGTAGAACATTGAAACAGATTTGTTTTATTTGTTTAGTATATATCAGTGCTTCAAAGGTAATCAGTTCTCTTTGAAGTGTCAGCAAACGTATTTTTTCTTCTTCCATCTGGTATTTGTTTTTAAATTAGTGTCATCTGCTTGACTGTACTCATTTTACGTTTCTGCCTTCTGCGGATTCGGATTTTGACTAGTCAGTTGCATAAAGTAATAAGGCCAGATATCATCATTAGCGGATTATGATATAACAGTGCACTGTTAGTGTGGTTTGCCAGTATGAGACAAGGACTTGTTATTTTAACAATATATTCCAGTACATTGTTTCCTGTCATGGTGCCTTTGATTTTCTCTACTCCAAACGCAAGACTGAATATACGGTTTTTATCAGCCAAAATTGGTGTCGCCACAAATATCACCAGATGGTATATTTTGTCACCAAAACGGAAAACAGAATCGCAGTTTGCTACATCAGCGAAGCCCCGTGATCCTGTAATTGATTTCATTTCTGATTGTAGCTGTATAAATATATCTATGGTTGCGGGTTATACAAAGGTGCGGGTTATGCCAACGATTTTTTATACAAAACCCCAAAACCCGCGGGCTATATGAGGGTGCGGATTATCTGCGTGTGCGGGATATATGCGCGAAAATACGGTATATATATATATATATATATATATATATATATATAAGAAACTGTCTTTTGAAGGACTGCTACATTAATTTTATTTGAACAAATGACATAAAGTGCATAAACAAGTTTAATGTATTGTAAATTTAATTTATTTCAAACTCTGACCAATAATTCAAATTTGTTAAAAATCCTATAACAGATGCTCAGAATTTGTCAAAAACTCAATTTAGAAAAGAGCAATATGTGAAAATATGGAAAAAGCATGTGCTAAAACTATAGATATAGAAAAGGAAAAAATAGTAATTCATAATACTACTGAATGAAAAAGCTACCCTGCACCATCTTAGCCACTTTATTCTAGGATTTACAAATGTATTTTGAAAATACCAGCTAATATGACAACTAAGTGTTTTTGTAGCTCATTGACAAAAGTCAAATTGACATGCAATGACACTGACCATCAAAATTTAATTTTAATCATGTCTTTTCCTCACACGAGCCTAATAAAATGTGTCTTTGAATTGCTGCATATATATATATTGAACACATTAAATGAGATTATCTATGCATAAAGAATAAAAACGATTTGAAGTTAAAACTGAGATCTTCTGAATTTACAAAAATTATCAAGTAATTATTCAATTTAACAACAATCATTAGTTACATAATACATTAAATAGTTATATCATTAAAATTTATGAGGCAAACCAACTGATAAATTTCTAAAATCGTTCAAGATTTCTTTTAATAGTCATATTAGCTGGAATTTTAAAAAATATCTATTCTGCTTTCATAAATGAAAGTACACAATCATATACATATAAGGGGATAGGTAAAATAAGACCACCTTTTTCTTGTTCCGTTTCTTTCTCTAAAAAAGAGGTAATAAATGCACATATACAACAAATATATTGGTTAAGAAATCTTAGTCTGAAGTCCATGATGATATATAACCTACAGTTTTATATATTTCCATGAATAATTTTCCCCCCAAAATACAACTTTTTTAATCAAAATATTGATAGCATATATGAATTTGAATGTTTCATGGTATATTAAATTTAAAAAATTAAAGGGATGGAAATATTGCAAGACATACTATATAAACCTGTCTAAAAATCAAATCCAATTTCAAATCCAATTGCAGACTGTAGAGTCCTAGATTTGCCATTGCATAATGAACTGGCAGAACTTGGTCTATGCTGCTTGTTAGAAGTACACCGCTCCCTCGATAACTCGCGCCCTGATAACTCGCGAACCCGCTTATAACGCGGTGTCTGGCGTGGATCCCGTTTTTTTAAAAAAAAATATTTTTTAAAAATGAAGAAGTTCGTGATCAGAACTGGTGAATGAAGCCTTGATATATCGCCCGTTTTATCATCGAAAATGACGGTTAGTGCCCGAAAAGTTAGAATCAACATCGTGAAATTTTCAGGTTTTAATATCTTGTTAGATTTTATCGGAAAAAATATTTAAAATATTTAATTAAATGAACACTAATTAAATATGTCTTGTTAGGGGAAATTAGTGTTTTAATCTTTTCATTGTGTTGCAGTGTAAGCAGTATAATCGTTGCATGTTCTCTTCTATTCAAACACGAAAAGAGTCAATTGACCGTCACATCGATGCCCGCGAGCACATCTGTGAGAACCTAATTAAGTGCCGGCTGCGTTTTGATCGACAACTTGGGGAAGTGTTTGTTGCATTGTAAAATTCAATTAAAATAGACCTGCTTTGTTTTATAAGGCGGTCTTTTGTATCAAATCAGGTAAAAGACGTATAATACAAAAGTTCAAAGGAATGCAAATCCTACATGCATAAACTTTTGTGGTCAATATCGTGTCTCAACATCAATCAAATTAGTTGGACCAATCGAACATGGTTTCAAATAGTATGTACTTATTGTCATTAAAGTATATATTAATCAGTAATTTATCCTAATCATGAGAGCAAGGGAATCAAGCGAAAGGCGTACTCGGTGAATGAAAGGTTTACTGTCATAGAGAGGGTTCGTAATGTTGAATCAAGATCAAAAGTTTGAAGTGAACATAAACTTGCCGAGTCAACACTCAGAGGCTGGCTCAAGGATGAGCAGAAATTTCGGGATTATTTGCATGAAGTTGATTCTGATGATGGATTTAAACGGAAACGGGCACGCACTGCAAATGACACAGAATTAGATGATGTTGTGTACACCTGGTTCACACAGCAACGTGAACAAGGTGTTCCGATTTCGGGAACAATTATCAAGGCCCAGGCAGAGAAAATGGCAAAAACTAAGGATACTGGTTCAAATTTCATGGCAAGCCATGGATGGCTTTGGAGATTCCAGCACCGACATGGAATAAAACACGATTCGTTGTCGGGAGAGATACGCTCAGCAAATCAGGCGGCCGCATCAAGTTATCCCAACCAACTCCGAGAGATACTGACCCGTGATGGATATACAGACGACCAAGTTTATAATTGTGATGAGGCTGCTCTATGCTATCGGATAATTTAAATATTTTTTTTATATGTCTGACGTTTAGACCCATTAAATTCATGGTTGGTAATTTTTTTTTTTACATTTTACTCTATCTAATCAATCTATCTATCTTTCTATTTATCTATCTAGTGATTGCAGATTTTTTTTTAGAGTAACACAAGTTTCGACGTTGTCGTTTTTCGATATGAATGTTATCTTTTTTGATAAAATAAATCTCGATTCATTTTGAACAAACAATAAAACTAGAATGTATCCAAATCAACACAAAAAGCAGTGACGTAAAACACAATGTGTTTAGCGATACACATGTTAAGAGTACTGATACCTCGTGGAATAATGTTTGTTTTTACGATCTTTTCAAGATATTTTAGTCAGAAATTAAAGGTAATTTATAAAGAAAACGAACAACACCTTTATAAAGAAATATTTATTCACAGTTATTTTCAGTACGATTATAAAACTAGTATTTAACAATGCATCCCCCCCTTTCGCCTCTCTTTGTCGATCTCCCATCTCTTGATTAGTTTTTTTTTATAGGTCCCTCGGTAACTCGCGCCCTCGCTTATAGTGCGGTCGATGTTTTTGGACCCCGTTGTGCGCGAGTTATCGAGGGAGCGGTGTAATCAGCAAAATAAATATAGGCCTTAATGGCAATGGCAAGTCAGGGTCTATGATTGCAGTTGGCCTCAACTTTTAAGCCAATACAGTACTTGATGATCAAAAGCAAATACCAACTTCCTCTAAATACATGTAATGGTAATTAAAAGCATATTTAAGTATTTTCTTTCTATATTTAACAGAGAATTTAAAACAACATTAATAAAATACTATGAGAGAAAATTAAAATACTATGAGAGAGCAATTATATTTCATTTTATCACAATAATTCTGCAACTTTATGAGGAAGTCACACTCATTTAAAGGGTTAGCACACTGGACTCGTAACCAAAAAGATCTGACTTCACACCAAGGACACATTAATTATCCTGCCATGGTTAATTTCCAAGGCAAATTATTTGATTGCCATGGCATATTATAAGCTCTCATGTATTGATCTGCTGTTTAATGTATTAAAAAAAAAGTTTTTCAAAAACCCAAATCAGCTGTCAAAATAAATGAAGGAAGTTAATCATAACAAAGTCTTATAATATCTTAAAATTAAGAGTTATGCCCCTTATGTAAACTTCGATTTTTCAAGGGCAAATGAAAGTTTTTATTTATTGAAATGTAAACTATTTCTGGTAACAATGGAACAGATGCATGCTGTTTATTCTGGATATGTGATTGAAATCACTCAAAAGGCAAATAGTATGGATAAGAAACATTTCAAAAATAATAAGTTAATAAATAACAAGTTGTTGATTAAATTAGGTTTGAACTTCTACAGAGCAAGACAAAAGAGGTTACTAGTACAAACAACTGATAAATTACTTGCATGAAATTGTATTAGAATGCCAAATCTGGAACTTGTTATTGAATTAAACTTATAATGGGCTATTAGTTTAATACAAGTATATGATGACAGCATGCATTCAACACCTTCATAGCTATGAAACATTTTTCAATTAATTTTTTCATGCTTCATTAGAGAAAAAAGGAATTGACTCTCACTGGCTTCATGAACTAGACTATACAGCAGGTAACAAATCAAAAGGGATGTATGCAGGAAGATAGAAGACAAGTATAAACCTATAAGATGAGTGATGTATGCAGGAAGATAGAAGACAAGTATAAACCTATAAGATGAGTGATGTATGCAGGAAGATAGAAGACAAGTATATACCTATGAGACGAGTGATGTATGCAGGAAGATAGAAGACAAGTATATACCTATGAGACGAGGCTGCAATGGGACCTGCTTTGGCAACTGTTCTTGTACTACATGTTTGGCCTGTGCTTGAAACTGACTAGAGACTGGCCTTTGACCTCTCTGACCTTCATGACCTGAGGAAGGGCGAGGCTGACCTTGGTTGCCATGGCGATGATGTTTTTGAGCTTGATCAATAGGTGCTGGCCTGGCATATGGTGATTTGGCCTCCCTTTCCTGGATCTGTTGAAAGTTTCTCTTGAGTGTTGACTCACCAGGAATTTGTAAAATAGAGCTGGCAAAGAAAGATCACATAATTGAGAATACTGATTACTTGGAGATTTCAGGTAATACTAAGCTTAACAGGATCAAAAGGACTAACTTACCTTATGAGAAACTGGTAGTTACTGAATTTCATAAGCAAACATCAATATCTCTCTAAACACATGTAATCTTAGTTACAAGTTTTTAATTTTTTCCTTTCTTTACCTCTTAATAGACATTTTAAAATATTCATAAAATATTGAGAAAATATTTAAGCAATTTCTTCTCATGCACATTTTCTACTGAAATGATTCTGTACTGTATGAACTGCTACAAATATGTCAAGCTATATGAAGGGATGTAATCACTTGGACCAAGTCATTTTCAGAATTTGAGTTATGTCCCTTCACATAACATGACTGGCCTTGATAGGTTAAAAGCCATAAGTGCTAAATATAGATAAGTGCCTTATTATCAGAAATATAATTTGTTCTTTGTAACAGAGAGAAGACGACATGCCATTGGCTGTGCAGGAGCCCAGACACAACCATTTTAAAAAGTTTTACTTATCATTTATTCACTAAAGCTTCAACTGACCTGAAAGGAATCTTAAGAGTTTTTAATGTGTTTCAAGCAAAAATGCCAATATTTAAGATAGTATATTGAAGAAATATCAAAGGACATATGCAAACAATCTCACATAGGAGAAATCAAACCAGAAACCAATTATGAACCTGTTACATGTGAAACCTGATAATCACAATATATCACAATAAATGTAATCAGTGAATAGTAGGCTCTAAACACAGGAAGGTCAATGAAAATGTTTTTGGATTATATTTAAATAATCTCTGCATTGAACCATGTGATATATAACTCTTCCTTTTTCTTTGAATCGACATTACACTGTTAATAAGTTATTATTTAATCAAGCCAACAGAATATGATTCATGTTCAAAACATTTTGATCACCTTAAAATAGATTTTAAAAAACTATGTAGAAACCAATCTACTGATGAAACTATTGTGATCTAAAGACCATGTGCTCTAGTTCAGCAGCATGTATACAAAAGTCCCTTTCAAATATATTCACTTGGTACAAGTTATTATTACAGTCTTGATACTTAAGCTGATGAAAAATCCAATGTACAAATGTTTGCCACTGATATTTCTGCTCTGTCATCAAATGATAACTTGTTTTTTTTCCCCTTTTTTCTGAACAATGATCACAACACATACATTGTACTTTAGTTTGGTAAACAGTAAATCAATAATAGATAATTCCCTTGATGAATATAATCAGGCTAGCATCAGGATCAGTAGTGATTTCTGTTTTAAAAGAGGGATGCATTTTTTAAGAAAACGATGTAAAGGATGAATCAGTCAAATGGCCAGATTTTAGTGTGGTCAGAGAGGTAGAGTAATGTATATAGATAGGTACAAGGTTTAATCACATATTTGTGCTTGGTTTTGTTTGGTGCTTTATGGCACAGTAAGTTATTTAATGTGATGGCAAATGAAGTATAGTGCATGGCATATCAGCACAATGCTGCCTATATAGTGTAAAGTCGAAGTGTTCCATTAAAAAGAACACAAGACAGACAAAAATGGATAAAATGCCTCAAATTATACAGCACATTTTTAAACAAGTCCATGACCTTCTTAGATGAAATATTATCACAAGAACAGAACAAATGGCACAATGGTTGCCTCCATTTGTCATTTCTTGCGACATGCAAAAGGGCGAGTAAGGTAAAGCTAGAGATAACAATGAAATCCTAGATAGTCCACAACTTAACCTTTCTAATTCGGCAATCGGAGACAGAGTCTGAAAATACTCATCACTGTAATGAAATATCAATATTTAGCAATATGATACAAATGTTTGACAATAAATATACAAAATGATACTAACTTCATAACACTGTTTTGTTATCAATTATTGCATGATACTATCTTAGAATATCATAATTTTTTCATAGGTTATCAACTTTGTTTATTTTGTGGTTGCTGTAAACCAAAATGTTCATCAAAACATCAACTCTACAGTAAAAACAATTTGTTATAAAAATCCCACCTTACAAATTTAAGCTGCATCATAATCCCACATTAGAAGTTAAGTGATATAATAATCCCATCTTAGAAGATAACCAACATAATGATTTGTATAACACTGGTTTGTGCAATATAATACATATCAATACATGGTACAAGAAAATCTTTCCACCATTACACGAGATTAAGCTTGAAAAACTACCATTGTTGTGAAGAACTCAGGTAACTGCCTCTGTCCCTAACTAGTACATTTCAACAAAATTTTCATGTCTTGATGAAAATATGGGGAAAACTTATTTGAACATTTTTGTTAAGACATCTCAGTGAAGATATCGCGTAGTTATACCTGAGCCCTTAGGTACAACACGAGTGTATTACACTGCTTTATAATACATAAGTTTCAAATACATAAATGTGATATTAGTCAACATTCATTTGCTCTAACCTTGGTTCCCCTGGCATGGTACTCTCATCTTCCTCCTCATTATCACTACCCTCATATTCGTACTCCGTGTCATGGTCTTCAGCTACAATGGATAAAACAGCAAAGCTCACGTTTAAAATGTTTCAACTTAATTTCCTCAATGTTGACCTTATCAGCATAGCTACACAGTGACAACACATGGCTATAGCATTACCTGTGATGTATTCAGGCCCCATAATCTGCGTGTTTGTTAATACACATAATGCATGTTGATCAGAATTACATTAAAGAGTTACAGAACATTCTGAATCATATGTATATGGAAAACTCATTAATATAATTATGATAGATTGAAAACTCGTTAATATAATTAGGATAGATTGAAAACTCGTTAATACAATTATGATAGATTGAAAACTCGTTAATATAATTAGGATAGATTGAAAACTCGTTAATATAATTAGGATAGATTGAAAACTCGTTAATATAATTAGGATAGATTGAAAACTTGTTAATATAATTATGATAAATTGAAAACTCGTTAATATAATTAGGATAGATTGAAAACTCATTAATATAATTAGGATAGATTGAAAACTTGCTAATATAATTAGGATAGATTGAAAACTCGTTAATATAATTAGGATAGATTGAAAACTCGGATTGAAAACTCGTTAATATAATTACGATAGATTGAAAACTCGTTAATATAATTAGGATAGATTGAAAATCCAACAGTGCTCCCTTGCTGTAATACTTGAAAATTAAATTAACCTTCATTACAACTTGAATTTGGATATAACATGGTAGAGTCATGGCTTCCAAATTTTTACTTCCTTCATTAATTTCTTCCTACTGATGTCTGAATCACCAAAAAATTTGATTGCCATGTACTAGACTATGGTGTGCATAATATACACTTTTAAAAAAAAAAAAAAAAATCTTATTTTTGGGCAGGGGTGCATACTTTACAGAAGAACAGATCTTTTCTTCCAGGTCATTCTGACAAATTGCTGTAAAGCAAACTTCACATCACATTTATTCCTGAAATATTAAATCTGTCACATCATAACTAAACTGTTACTAGCCTTATTCAAGAAACAATATTTACAAATGTCAATAGCTTTTTTCTTTGATTGCCCTTGTTAATTAACTTGTTTCATTTTACAACACTATTTAGCATTTTTTTTATCTGCAACTTGACCAGAAATACATCTTTTTGTGACTACGATTTGTCTGTTATGATAATATTTACATATAATGTGCAACAAAATAATAATTTAATGTATGAAATGATAAATATTTCTTATTCTGTGGAGAAAAAACCCCACTTGATTTTTTTAATTTATTTCTCATCTTGAAATGAACTAACAACCTAATTAAACGTGTATGTCAGGGGTGATATGTAGACCTTAAAGTGGCTATCATTACCCAATCTCCATTTTATTGACATTTTAAATGAACTTCATTTGTATATGATATGTATGTGAATTTCATTCTTTTTACCTTACAAATGCATTTCTGATTTTTAATCATTTGTTACACACCATCTAAGTGCACTATGATTTAAAACATTCATTATTTTTTCTTCGTTCTGTCTTTTTCTACTGTAGGAATTTATACATTCCTTTTGGAAATTCTGAAATTCCATTTTCTGAAGCAGTCCAGACAATTCTCATGAGCAACTTACGTTTCTTGTTCTTTTTATGTCGATCAATGTGGTCCTTGAGCTGGATTCGCACTTGTCTCTCAGTGGGCTGATCCCGGATGAACGAATGTTTCAACAGCTGCTCTGTGTTTAGGCGCTGAGTATAATCCTTTATTAAACAGGACTCCACAAAATTGTGAAATCTTGTTGACCTAAAAATGTAAATATTTCTTTTTACAAAACTTTACAAAACAAATTAAACAACCAGCAATGTTTGCAAGTTTTCATTCCTTCAAACCTTTGCAAATCATCAAAACAATTAAATATTTTCTCTTTTAAATTTGGGTCCAAAAATTTTAACAAATATTTCTTATTTTAATACCAGTAATTAGTTGCAAACCTCTGGCACATAAATCAAAAAGTTAGAAAAGAGAGTGCCCTTTTTTATCAAATCAGGCTTTTAATTAGCTATAAAGTAAACAAGAGATTATATTAGGCCTTGTCTAGATAAAAATACATATTATGTTAGAAGTTCTTCTATATCCTCACAAAATCCAGCCATCTCAAGCGAAAATGATGATAACAATATCTATTTTCTCATTTTTGCATTAAACACAATTCATTAAGCCCATGCGATTTTTTCAATGACACTTCAAGAACTATCCAAAAGTTTTCAAAGAGTATGTTGTACTTACCAGTGTTAAGTGTCAATTGATCCAATAAATTATATCCCATGTTATTTACTGATGCATTACATTTGCCCAATACAACAAAATTCCACATAAAAAGTGAAATATTGAAACCAGTTTGAAAGTTTTGTTTTCCCTCAAATATATTCAAGGAGTTTTGTTTTCTCTCAAATAAAATCCAGGATTTTTCAAAGATACAATGAATGTGTTAGAAATTCAACTGGCATGAGTGTGTCAGCATAACTATAAAGGATAGAATACAAGTATGACAGTTGTCCCTCTATTGGTTTGGAACCTAAGAAAAATTCATAAAACATGTCCCTACCATTTTGAAGATTTTCAAATGACATTGAGATTGGATGGGTAATACAGTCTCAAGGATTGCATGAATATGAACGGATAGAGCTGCCTTAACCCAAAGTCCATGTATGATAGCTATCTACTCCAGACTTTGAAACATCTGACCATCCAGAAATAATTTAGGCAAAAAAATAACTGGTTTTCCAATGATCTTGACCTTGCCCATAGCTTATCAGATTGCTGTTGTTGTTGTTATAGGGTTCAATGTCATTTTTCAGTATACAATAGGCTATACATGGCAGCCAGTATTAATGGTGTAAGAAGAACCAGAGGAAAACGTTAGAAAGAACCACCGACCCAAAAGAAGCTATTGACAAGCTTTCTCACATACCCACATTGGCTGAAGGTAATGGGGTTTGCAAATGAATGTACATTGCCTTTAAGGTTAAGAACTTACATCCATATTGACAGCAATCCCTCAACAGTAACCATTAAGAAAAAATTTAACCAAAAACATAACCAAAACATTTTATCATTATTGGGTGGCCATAATGTTTTTAAATCATAACTGCCAGCTGAATAGGATGATAAACAAAGGTTAAACTTGTCTACATCTATATTATGCAGGTTTTCCATCAAAGAGCTGAAAAGTTAATATGAAGCAGATATATAATGTCTCACCTGCAAGCCATCTTTTTATGTAGTTCTATAACTAACAAAATGTATGTATGTAGTAACATTGTATGGTAACTCAGCACAATTGTGACTATATGGTGCCACCAGAAAGTTTGAGAAATGTAAAAATTGATTATATAAAAAGTTAGGTTCACAAACCCTTCCAAATAAATGTAAAAATCAAGTACAAGATAAACTATAAATATTTTCAGCTCAAAGTTTACTATCAAAACTTAATATGGTAAGCAAGAAAGGTGCTTTGATATTTATGTCTAAATATGCACTAATCAAGGTGATTGTTGTTGCTTTGGGTTTAACACCAGCTTTCAGCACATCATAGGATATACATAGTATCCAGTGGATGAAGAACTCAGCAAAACCCGTGGAAGAACCACCAACCCATGGGAAACTACTGGCAAGCTTTCTTACATAGCAACATTGGACGAGCATGAAACTTGAACCGACACAGACAGAGGTGTCAGTGATACATAAAGGCTAGAGCCACCCTAATGAAAGCAAGACAAAAGGCATATCATTATGAAACATAACAAAATAGCCGTCTTACCATTTGGCAGATGATTTTAATTTTGGTGGCGTGTTCCTGGGTATCAAGAATAAGGCCCTCATAGGGTGCATATCACAGAGAGCTGGAAAAAATATAAAATGTTGCTGAACTAAGAAAATGTTGATGCTCTTATGTTATTTGATTCAAAGCAAATGGTATCAATATTTTTTCACTAACTGAAAGAATACATTGGTCCCCTAATTGATGAATGCATCTGAGGGTTGTAAATGGCTTTCAGGAGAATAAAAACACAAAAACAAGAGGGATACTGTTTATTCTTACTTTTAAGTGGGATCCCACTGCAAATGCATAAACTCGAATCTGCAATTGGATAATGGACTAGCCTATACGGTAATACGGTTGTGTATAATATTTCTGTGGTAATCAGAACAAACAGTATAGATCCTGAGAATATACATGATAATATTTTTGTGAATTAAAAACAATTATTCAAGAAATTATGTCCTTATATTAATGTGCTCTAGGTATGCTTATCTATCTTGTACTATCTTCTAAAATAATCTTGCGATTTGTATATGATTTCAGGATTGAGGAATAGGAATAAGTAAAACAGAAATGGACATAACTAATACCCTCAGGGGTGGGGTGGGGTGGGGTGGGGTGTAAACAAAAACAAATTAAAAGTAATGCTTATTGACTTCAGATTTGAACAGTTTAACTTTAATTAATAGGACAAATTGCATCCCTAATTTCTTTAAACACATCATTATGCCAAGGTGACAAAATAAATCCATCTCAATAATGTAAAGTTCATGAGAAAAATTAAACTTCTTACGTGGCTTTCCTTCAGCCATTTCAATACATGTAATTCCTAGAGACCACAAGTCACTCTGAAAATAGATAAATATCGCCATTTACCATACATGTGATCCTATGGTATGAAATTCCTTAATTTAAAACAAAAACTTTACAACAAAAGTTTGACAACCAGTCTAACATTAATAGAGAGGGTAAAAATAACAATATGTAAGAATTTTTAATGATACAAATTACAATAATGTATTGTATGAATGATTACCATTATATTAATATATGGGTACATCACTATTTACCATCTGCAAACCAGCCAACATTAAAAAATATCAAAATCAGGAATTTGCCCCCAAATAAACTTTAAAAATCAGGAGGCAGGGCAAAAATATCAGGAGGTACAAGAGTAAGGTGTATATATCATGATTAAAGATGGTTACTTTTGTTATTTCAGTCCATCATGTTTTAGATTTGCATTACAGCAAAAGTTCATAATTTTTGGGTCATTGGGTGCCAAATTAGCTAACAAGAATAGCTTTCAGGGTTGATGATGACAGGCTGGCTCTTTGGCTAGTAATGATTTTTCGGACCACTGAGAATGCTCTCTTAGCATTGCTGATGCTGTGCTTTATGGAAAGTACTGATAGCATTACTCTCTCAAGGGTTGGAAAGAACAGTTGGCCAGATCGCTTCCTTTTTTCCTGAGAACAACCCACTAACGGTTGACTTAATCATGCAAGCATTGCAGATGTGTCAAAACAATTTGTAGCATTGTTTAAGGACCTGACCTTTTTCTCCAACCAAATGGAAGGAATCAACATTGATGATCTGCATAGAGTTTCAGCTTTTCCAAATCCACAATTCTTATGCAGAATTGAATGTGGAAAGAGCTGATCATCAGTGGCATAATGCATGATAGGTCCCGCAAGTCAATTAACAAAAGAAAGCATACTGTTTCTCTCAATCACTTCTATATTTTTTATCCCATTTCGTATTCTTGGCTGGTGAAAAGTCATGTTACTTTCTTTTCTTCTTAATTGCTTCTTGCAGATAAATGTCTCCATTATGATGCTAAGATTTGTTGATGGGGTCAGATAAAGAGAACCACACTGTTAAAGTACTAAGAAACATACCAGACACAGAAAAACTAGAAACAGAAACGGAAACATAAAATTATGCATTTGTTTTAGAAATGTTTTTTTCTTCAGGGAGTTAAAAATTTAGGATTTCATGAAAATCAGGGAATTGGGAGATAACTCCATAAATCGAGATTCTCCCAATCTTTTTAGTAGCATTGGCAGGTCTCCCTTTGCATAAACATTTATTTTTATTTAATATTGATTAAAACTAAGGAAACTTAGGTGTGTCAAAGTTTGACTCTATTAATCATTAAACTGTGAAATTATCTGAACAGTTTATGTGCTTCTTTACGAGTGGAAAAAACGTTTGTAGATATTTTCACACCTAATCACAAATGGCTTTTCTCAAGGTACATAAAATTGATCTATGCTATGAGTTCTATTTACTCTTAATTCATTTATTTTCACTGATAATATATAGCTTTTTTGTGAAATATTAACCCTTTCCTAGGCACATAAATCTGGAAGGGTTTATATTGTTTTCACAGACCATTTGTGATCTTCCATTTCTTTGTCTGCGAAACCATAAATTAGCCACCAACCACCCTCCTCCAAAAATGAATTTGATGAGACATTTTAATTTTAGAATATGTAGATAAGTATTAAAAAAGAAGATGTGTAATAAACAGAAAACCATGTATTGTTCCAAGCTGTAGGAAAGAACTTGTTTGATAAAGAACCTGAATATGTCAAGGTCGCCTCAATGTATTCTCAAGCCATATCAATCTTGTTCTTCAAGCCAGTTCTAGAAATGTATCATTTTTGGCTGCCAATTCAAACAGTTTTTTCTTCATATTTTATATCCCCTTTTTATTTCTCCTATATTCATAAATGCATCCTCCATATTAGAAAGAAAAAAGTGTGTCCAAGGGAGATAATTAAGAAATTGTGATATGATGATTGTGGCTTACCCTATTGTCATAAGTGGCATCTGGATTTTCATCACAGGCAATAACTTCTGGGGCCATCCTTTAAAAAGATGGGAAATAAAATGTCTCTTACTTCTGTGCATGAATTTCTGAATACATCCATTTAAAAGTGACATTTCTGAATTAGGGTATTTCTGGATGTAGGCACTAAACTTATTTTTTAAGCACTAACCGTGCTGTACTCAATAAATGGGGAAAGTAAAGCCCAGTTATGTGATGAATGTATGTATTTTGGAAATGCTTTACGGTACTTCAGAGATGAAAATTTTCCAAAATGTTTAATCTGCCACTTTTTTTAAAAAAAAAAATCTCTATGTCCTTCATTTCCAAATTAGACTAAACCCTAATATAGATTTTCACATATTGTGCTACAGACAATTGGCTTTGGTTTTAATTTACAGTGCATCTTGTAATTAAGTCACATTTTTCACTACAATGATTGAGTGGTAAGTGAAGTAACTCTTTAATTCTTTCCTCTAGTTACTTTACAAACCAGAGACCCTTCTCAGATTTTAAATACCAAACGTATCCAGAAATTTATCATGCATGTTACTCATATAGATTCCAATGTATACTGAAATGGTTTAGTTATCTGATCCAAGAACAAGTTTCCACAATTTATCAAAGATCATCTCAAAGAATTAACTATGTGAATATTCTTCCAAATACTGATCGAATACTAAATCCTACATGCTACTTACCAGTATGGGGTCCCAATAAAAGTATTTCTCCTTCCTATTGTTTTATCTAATTGAGCACTTACACCGAAATCAACTGAAAAAGTGAAAATGAAAACAATCAGCCATCGCAGTGCATTTGTAACCCACCTCCCAAAATTTACTATATGAATTATTACTGGTTTATCCTATTTTATTCCTCACCAATTCAGAATTACTTTTTCCACAGCAGTGAAAGCATGCTGGTAGTTAAGTTTGGAATTAACAAAATACGAAAGATAGAGATCTAAAGCTTAATAAAATTCGGAATTAAACTTGATCTAATTCGCAATTAAACTTGATCAAATTTGGAATTAAACTTGATCAAATTCAGAATTAAACTTGATCAAATTCAGCTTTATTTATGATGGGACAGATCGAGCATGTGCAACTTCCTCCATGGAATGGGCTGGATAAATGATCTTTTTGAGTCACACCTATGATCTAAGTAGATAAAACCAGGCCATGAGCCAGATGCATCACACTGCCATAGGTTGCACATGCCTGGGTTAAATACTGCAAATCACCTCAATCCCAAACTTTAACGATAATACAGATGGCCTAACACTTACTTGATATACTGAAAATCAGAAATATTCACAGTTGATTTAATTTCATAACTGTCATAGGTATGAAAAACCAATGAAAATAAATCCAACACATAATCAGAAATATTCACAGACGATTAATTTCATAACTGTCATAGGCATGAAAAACCCATGAAAATAAATCCAACACATAATCAGAAATATTCACAGACGATTAATTTCATAACTGTCATAGGTATGAAAAACGCATGAAAACAAATCCAACACATAATCAGAAATATTCACAGATGATTAATTTCATAACTGTCATAGGTATGAAAAACCCAAGAAAATAAATCCAACACATAATCAGAAATATTCACAGACAATTAATTTCATAACTGTCATAGGTATGAAAAACTCAAGAAAATAAATCCAACACAAAATCAGTTTGTTTTGTTTTTTAGGGTTTAACGCCATTTTTCAGCACACAATAGGCTATACATGGCAGCCAGTATTATTGGTGGAGGAAGAACCAGGGAAAACCCCCAGAAAGAACCACCTACCCACAAGAAGCTACTGGCAAGCTTTCTCACATAACTGCATTAGCCGAATCTTAGACTCGGACCCACGCAGACAGAGGTGAGACGGCAGTGATCCGTAACGGACAGCGCTTTAGACCACTCGGCCACTCGGGGCCCCCCAACACATAATCTGAAATATTCACAGACGATTAATTTCATAACTGTCATAAGTATGAAAAACGCATGAAAATAAATCCAACACATAATCAGAAATATTCAGACGATTAATTTCATAACTGTCATAGGTATGAAAAACCCATGAAAATAAATCCAACACATAATCAGAAATATTCACAGATGATTAATTTCATAACTGTCATAAGTATGAAAAACGCATGAAAATAAATCTGACACATAATCAGAAATATTCAGGCAATTAATTTCATAACTGTCATAGGTATGAAAAACCCATGAAAATAAATCCAACACATAATCAGAAATATTCACAGACAATTAATTTCATAATTGTCATAGGTATGAAAAACCCATGAAAATAAATCCAACACATAATCAGAAATATTCACAGACAATTAATTTCATAACTGTCATAGGTATGAAAAACGCATGAAAATAAATCCAACACATAATCAGAAATATTCACAGACAAATAATTTCATAACTGTCATAGGTATGAAAAACCCATGAAAATAAATTCAACACATAATCAGAAATATTCACAGATAATTAATTTCATAACTGTCATAAGTATGAAAAACCCATGAAAATAAATCCAACACATAATCAGAAATATTCACAGACAATTAATTTCATAACTGTCATAGGTATGAAAAACCCATGAAAATAAATCCAACACATAAAAGTTCTGTTTAACAACAGTTATGTCATGGAACCATATCCCATGAAATCGTGTTTTCTCCCCAAGCACAAACTTGTATCCCCACAAATATTTATGATTACATAGATAGACTTTTAAATATGTACAAATGACATAAAAATCTCATTTTAGGCATTCATAGATCAGTAAGGCAGTTGATTTTTTTTCATCAAGATTTAAGACTTTTCAGTAAGCTGCAACAAAATAGCAATGCTATTGTAAAGCTGGAAAAACTAAAGTTTGATGCATCGCTGATAAACATTTTCTGCAACTGAAAAGTTTGTAAAGTATGTGAAGACTTTATTTACCACTAGTATAGTTGCAGAAACTCTAGTTCCAAACCCTATGCAGCTCAATGGCTTGTTGCTATCTCTTAACTTGACATCATTCTTGAAAATTCTTTACCATTTCACATGAAGATGGCAATTATATATCACGTCACGAGACAAACTCAAATTGGCACATGATGTCCAATAAATATAATTATGTTCTTTCCAGCTTTTATTAACAAGAATCTAAATACTCCTTTTAATTCTTCTGTATTGATTATTAACACTTTTCTAGATACTTATTTTCCCTTTCGTGTTAAAAATGAATTACTTTCTGGACGCCATTTTTAAAAATTCTATAATCAACAGTTTGATCATGTAGATGCTTTGAATGAACAAATAGGTACAGTTTAAAGCATCTGGGGTGCTGCTGTCAAATTAGTCTGGTTCCCTGACTAATTTCACTAATTCTAAGATGACACCTGGAACCAAATAAAACACGGATGAACCAAATTTCCAGATTTTTTGGCAATGATCATTTAACAAAAAGTCTATGCTATGATGCTTAAGTCCATACTTTAAGGGTAATTTTTGTAAGACTTAAGGCAAAATCAAAAGAGTTGGCAGGTCTCCATTCAGTCAACAGTTTAGAATATACTCCCCCTATGACAACCAGTATATCCAGAAATTATGTTCTGGCAGTTGTCTTGAGACAAAACTTTTGAAAAGAACAAAGGAAACAATAAAGCCTATCTTGAAAGATCACTGCTATGAGACCACCTTTACTGAGCGATCAGACTCCATGCACCGATTTATTAATACCACCTGTCCTTAGAGACCACAATTCTCTGGCAAAAAAAGGAGGTCTATAGCGACTGATCCTACTGTAGTTACAGTTTCTTTTTTCTTTCTTTCTTTATATTATTATCATTATATGCTATATGTATTATAATGTAACATTGCATGCTAGACTTGACCTTGTCCAATACTGAATTCATTTCTGCCTGTCCTGATTTACTTTTGTTTTAAAATTTTATTTTGCACAAACAACCAGTACATAGATAAATTATTCTCTATGTGTATGTTCTCAATATCAGGGTCATTATTAAGAGAAAAAGTAAATATGTCTATTTGAGTCAAAGTTTTGGAATTTCCTGAGTGTAATCTGTAATCTTTTGATTTTGTATACATCAGGATCATTAGGGGCCCTAAGTGGCCGAGTGGTCTAAAGCGCTGTCCATTACGGACCACTGCCATCTCACCTCTTGCTGCGTGTGTTCGAGTCTAAGATTTGGCAAATGTAGTTATGTGAGAAAGCTTGCCAGTAGCTTCTTGTGGGTCGGTGGTTCTTTCCGGGGGTTGTCCGGGTTCTGCCTCCACCAATGATACTGGCCGCCATGTATAGCCTATATTGTGCTGAAAAATGGCCTTAAACCATAAAAATCAGGATCATTCTACAAGGTTAATTTCCAATAGATAATGTTTTTCTTAACAGACAATGCTAGTTGTGATAAGAGGTCAAGTAGTAGTGGAAATTTTACTTTATCAAATTATTGAATTCAAATGATTATTTTCTCTGGAAAGACAAAAGTACTCTGACAAAATTCTTGGACAGACATTCACTGAAATTTATACTGAATTCAAACCTGGAATTATATTTTTGTGATTCAACGAAATAGTTTTGACAAATCCACTCTACAAGCTATAAAAGACATGTCACCACCTTCAGTTTTTGGATTTCTAGGTACTTGTACTGAGTTTTATTCAGGTCATTAAATTATTAGGACTTGTGTCTTTAATTCTTGAATTGTTTTGGGATATAATTCACAAAACCAACAAGTTGTTTTTTTTCTCATTTTTACTTTCTATTCAAGGGAAATTAATATTTGTTATATTTTACAAAGCTGGTTGTCTTTCACTCTTTTCTTTACTTATTTTAAGAGCATACACTCATAACAGCATCATCAAGAAATTAACTGCATTGACACTTTCTAATTAAGACAATAACTGTTGCAACATAGTACTATCAAGAAAAAACTGACCTGACAGTTTCATCAAGACAGCTTTATAGATGCAGACATGGTAAGACAATAATTGCCAAGACAAAGAATCATAGAGACAAAAATTGCCATGACACTGTATCTATGAGCACAATAACTGCCCTGACATCATATTCTCAAGAAAATAAATGCTCTGATGCAGCATCATGAAGACCTGACACAGAGTTTGACAATGAAGTTAAATTCTATCATACTACTGACTTTTGAAAATTACCTAGTTTAACTTCTGCATTGTCTGTGAGAAGCACATTCTGTCCCTTGATATCTCTATGAATGACTCTGTTGGCGTGAAGATGTGAGAGACCCTGAAGAAAAAAAAGGGTTAATATGAACAACAGTAAAAAGTGCAGCCCATGGACCTCATTTGCATATCAAATTATTTCCTGCAGCCCACAATGAAACCAGGAATTTGTAAAATAATAATGCAATTTTTTTTCCAGGGATGCAACCCTTGGGCCAATTTACTAATCCTCATGTGGCCCTCATGGTGATCTGAGCTTCAGACCCCTTATTTGAAATAACTCATTATTCGCACTGTGCCATTACAGATTACCGCTCTGGTGGCCTAGTGGTTAGAGCGTCCGCCACAAAAGCAAGAGGTCATGGGTTCAATCCCCAGCCAAGTCACACCAAAGACTTACAAAAATGGTACTAACAGCTGCCTTGCTTGGTGCTCAGCATTAAGAGGTTAGTGTTAGAACTAGTCGGCCTGGTGTCAGGATAATGTGACCAGGTGGGACATCATGCTACATGTTTGTATAATTCCTTCAATGAGAAAACTAATTTTTAAAAAAACAACTAAAACTGGCTAAAGGCCCCTAAAGGAAAGAAAATATTAACTTGCAAATGAGGGATATTGGCACCAATCCGTCAATTGAATGAGGATCCCATGTCATACTATTGATTTTGGCAAGTAGATATTGCTTTTGCACTTTTATTGTTATAATAAACAGAAAATCTTGGTTAACATCTATTTCCTTTACAAGAATATTGTTGACATGGAAATGTTCTCTTTACATATTATGATAGGATATGGTATTTGATGAAGAAATTGCAGTATGAATAATATTTCCCTTTAAGAAAATAAAAATATGCATGCATGCACAGACAAACACAGACACAGACAGACAGACAGACAGACAGACACACACACATAAGTAATACTATGTTACCCTGAGAATCTCTCTGGCGATATAGGAAATCCATTCCTCCTTTAGACTGTTCCCTTTGGTCGCTGAAACAAATGAAAATCTTAATTAGGAAGTATATCCAATGCAATAATTAGCAAATATCATATGTACCTACAGTAAACTTACCTAGTGTTTACTGTTCACTTGTATTTATTATGCAACATTTACATACCAACTCATGAGATTCTACAAGCAACTGTCAGAGAAAATTGCCCAAGTGCAAGCCTAGCCGCAGTATTCATACCACTTGTACAGACAGGCAGTCCATCTGGACAAACATCATCAACCTGTATCGAATGCCATACTACTGCTGGAATATTCCAATAAATATTGCCTACAAATCTGATAATACTATGATGCAGTGCCACCTGAAGACTATGAATTAAAAAAAAGTTGAAAAAAAGAAAACCAAATAGCTTTGTACCTTCTTTATAAGATGTGCAATAGAATTTATCAGTTTTCTTAAATTAAACTCTTATTATATATATATATATATATATATATATATATATATATATATATATATATATATATATATATATATATATACTCTTGCAAGACTCTTGATATTACTCTGGAACTCTGGATCCCCTAAGCAGTATCATTTTTGATCAGATACAGTTATGTAAAATGGTGATAAATGAACCATACTTTGAAACTTTTTATTGTTTTGTTTTACTGTATGAATTCATGCATAATAGTTAATTTATTTATATGTTTGCCATCCAAAAGAAAAGAATCTGCAAATATATTGAAGTTTATATGCTAAACAACATTTTGTCAGTGTTATTGACCAAAACTGACAATCTCTTCTAGATACCTGGCTAAATAAGGTGACAATAATGGCCTGTAAATTCTGCAAAGACATGCATTAAAAGACTCTTAAATCCACATCTATAAAAAAAATCAAAATTAGTCAATACTGCAGGCTGATCGCAATCATGAAAGACATGTTGTCATAAGCAACGAGTTCTACAAATTTATTACTTTAATGACACAATTCTGACGTGGCTAGATATATTTCATATTTAGGAAAGCAATATCAATAAATGACCTTAATGTACTAAACAGTTACATGAACAGTTGTCATCAATTCCTCCTTTACCTTTGACCATGTCTGTGACTGATCCTGCCCCACAGAACTCCATGACCAGCTGCAAAGAACCAAATTATCATTAGTACCATATATACTTGCTTGTAGAGTTCAACTGCTAAAACACAGACCCAGATCTGTCATTGCAAAATGCAGATCAGGGTCTACATGTATGCTGCTTGTTCCACTGATTACTCCTATCAAACTGCACACACACAGACATACCGATGCATTATGCATCAGTAGTTCTGGGTCTATGCAGTTTTCAGCTGTTGTTGTTGTAGGGTTTAACGTCATTTTTCAGTGTACGATAGGCTGTACATGGCAGCCGGTATTATTGGTGGAGGAAGAACCCGGGAAAACCCCCCGAAAGAATCACCGACCCACGAGAAGATACTAGCAAGCTTTCTCACATAACTACATTAGCCGAATCTTAGACTCGAACCTGTGCAGACAGAGATGAGATGTCAGTGATCCACAACAGAAAATGCTTTAGACCACTCGCCCCCCCCCCCCAAGCAGTTTTTAGCTGAACTCTACTTAAAAACCAAGTATATATAAGGTACATTCTAGCCATAACAATAGCTCATTAAGTTTTCTTTAAAGATCCCATTCTAATATGATATCTATCTGGGATTCACTAATTGACCAGCAATAATAAATACTTAAAATCAAAATAATGTGATCATTAGGAATTATAAAGCTGTAAATGGTGCGTGTCAATAAATATTAAGATGAAAAGGTATTTAGTATGAATGAAGCTTTATACATTATACAAAAGAGTCAAAATAAGAGGTGGTCTCTCCTGAGAGGTCATATGCTATATAATCAATAAATCTGTGCATTGAAAATCTGGTCTGTCAAGACAGTTGGTCTCAAACAAAATGTTACTTCAAGACTGTTTACTTTATGTTAACAACAGACAGGCCATTTGATGTTCAGCCAACTAATTATTGGGAAACACAATACAACATCATCCAAAATCTTAACGCAAATTTTTCAAACGACTCTGACTTAATCTGGAGTGGTATGTGGTGGGATACAGAGAGGAAGGTTCAAAGGTTAATGATTATACTGTGCAAGTATGAAATGAATCCCTCAAATTGTTTGGTACTTTTTGGCTTAAGAAAAACATTAACCAAAACTTGAACTGACACTGCAGAAAAGGATTCCATTATCAGAGTAAGCGTCCCCTATACTCATCTATGAAAAAGCAGCAAACTTCAAGACAGAAAGGATTCACTTATTTTCAAAGTTCTGTGAACAACATACTTCATTATTATAAAGTCTTCCTGTAGTCCTCAGTTTAAGATTTCCTGAACTATAACATGGTTTCAAGGCACCCAATAACCACTAGCGGAACAACTAAAAATCATCATTGGGCAATACACTTTAAAATAAATAACGAAATTTTTTGTATAGAATTTTTTTTTTTTAAATTTAAGTCAGCCAACATGTACCAGGGTACTCGGGTAACCACTCAATGATAATAACTGGATAATAAAATGGACAACTGGGTACCCTTTAAAAAAACGTTTCCAAGCTTAGATTGAGATACGTAGTAATGATTACAGTTTGAGGCTCATGTCATGTGTGCATTATTCATCACAGGCTGAGGGGCTCATAACACTGCTTACAATTTACTAGTAATACATGCGCATTATAAAAGAGAGAACACATCTCTCCTTTCTCATACAACCTATTTAAGAATCGATGCTGATATTTCAAGCTAAATTTTGTGTAGTGTAGACATTTTCCAATGCTACCACTCGACATACCATGATTGGGCTACCTTA
Organism: Unio pictorum; assembly: GCA_030141615.1. Lineage (NCBI taxonomy): Eukaryota > Metazoa > Mollusca > Bivalvia > Unionida > Unionidae > Unio > Unio pictorum. Next base: position 1,546,651 of record JARLTB010000046.1, read on the forward strand.
TTATGCAAGTGCTTCACTTCATTGGCCAATGGAAAATGATGTACTACTCATACCATGATTGGGCTACCTTATTATGCAAGTGCTTCACTTCATTGGCCAATGGAAAATGATGTACTACGCATGTTTACAACTTATTTTAGTATTAATATATAGTACATAATTATATGACTGATTGTTAAGTTGGAAACAACAATACAGGCCACTGTGTTCATCTTTAGATTTCTGTCTAATTTTTCTATATAATGTATGTACAAAAAGCAGTCACAAGAAAATAGACTGTTTCTTGACTGTGGAACCACATGTCGCAGATTAATCTATTTTGATACCACATATATAGATGACCCATTTTAACTGAGAATATATGCTGCTGAGATCTAAACTCAAGTAAACAGAGGTGAGATGCTAGCGATCAGTAAAGGTGAGCGCTTCGGACCTATTTGCCACGCAGGGTCCAAACTCTATTGCTATAAGGTCAATAAAATACACAGTAATTTGAATAATATAAAAATAAAAATAAGACATAGCGATTATCATTTCAAACTGTTCTCAACCAATTCAATAAATGTTTTTAAGCTTCTTGAAAAATCTTTTTTGCGCGATACTGAAAAATTAATGGTTGAAATTATCAATCCATATTGATCAAAATTGTGAAATAACCTACCCACAGTTGGTCATCTTTCCCTGCTGGGCTCTTTTTAATGAATGCCCCATAGTATGTGGCAATGTTTCTGTGGTGAGAGAACTGAAACAAGGAAAATAAAGACAAATTTTAAGATTAAGAATATAATATATTAACGTTATGATTTTAGAAAATATTGAACCCCATAATTTCAATGAAACAATCATAATAAAGTCAAAAAGCAAATTATGTGGAAATTTATATTCACATCTACTGGGGTTAACTGAAAATGATTGGTAAAAATGGCAGTCGAGTGAATTGTCCAATCACTTTTCCTATCAAGTACAGATCTTAGGCAGAATTTCTCAAAAATAAAAAGAATGTTCTGTCAAAACTATTGCCAATTTTGTTCAGTGAAAGTCAATATTTGATACTGGAAGTCTTGTTGTTTCATAGTTTTGAAACTGTTGTGAAAGCTTTGCTTTCACTCTTGAATCATAACAAACACCAGTGTAGATGGCAGAATGTTATATATATTTTAATTACAGTCAAACCTATTTATAGCAGCCACCCATGGGAAAAGGCAAAAGCGACCTTTGTAGACAGGTGACATCTGATGGCATGTACAACTCTCAAACTTGGTTCAAGACAAATTGATGTACTATGAACCAAATAGCATTATTATTATTATTATTATTCTCATTTTTATTATCTGTTATTATTCCAGTAGTAGCAGTTGTATGCTAAAGATACATGTATTAAGTAAGTGATTTAGAAATTTCAACTATGTACATGTACACATCTCTCTCTCTCTCTCTCTCTCTCTATATATATATATATATATATTAGGCATGAAAACATGGTGACACTCTAAACAACTGATGGATTAAGCTGTTACTCTAACTCACCAAGATCAAAAGACAGCTTGTGTTTGTGACCTTTGATGATTAGTCAATGAAAAGAAGCTTCCTGGGGCAATTTGTTAATAGGACCTAAAATCCAACTTTCCTCTGACCTTATCAAATCATTTTTCATATTCAGGCATTTCTGTTGAGTCAGTTGGAATTGGCCACCATAAAGCTAGAACAGATTCATAAGACAAGAAGACATGACAACATATCAAGTGATCCAACAAAACCTTTTCTAACATGTGTTCCATACTAGAATAATCTGACATTTTCCAAGTTGCTGTGACAGGTTTCTTGTTAATGTTCTCGAATTATAGATGTTGAGAACTATGTGTTCATTCCTTCTTTTACAAAAAATATGTGAATTTCATTTAACATTTTCAAATTTATGAATAATAACTTTGGACAATGGTTTATTGTTCATATCTCGTGACTCCATGGATATGTAGGTTACAAGATTTGAGTAGTTATGTGACCAGCAATGCAAATGGTGAGTACCAGGTCAAATTTCATCAATGCTGTAGTTTCAGCTTTTCTGTAAGCAGATTGAAGACATTATAATACTTGCATTTTCTCAGAAATGAAATCATTTTCCAATTAATATCATAAAGATATGACTTGAAGTAACATAATTTTAGTCTGCTAGGTCTGCAAGTAATTGGCTATCCCATGCCACCATCACATGGCGGTGATGAATTCAAATTTTTCTCTATAGGTTATTGTCTCTGACCCTACAGCTCAAAATAACTGTCTAAATGTCACAAATGGGGTGGGACAGGTCAAAGGATACTCAGATTATTAAATCATAATGGATATCTAATGCAGTATACCCCTTGTAAGGTTAAAAACTGTCTTGCTTTCAGTGTCAACATGTTGACTCCTTAGTTTTAATGGATTACAGTTGAATATGAAACATTTACACATTTTATTCAGACTAGATACCTTTCACAGGGCTTCTGCTATGGTAACGCTACTGCCAGTAGCTCATACCGGCAAGGATGGGAAAAGCCTGTACAAAGCCAAATTTTACAAGTAAGAATGTTAATCATCCAATCTCATCAATGCATGGTTTACCAATTGCATAGACTGGAGAAAATTGTGTTGCAAACAATAGTTTAGAGTAAGAAAATGAAATTAATGAGTTCCTGACCGTCAATGGATCTGCATACCTAATGGACTGCATCACAAATAAAGATGATACTGCAGTTAGTTCCACACAGCAATGTAAATTTTATCCTATCTGGAACTCAGTAAATTATCAGGTCAGCATCATTTTATGTACCTAATTCACTGAACACGAAGTATTTATAACAAATTAGGTGCTTCTAGCTACATTTATTGACAATGACCTTAAAATTTACAAACTTGCCGATAGAATAAAATTTGCAATGATGTGTGGAACAAACTACTCCACACACAACTTGTGTTCAGATTTCACATACATAAATAGTTTCCTTGCACCGCATAAAATGTTTGATTTTAGTGGCTTGGTGTGAGTGAAAGCCTTCAACTGACTAAATAGAAACTGGCAAATTTTAAACCATGCTGGTCCCACAGAAAACCAACACTTGTTTATTAATTTGTTTTGAAGAGTAAATAAAAGCAATAAACTCCATAACAAAGAAAAATTTCACTACTCAGGCATTTATTTAACAACGGAAAGAATATCAGTGATGGAATTCAAGTCCCAGTGAAACGGATTTAGTGTTGATGCTGACACATGAAAATTAAAATATGTAATTCTTTCTTAGTTTCTTTGCGTTTTTCAATTCTTCCACTCTTGAATTTGATGGCGAAAAAGCTTTTGATAAGCTATCCTTTGAAACTGGAGCATTATGTCTGTCTTCAGCACTTGTACTCGGGACTGGCATGTATTTATCATTACAGATTCCACAATACAAAATGGAATGAAGCAGAAAGTTACCACTTGGATCAAGATCCATGAAACAGAAAGGAGTGCTTTAATTTGTATTATTTCATCTTTAATCAAATAAAAAGAATCCCTTGCAATCCAGTACAGAGATAAGCTGACTCTATTTCTAGCGCAAACCTGGCAGGGAAAAAGGACTATAACTGTATGAAAATAATAAGTCAGTGTCTGACAAACTTTGATGTTGAGACAGTTAACATTCAAGACTCAAAACATTTTCTTCAGTTTGTTCATGACGGTACACAAATGCCTCCTTTTCCAGTACAGAGGTACATTTTATTGGTAAACACTGACATATGCCAGTGTAATGGAACCTCTGCCTTTACATATGACATCAAACAAAAGGATTTGCATAACAGAAGCAGTACTGATATGCTCAAGTAACCATGGAAGCAATATGAAAAACATAGCCACTGACACATGGAAGACAGGTGACCACTGTTTATATGACATTTATAAAGTAACTTTGCCAGAGGAATATTAGCATGGCTGTTAGGACAGGTCTGACTGTACTTAACAACTGGTGGCAGAAAGGTCATAGAATAAATTCAAGAAAACAACCTTTTATACTTCCAAATTTTGGTCATTAATTTCAGGAACTTTTACATTTTTATAGCTGAATAGTTTACAACAGACCAGCAACAACTTTTACTGCTTGCCAGAATAGGCAAGTGGAAGTTTATAAACTTTTCAACCAGTGATCCAGCATCACACATGCATGCTTGCTTGAATCAATTAGCTTCATAAATTATATATGATATGAACAAAATTGAATCAATTAGTTTACAAATTTACAAACGATATCAACATGATAAGGTTGTTGATAAGTTCATTTGAATAACACGTTTTTTCTTCAGATATCTCCATTTAACTCTGACAAAATCATTTACAATATATATCAATGATCTATAAAATATTTCCATTGAAATCTATTTCTCAAATTATACTGTGCCACACACATAAATGCCTCTGATATATTCTCCAGGCAAGTTTTAGTTCAGTTTTATTCCTCTGATGCAGGAGGCCGTGGGATCAATCCACAACTTAGTCATACCAAAGACTTGTAAAAGTGATACAAACAGCTGCCTCAATTGGTGCTCAGCAGTAAGAGTTTTGTGTTAGGACTGGTCAGTCTGTCAGAATAATGTGACTGGGTGGGGACATCATCCTACATGTCTGCAGTTTGATGCCCCAGTGTTAGATATCACTATAAACTGTCACACTGCTGACATCATAGCGATATGACTGAAAAATTGTTAAAGCTACGTAAAAAATCCAACTCGCACACAAAAGAAAAGAATGTTATCGTATATGTTTACTTACTTTCTTGAGGACATTTATTTCCAGTTTTATTTCCTCTTCTTCCTCCTGAAAAAGTAAAATTATACTTAAAAAAATTACCAATACATAACTAGCATTAAAACAAATATGTTTTTCTTTCTTCTTTACATCTTACAGAATTCTTTTTCACAGAATAGAGAAATGTTACTGACTTGATCATATAACCTAGTGAAGATGGATTGCAATGACATAATAATGACATGGACGGGGCGTAGTTAAGGTCTTGAAATTCACATTGATATACTCACAAATTGTTAAGATTTTGGTCACAGGGTCCACAGTAGTACTGTGTTATATCCAGAATCACATTATAATGAGTTGTGTTATATCCAGAATCACATTATAATGAGTTGTGTTATAAAAGGGGAGAGCAGTACTTGCAAAATGCATGTTCATTTAACAAGATACAAGATGAAAGCACATTTGTCTTGATGCTCATTCTGAAATTTCTAAACTTAATGAACAAGGATCATTTCAATTTTTTATGATTTCTTTCAGTTTAAATGTAAAATACTTTGATTGTAGTTTTAGTAAATAATGACAAACAAATAAGGCATGTCCTTCTATAATTTAAATGACAGTCAAATCACATAGGAATAAAAGGTATTTTGGGGACTGCAACATATTTTCAGTTAAATGAAACTGAAAGTCATAGAAATTTGCTTTCATTTAACAAAGTTGTTAAATGACCACTCATGTGGCCTAGAGCATCCGTCGCTAGGTCGTGGGTTCATTCCCCTGCAAAGTCATATCAAAGACTTACAAAAATGGTACTAACAGCTGCCTCACTTGGAACTCAGCATTAAGAGGTTAATGTTAGGACTGGTCTGCCTGGTGTCAGGATAATGTGACTGGGTGGGACATCATGCTACATGTCTGCGGCATGATGCTCCAGTGTTAGACATCACTAAAAACTGCCACACTGAAGACATCGTAACTATATGACTGAATTTTTTTTAAAGCTACGTTAAAAATCCTAATCCTAAAGTTGTTGAACAAAAATAATACAACACAGAACAATTGTAACATTTGTATCAGGTTAAAGTATACATGTCATTAAGAGATTACTCCTGTGTATTTAATACAATTTGGAACTCTTGAGCAAAGATAAAACTGTATATGAAACAAAAATTAAACTTTGCCCTTGGTAACTGATTATCAGTTGGTTAAGCAGAAACAATTATTAATCATGACTTTTGATTGATTGCTTAAGCTTGTATCAAATTGGATTTTGAGAAATGACTGAATTTATAAGTAAACTTTTTTAATTCATTTGTCAACACTTCATGCTACACATGTCAACAATTTTAGTCCTAGGTTACTCCATACACTAGCTATAATTCAATGATAAACTCAACAAAGTTACCATCGCATACACAAATGTAATGATAAACTCAACAAAGTTACCATCGCACACACAAATGTAATGATAAACCCAACAAAGTTACCATCGCATACATAAATGTAATGATAAACTCAACAAAGTTACCATCGCATACACAAATGTAATGCTAAACTCAACAAAGTTACCATCACATACACAAATGTAATGCTAAACTCAACAAAGTTTCCATCACATACACCAATGTAATGCTTAACTCAACAAAGTTACCATCGCATACACCAATGTAATGCTAAACTCAACAAAGTTACCATCGCATACACAAATGTAATGATAAACTCAACAAAGTTACCATCACATACACAAATGTAATGCTAAACTCAACAAAGTTACCATCGCATACACAAATGTAATGCTAAACTCAACAAAGTTACCATCGCATACACCAATGTAATGCTAAACTCAACAAAGTTTCCATCACATACACCAATGTAATGCTAAACTCAACAAAGATACCATCGCATATACCAATGTAATGATAAATTCAACAAAGTTACCATCGCATACACAAATGTAATGATAAACTAAACAAAGTTACCATCGCATACACAAATGTAATGATAAACTCAACAAAGTTACCATCGCATACACAAATGTAATGATAAACTCTACAAAGTTACCATCGCATACACAAATGTAATGCTAAACTCAACAAAGTTAACATCTTGTACACAAATGCAACTTTAAAAAAACTTGTCAAATTCACTGTTCTGAATGACATTAGGTCATTGTTATAAAATTTTATTGATTTGTACATCTTCCTAACCCCTCACTAATTAAGCCCATTTCAATGAATCTTGTTTCTTTCCATCTCCTGACAATGATGAAATCTAATGCCGCCCACCCACCCTACCAAACTTGATTTTAGAATATGTTCAATACTGACCTCAGTAACATTCATAACCTTTATAGCTGCCAGTTGACCAGTCTTTGTGTGGCTCCCCTGAAATGCAAAAGAAAACATTGTACAATAGCTTATATAAGTCAAAGAAGGGGAAGTGCATCAATTCATTTTTATTCTATATACCACATGTCTTGGGAAAATTGGGTAGAATATGTTCTCAAATTAAGCCAACACTGAAAGGATGTCTCACTGCAACAAAACAAAGTAAAATTTTCAGTCTTTTTGCAGTCAAAATCAATTATTTGTTTAACATGCCCATCACCACCAAATATACCATCTATATTCACGAGATTAGACCAACTGCAAACTGCACAGACCCTGCTCTGCCGTCACATAATGAAATGGCAGATCTGAGTGTATGCAGTTTGTTAGCAATAATCAGTGGAACAAATAACACAGTATATATGGTACTGATTAAATAAACCAAGAAAATCAAACTGGCCATGGCTTGCATGTTGAGCCCATGGCACCTTGTTCATGAGAAAACCTGGTAAAAACGAAACCTTAACCACTGTGGATGGGTGGATGGATGGATGGATGGGTGGGTGAAATGATCACTGTCAAGCTTGTGGAGCTTTTGTTAAGATAGGCTAAAAAATTATGTCAGACTCTATACATGGAATATAGGGTACAAAGAACTTTAAAATAAGGTGAGTAAAACCAGATCTAAATAACTGGTGTGGTAAGATCTTTCTGAAATGATTTGGAAACAGGGCCTTTGTCCATTGTGTCTGGGAAAGTTGGTTTGTTTGGAAATAAAATCAATGTGAGTTACCTGGTAAAATTTTGAATTATATTTTACTGCAATTTTCTGCATTATTTTATTTTATTTTGGTGTCCAAATTTTCACTGAGATTGTTTAATTGGGGAATATTCATAACTCCTATAATAAAACATCCCTGAAACAGAATTTGGATGTTTCTGTGCATGTACATGTATAATTCCAGAGAGCTTTGCTTTTTTCTTTTTACTCTATTTTTTGTCTTTACTTACAGCATAGAAAATCTGTCAATAATCACTTGTATTACAGAACAAAATGGTAATGTATTGAAGAAAATATCAGTGTCTGGGAAAATAGTTAGTAATTACTTGCACATGCTGTGAGGAGTCAGTACTTTTCTAGACAAATTAACTATACTGGTTCCCTCTCCAACCTTCTCACAGCTGACTACAATACACCATCTGTACAGTGTAAAACTGCTCAAATACATAGATGTGCAAACATCTGCTATAGTTACATTTTTCCTTGGACACCAACATTTAAAGTGTGTGTGTGTGTGTGTGTGTGTGTGTGTGTGTGTGTGTGTGTGTGTGTGTGACCTACAGGGCAAGACCTCAACCCTGATATTTATGTTTTGGGGGTCGAGGTTTTACTGCCTAAACAAATGCACTGAGCAGCATGTCTTGAAATTGACAAACATTGTAAGAAGTCAAATTTTCAGGAATATCTCACAAACTAGACAGTCCATATCATTGCCTTTCTTCAAATTAAAATCATAATGTGTTAGTCAGATTCACTTTGTGTTACGTGCTTAGGCTCGAATAAGCAGCAACACAGAAAGAGTGAAAACTAACAAGCTTGTATAACTTTAACAATGAATTTATTAAGTACAATTATTTAAATAAAACAATTGAACTTACAGTTTTAGAGAATCAAATCCAACAAATATAGAATTCACAAAAATAATCCACTAATGGAATTGCAAGTCCTAATAAATAAATGTTCTGATAGTTCCAGGTTCGAATCCTGACGATGTAATCCAAAATGGCTGACAATGTCACGTGGTACAGTTCTTGTTTTTAATCATCCAAATGAAATTATTAAACATATGTCCTTTTTTCAGATAATTCTTCTTTTCCAACGAATTGACACAAAGTCCAAAATAATTAAACTCAAACAGATAATACACAACCAATAACTTACAATAAGCCCAAAATCTACTCAAGTTAGCTTCTAAAACACAGCTATATATATTGTTTTTCCCTCGTAAACAAGAGGAATCATGTGAGTCTGGAAGGTCATGGAAAAGAAGCTACCTTCTCCAGGTCACGTAATAATGAAATATTCTAGAAGGAAATCATTCACTTCCCACCCTCAATAAAAGTGTTGTCCTTGAAATTGACCAATAGATTTAGAGGCTTGTTGACAATGTCTAAAGCAAGGTCAGGATTTAGGTCAAACAAGCCAAGGTCAAAACTTGTTTACAATTAGAGAATCTAAGTCAGCCTGAACATTCTAGAAAAAATCTCCCAATCAATTCATTTTAAAGGCAAAATAACAAATTTGGATTTAACATTTAAAAAAAAAAAATAAATTAAATCCAATAGCCGTAACACCTTCCCCCATAAAATAAAAAGAAAGGTTTATATGATAAAACTTTCTTTTTATCAGAAACCAATTTACATCTGAGATTAAAAGAACTAGTACAAATTACACAATATAATAAATTATACATGGGAAAAAGTGTCTACAATTATATTATCAAGAAATAGCCTCAAATTTTCAACTTGTCCATGTCCCACAAAATGTATTAGGAAAGGCACACAAGCACAGCAGAGCTCACTTTTAGACAAATTAATTGTCAAACATACATTAGTGAGTCTGTTAAAGAATTATCGAATTGTTGCTAGATGTTCTTTCCAGGTGTCGTTGTAGATGATGACGTCACAAATATCTAGACCAGAGATGAACATTTTTATGAGACGTTGAAATGGACTTTCTTTATATTGGTAGAGTCCTTTTGGAGTCGCAATATTGAGTTTTCCTTTGCTCTTTCCGTAGTGGAATCTGCCAAAATCCTTTCAGAAGGTCAGAATTTGGTGACGTACTTGGCATTCCCAATTTTATCAATAGAATAGTCAATTCTTGTTAATGGGAATGAATCTGTTTTTGTCACTCTGTTCACCTTCCTTTAATCAGTGCACATACGGAAAGTTTTATCCGGTTTAGAAACAGTATGCATAGTGAACTCCAATCACTTTTACTGGGCTTGGTAAAATCATTCTACAGCAAATATTGAAATTCCTTTTTCAAGTATTCCTGTTTGAGTGGACTCATTCTGCATGGAATTCTCAATCTCAACGTCATGAAAATTTTGTTTGTCCTTGTAAGAATATCTGGACATAAGTGCTCATATAATAATAATAACTTTCAGTTCATTTCTTTCTTGCACTTGCAACTGTGAAAGTTTCTGGTCTAGATTTGTTTATAATTTCTGAATTCCAACAATTCGTCGCTCCAATGTCAGTAGAATCCGACGATATTTCTTCACCGAGTGGGACAGGCACAACTAAATTAATTACATATTTAACATGGCTATCTCTTTCAATATACTGGTACTCCTATAATTAATTTAGATCCCAGGAGCACTAATACTATAATTTAACTAATTCATTTTCTTCTTAACTTTGTAAGGGCCGTAATATCTAATTTGAAGTAAAGTCAGAAGAATGAATAAGAGTAACACAACTCCATTATCAGACTCAAAAGTTTTCTCCCTTGTATTTCTTTCAAACCTTAGCTTCATTTTTAACTTTAATTGTTTACTTGACTTGGTCTTGGGTAAGGAATCTACACAATCTACCATAATTCCACTGAATGTTTCATCAAACGTAGGAATAGGTTGCAGATGAGCCTTACGTATCTTCTGATTTGGTTTTCCTACCATTTGACAAGTCTGACAAGACCTACAGTATTTGGCAACATCACTTTTGATTTTTGGCCAATAGAAATGAGTTAAGATCTTGTAATACATTTTATTAATCCCTAAATGACCAGCCAAAGAAGTTTCATGGGCCAGATTAAGTATTTCCTGTCTGTAAGGTTTTGGAACTACTATTTGATAGTTCACTGACCACTCATCACCAGCAGGTACCTCGGGAGGTCTCCATTTTCTCATAAGAATTCCATTTTTAATGAAATAACAGACAGGAACTTCAGTGGCTTCAGTCTCATTTATGACCCTTTGAAACAAACAGGAGATCTCAGGATCTTTTTCCTGTTCAACGACAAGTGACTGTCGTTTATCACCCTGATTAAGAGAATGAGTTATTAAAAGAGGATCACTATGATCAATACCTTCTGATTCATCTAAACCAAGAGTAAAAGTGATCTCATCAAAACCCTGACCTATACAAGTGCCAGTTGAAGGAATGCTGCCTTCTGTAACATCACTCTCAAAATCATCACCCTGATTAAAATAAAGAGAATGAGTTGTCAAAAGAGGATCACTATGATCAATACCTTCTGATTGATCCAAACCAAGAGTAAAAGTGACCTCATCAAAAACCTGACCTATACAAGCGTCAGTTGAAGGAATACTGGCTTTTTCAACATAAGCCTGACCCATGCAGGAGTCAAATAAGGGAATGCTGCCCTCAATAACATAATCCTGACCCATGCATGTGTCAACGAAGGGAATACTGCCCTTTTCAACTTCATTCTCAAGAGCTTTCTTTACCATAGCTCTAGTAACTGTACAAGCTTGAAATATATCAGGGATTTCTTTTTCAATTGGATCAACTTTCTAATCCAAATTAGGCTTGTCAGTTACAAGTGGATTAACCACAACCTTGTCCCCAGCTAAGTCGTTGCCTAGCAATAAATCTATTCCCTCAACAGGTAAAACCGAGACTGTTCCGATTGTCACAGGTCCTGACACTAAGTCTGATGACAAATTTACACAATGGAGAGGAACATTAACAAAGCATCACTCCAACCCCTGAATAAGAACACTTTCATTAGAAGAAGACTTCTCAGATAAAGGCAAAGTACCTGATAATAAAAGACTCTGAGAGGCTCCCGTGTCCCTTAAAATTTTAATAGGGGTGGAATTGGCTGAATCACCCAAGAGTGATACAGAACCCTTCGATATGAATGGTTCATAATTCTCCATATCACAATCAGACTGGGATTTATTAGACCCAACAAATGTATTGCTTTCAATACATGACTGTGACCTTGACCTCTTGTAAATAAGAGCATTTGGAACTGGTCTATCTTGATTCTGTTGCCTATTTTTCAATTTGTAGCAATCCGAAATAACGTGTCCTTTTTTCTTGCAAAAGTTACACGTCGGAAGAGACAAGGATCTAGAATCAAACATCTCTGAAGTCTGTTTTTTGAAAGTTGTGTTAGTTTGAGTTTTAGAAGGGCTTGAATTAGGCGGAAATTCTTTTCTGCCATTAAATTGTTGAGTAGAAGTCTTGTTAACAAAAGGAACTTTATGTGTCAAAGAATATTCGTCAGCAGCTCGAGCAGCATTTTCCAAGGTTTCAATCTGATGCTCCTCAAGATAAGTTTTAACATCACTATGGACACAGTTTTTGAACTCTTCAATTAATATAATTTGCTTGAGATTTTGATAATCTTGCTCGACTTTCTTGGCTAAACACCATCTATCAAACAACTGCTCCTTTTGTCTAGCAAATTCGACATGAGTTTGTCCAGCTTCTTTTCTGTAATTTCTAAATTTTTGCCTATAAGCTTCAGGAACCAACTCATAACCTCTTAAAATGCATTCTTTAACTACGTCATAATCACCACTTTGCTGAACAGACAGTGAAGTGTAAATCTCACTAGCCTTACCAGTAATTACACATTGTAGTAACTGAGTCCAATTCTCTCTTGGCCACTTTAAATTTTCTGCAACTTTTTCAAAAAGAATAAAATATTTGTCTACTTCTTTTTCTTTGAAAGGGGGCACTAATCTAATATTCCTTGCTAAATCAAAATTCTGATTTGAAGTATGATGGTGATTCTCACTTGCCAGCTCCATTTCTTTCATTCTAATTTCATATTGTAATTGTTTTTCCTTCTCCCTTTCCTGTCTCTCTCTCTCTCCTCTTTTTCAAATTGTATTTATCTTTCTTTATCCCTTTCCTGAAATTCCAGTTTCTTAAACTCTAATTCAGATTGTAATTGTCTTTCTTTCTCCCTTTTTTGTCTCTCTCTCTCTCCTCTTTTTCTCTATCAATCTGCATCTGCTCTTTTTGTAATTCAATTTGTTTCTCTTTCTCCTCTCTCTCAATTCGCATTTGCTCTTTTTGTAATTCAATTTGTTTCTCTTTCTCCCTTTCCTGAAACTCCAGCTTCTTTAACTCTAATTCCATCTGGAATTTTAATTCTAATTCCTTTAGTTTAATGTCAGAGTCTCATGCAGACTTACTGACTGGAATCAAAGCACTTTGTTAAAAAACATCCTGTTCTACCAAATACTGGACCAAAATCTTTTTGATATCTTGTTTTGTTAAAGAAGCCTTCACTTCAGAAAGATCGTATTTTCTGGCAAGTTGAACCAACTCGTCTTTTTTGAAAAGATCTAATTGCTCCTGGGTAGGATTAGAAAGAAATATTTCTACCTTAGATGTCATTTTGATACAAGCGTGTTAGTCTCACTAAAAATTTTAATTTTTCAAAAACATGGGGAAATTCAAATTTAAATTCTAATTTATCTAAAATCTCAATCTCAATCTCAATCCCGGACGAGCACCCAATTCTATGTTACGTGCTTAGGCTCGAATAAGCAGCAACACAGAAAGAGTGAAAACTAACAAGCTTGTATAACTTTAACAATGAATTTATTAAGTACAATTATTTAAATAAAACAATTGAACTTACAGTTTTAGAGAATCAAATCCAACAAATATAGAATTCACAAAAATAATCCACTAATGGAATTGCAAGTCCTAATAAATAAATGTTCTAATAGTTCCAGGTTCGAATCCTGACGATGTAATCCAAAATGGCTGACAATGTCACGTGGTACAGTTCTTGTTTTTAATCATCCAAATGAAATTATTAAACATATGTCCTTTTTTCAGATAATTCTTCTTTTCCAACGAATTGACACAAAGTCCAAAATAATTAAACTCAAACAAATAATACACAACCAATAACTTACAATAAGCCCAAAATCTACTCAAGTTAGCTTCTAAAACACAGCTATATATATTGTTTTTCCCTCGTAAACAAGAGGAATCATGTGAGTCTGGAAGGTCATGGAAAAGAAGCTACCTTCTCCAGGTCACGTAATAATGAAATATTCTAGAAGGAAATCATTCACTTCCCATCCTCAATAAAAGTGTTGTCCTTGAAATTGACCAATAGATTTAGAGGCTTGTTGACAATGTCTAAAGCAAGGTCAGGATTTAGGTCAAACAAGCCAAGGTCAAAACTTGTTTACAATTAGAGAATCTAAGTCAGCCTGAACATTCTAGAAAAAATCTCCCAATCAATTCATTTTAAAGGCAAAATAACAAATTTGGATTTAACATTTAAAAAAAATAAATTAAATCCAATAGCCGTAACATTTGATAAATTCAAATTCTCACCTAAGCAAAATGGATCTGTTTTCAAGTTCTGTTGGCCTATATTTCAGTTGCCTAGAAAATGTTGGAAGCCAGGAATGCCAAAATCAGTCAAAGCTGAAGTATGTTTCTTTAACAAAACATATACAAATATATTAATAATGAAAAAACACAGAGATAGCTTCACTTTGTTAGGATTCTTTTCATCCTTTAAACCGATTGAGTACTCCCGACTTCCATAGCATTTCAGGGAATTGAGATAAAGGCCAGTGGAACTTGAAAACATGTACAATTGTTTGATATGAAGGGGTTCTAAATATGGGTGTGTGGGATTTAAGACAATGCATAAGCTTGAAAATAGTTTGTTTGAATTTAGTCCATTCTGAAGATTTTAGTTCATTTACTTAGACTAAAGCATGTTGTAAAACAGATACCATTTCTTTTGCCAACTTCATTAGAATTTTGTGTTTGACTTTTAAATAAATCTGATTTATAGAATGCTATGATATTCCGGATGCACTATAAATCTGCAATAATCAGTAAGGCAACATTTTCTCTAAGGCTTTCTTCATTCCCCCACATCCACTTCCCCATTGCCACCTGAAGCTGTAGAATCGGAATTTGCATAGTCTGTACCATGTAACATGCATTATTGTCGTAAGAAAAATGAAAACAATTTTGTTTGCTTTTTATTAGGGCCTAATCGGAAATCGCCTCAGACATTCACTTCGGCTGAATATCCGGTTTTTCGGTACTATTCGGAAGTATTTGCCTCAGCAAATAATACGTGCACAAATGGTTACAAGTAAAATAATTCAATAAATATCGAACTTTTAAAAAAAAAGTTTATAAATACATTATAATTTTAGTTAATAATAAAAAATTTCATCTTATAGGCGATATATACGGTATACGGTATGATAATGCATATGATAATGAAACAAATGGTACTCTCCGGAGTCGCACCTACTACTCGGTTCGTGCCCGGATCTGGCAAATAGTACATCCAAATACTCGGTTTCGGTACTCAGCGCAAATTATCTACTCGTTTAGGCCCTACTTTTTATACAGTTTTTAAACACTGATACAGCAAACATTGTGGGGATGCATCAACAAATAGCACCTGAATCCAACAGCCTTCCGAGTAAGGATTTTAGCAACTCAGAAGTTTGCATGTTTATTTTATCATTTCTGCTGTGGAAAGAAGGAAAGGCAGAGAAGATTATGTGAAATAAATATGGAAATTTAGTACTATCTATGACAGATAAAATGAATTCTTCCTAAATGAGGGGAAAAGAAAGTAACTATGGTAGTTTTAGAACTGACATCACCAAAGTGCCAATACTGTACAACCTTTTCTGCCATTTTGATGATATATATTTTATTTCACTTATTTTTGTACTAAATACAATGAAAGGTGTAATGAATAATGTGAAAACAATGTACTACCATAAGTGACAAGTTACAAGTTGTTTCTTTTGGGGGGTTAATGGCCTAACGTTCAACACAATTCATTGGTTATACATGGCCACCAGTATATATGGTGAAAGAAGAAACCACAAAAATCACAGAAAAAAACCCAAACCCAATGAAGATAAATCTATAATTTTGCATGGATTTTTTTTTCAGTTCTGTGCTAATGCAACTAACAACTGCACTACTATGTAAGTTTAAAAAACAATACCATAATAAAATAGTGACCATTTACAAATTTATTTCATACATACAGTACAATGCATCAAAGTGTTCATTTCAATTTTCATCCACAACATACATAAAAGTTATTTGACACTATGCAAATATCCCTCAATGTAAAGAACACACCTGACATAACACATCCAATAGGAAAATAACTTAATTCTTCTAAGATTCCACCTACCCCACCAAGCAATGAGAAATCACCAAACAATTCTCAACAAGTTTTATTATTAATACCGTTATTAATGATTTACAAAAACTTAAGTCAGCTAATAGATAAAGATCCTATGCATCTACACTCTAAAAATCAGTGTACAAAAATTCACTAATATTTTGATTACAGATCATCAGCACAATTCAGTCACAAACAAAAATCACGTACAACACAGACAATGCTCCAAGAGTTTAAAAAATTTGATATACATAAAATGTAATGCCAACAGGAAGACAGCATAAAGTTATATACTGGTAATTGATCTACACAAAAAAATTGAGATACATAACAAAATTTATTGTGAACAAAACGATAAAATATTCTTCTAAAATTGATCTATTAGATACATAACAAAAATTAATGCCAACAGAATGACAAAATATTGTTCTATAATTGATCAACCAAAAAACAGAAACATAACACAATTTAATGCCAACAGAATAACAAAATATTGCTCTAAAATTTATGTGCAGCTTATGTGCATCATCTGGATAACTGCATATTTATTTGTGTGACAAAACTTGAGAATGACACCAACCAAAATTGTCAGAGAAGGAGAACAGGTCTGCTTCCAAGCAAAACACGTACTATAAAATCTGAATGTTCTTAGAATAGTCTCTGACTGTCATTGATGACTTGGATAAAATCTACACATGTAATTTTGTCATATCCTACAATTTTGTCATATCCTACAATTCTGATATGGTTTCATGTGGACATAAATTGAATTTTTTCATTTGTCAATAGGACTCTGTATGGTGTTTGGTGTGTCCCTGATCTTGATGCATTAGAGGCTTGACTTTTATTATTCCTGAAAATTTAAGCAATTCAATTACCTGAAGTACATGTATACAGCTGCAGAATGTGACTATCATATTCATTTGTAATGTATTCTACATTCCATTAGATGTGTGTGTAGTATTAAATACCAGTAACAGCCAAGTTTCACGAGGTCACAACAAGAGTTGCACATTGAGTGTGCATACTCCTGTGGCCTAAGTGGTTTGAGCATCTACCTAAGATGTGGGAGGTCTTGGGTTTGATCCAAAGCCAAGTCATCCCAAAAACTTACAAACATTTTACAAGCAGCTGCCTCACACGGCAGTCAGCATAAAGATGATAAGTGTTAGGACTGGTCGGACTGGTGCCTGGATAATGTGACTAGGTGAGACATGATGCTAAATTTCTACAGCATGATGCCCCAGTGATAGACATCACGATAAACTGCCGCATTGCAGACATCATAGTGATATGACTAACAATGTTTAAAAGCTACATTAAAAATCCATATCGCACACACACACATACACACACACACTCACACTTGAATATTTTCGTCTGGACTGGAGCAACACCTATTTTAAAAATACAAATTAACTTCTGATGGCTGGTCTGTTTGGATTGGCAATTATGCACTGTATTTAATATTTTAAAAAAGGGTACAATACAGTGGAACTTTATGAATACACCAAGATCAAAACATGATGTGTAATATGTTTTGTGGCATTTAAAAGAAAATTTAAAAGCTCCTGTTGTTACAAATAAAAATCAGACCCTACTTAAATGGCTCTAGCAGCAAGATGTTAAGCATATTTATACAGGTAGAAACATTCCATACTTTATATGCTTAAACACCTGTTCCTAATTACACATAGCATAGGTGTGTGGTATTAAATGTGTGTACTTTTAATAGCCACACCCATGTCATTAGTAATTAGGAAGAGGTGCTTAGATTGGAAGTTATGAGAATGTCATGGTTTCTGGGCAGGGATTTTCATAAGACAAGCTTATGCAAGAGTTGTATCCTTCATGGCTTCCACTCCATGGGTTTTTCCAAGCTTGTCATATGCTACATGAATTTAATTTTCCTTTACCTGACACATTCAAATATATTTGGAGCAGACTTTTCATATGTAGATATAGAATACAAACACATAGAAACCAATATACAAATGCTGGGTTTGGGAATATTTGCAAAGTTGGATTTCTCCACTCTCATTTTGCATGGTTTTCCCACCCCCTCTCTCACCCCTACCCAACCCCACTCTTATCAACCTCAAAAAACTTTATTTTCCATTTTATTTTATTTATTACTGACAAGGGTTGGTGGACCAACCCAGCAAGATAAAAATTTGTCTTAAAACCTGACTAGGCCAGATATTTCCAGAACCCCACCCCTACCACACACAGAGTTTACAGTATATATGATTTTGGTATGGACTCCCAAGTCAGTTCTGGGCACTGGGATGGTGTTAGCAGCAGCAGGGTGATTAACAAATTTTGATAAAGCAATGAGGTTTTGGATGGCAAGCCATCAAAATCATCCTAGTTCTGTTGTCAATTTTGTACCCTGGAAAACCTAGAAACTTGCACTACAGGGAAGTTTTATATTGCTGTAGCAGAGTTAACCCCATCTATACAAGCACAGCATATCTACAGCAATATCAACATGTCCCCAACCTCCAGATTAGGGGACACATTTTGGAAGGAAAAATAATAGCTGTTGTTGTTGTAGGGTTTAATGCCCTTTTTCAGCACATGATAGGCTATACATGGCGGTCAGTATTAATGGTAGAGGAAGAATCCGGGAAACCCCACAGGAAAGAACCACCAACCCACAAGAAGCTACTGGCAAGCTTTCTCACATACCCACATATAATAGTACATATCTCCCTAATAGTCCTATTAAAATGACACCTCTATGTATCCCCTAGGGATGCAAAATTTAAAGTAAAAATCCCGTTGGTGTCAGAAATAGGGGTCAGAAACCATAAACCTTGGTGTCAAATTAAATTTTGTGATCTTTGAAATACAAATTAGGGTAAAGGGAAACAATGAATCTTACTTGCTTTGTCAGACTTGCCACCTTAAATTTTGTGATCCAGACTGCATTTTTTCCTGGGCAACTTATATTACTGCATTAAAAGCTTTACATGTGCTCAGATAACTTGTAAAACATTAACATGCTTGAATTTCTGACTAACATGTTATGAGCTTCATCATGGAATTTTCCCTTCTCCATCTTAATCACATTTAATTTTAGTGTACACCTTATCTGCCAGCATGACAAACACCTATGCTCTCTGAATTACTTTAATTTCCAAACAAACAAACCATTAATTAAATAAGAAATTGTGTATTTGCATAAACTTACTTTTGTCATTATCTCAACCTCAAAATAAATTGAATCTTCCTTGCAATAGGATTAACTGTAATCTGGACAGTACCTTACACTAATGACCTACAAATATTACACATTGCAACTTGGCTGATAACCATAAACTGTAAATGTTTTCATTGCCAGACAGATTATTTTCAAATGGATTTTCACTGCAACCTTGTAGTTTTAATTACCTTTTGCATCCTCAGACACTGCCCTGCTATTTGAGACATAGATATTAGGGCATAACCGATTAGCATTTTTCTACCGATTTCCGATTCCGGATTTTGGGCATGAAATTTTTCCGATTCCGGATACGATTAATTAATCGGAAATGCTAAATCCGTATTTTTTTTCTAAAAAATTTCATCTTCCGTTTCCGGGTTTCTGGTATCTGGTTTTGCCGTGTCTAGCATGTTACTTAATAGAATCGGTCATTCCTGCCTTGTCCGACTCCGATTAATCGGAAGTTCATACTATCCGGTGGAATCCGATTTCCGGATCAAAAGTCGGTTATGCCCAAATGGATATACACTGATGAAATGCTGTAGATGTATTTTTCAACCTGTTGAAGGATGCCCAGGTCAAGATTTAGGGGACATAGGTAAAAAAAAATTGCAAGAACCCTACATGTCGGCACTGAATGTGTGATTTAGATTCAAACCAGCAACTGTCCGTATTCAAGGCTGACGTTCTAACCACATAAGTCACCATAGTGGTCTATTCAAGTTCCAAAAACAACAAATATTAATCTTATAGACATGTGAAGACAAGATATTATGGCATGAAATCTATCTGTTATCTATGTACTGATATGCAGACATGCAAGTCTAGAATTTAACATATACAGTATTCTTTTAAAAAATTGTGGATTTTAAGGACAAGTAGCTTGAGCAATATACTAGTCCTGCTGAATCTTGACTAGTTCTTCTTCAGTTGCTGATTGGTTCAACCAGCCATATCATACTACCGGTAATGAAAATATGAAAACTACTATTCCAAACCACAATTTATTAGCCTCAGGCTAGCACACTACAAATTTCGTGCCCTGAAGCCTATCAAATTTGTCTGCCTCAATGGCTTTTTATTTTACAATTCTATCAAGGTTTTCATTTGTACAAGATTAAAAATAATTTAAAAAAAAGTTGAATCATGGCTGTAATGGCCAAAAAATTGATTAAGGTCAAAGGACAAATTTGATGTTTATACCAAGTGTTTTTTTTGCAAAATCACACTAATGAGCATTTGGTAACTAACAGACAACAAGTTTTGTTGTTGCAGGATTTTAAAGCCATTTTTCAGCACATGATAGGCTATACATGGCGGCCAGTATTAATGGTGGAGGAAGAACCCGGGAAAACCCCAGGAAAGAACCACCGACCCATAAGCTTTCTCACATACCCACATTGGCTGAATCTGAGACTCGAACCCATGCAGATGCCAGATAGAGGTGAGATAGCAGTGATCCATAATGGAGAGTGCTTTAGACCACAAGGCCACAACAGGCTACATGTAATTATCAAGCAAAAATATTAAAATAAAACCCCTAAAGTAGTTGACTACGACACATATATTACTAAATGAGGGCATATTAATATCTTAGACCAAGGGTCTCAAACTTTGCAGCCCGATCTGTATCATGTGGCCAACAAAATGATTGGCACACAAGGTGTCATGAAAGATAACAAAGTTGGTGCAGCCACGGGCCATAAAAAATGTCCTCATGTGGTCTTTCGGGTGGTTTGAGTTTAAGATCCCCGTCTTAGACCCTTAGCCTAAAAATCTATTGGATCATTCTGATCCTTTATTTCTCCAATAATAAGCCCATACCTGAAGATATGATTATCCCCTACTAAAGATAATCACCTAATTTGATAATTTATGGATAATGTTCAATAAGAAGTATCTGTCCAATGAAAAACCCATCTATATCTTTTCAAAAACTGCATTAGGTTGACTTCCACCCCCACCACTGGCTTTTCATGGAAGAAATAAGATCAAGAAAATAATTTATGACAGTGTTGCACAAAGGATCCCATGGGAAGGAAATATTGTCCCCCACCCTCCAAAAAGTATGGGTACATGCATAATAGTACATAATGTACTAACAGCGCTAAAATTTACTATGAGTTTTGCTACCTAAACTTTGTTTCCTACA
Source organism: Unio pictorum (assembly GCA_030141615.1). Lineage (NCBI taxonomy): Eukaryota > Metazoa > Mollusca > Bivalvia > Unionida > Unionidae > Unio > Unio pictorum. Next base: position 1,568,293 of record JARLTB010000046.1, read on the forward strand.
CTGTAGAATATTTTTCTTGGACATTATTACATTACATTATTACATTATTGCACTGAAAGTTTTTCATAGACTCAAAAAGCAAAGACTCATGAAAAAAAAACACTATCATGTGATAATCTGAAATGAGCTGAGTCAGGGCATTTTCCGGTCTGAATCTTGCTCTAATCTGACTTTAGATTGTACAGCTATTATCATCAGAATCTATTCATACTGACACAGTGTACCAACTTTTGTTAACAGAAAATATGCATGACCATTGTGTGACCATAATAACCTCAAAATAAGTTAAATCTTCCTCACCATAGGAGTGACTTTAACCTCAAAAATGTCTAATGCTGAAGGCCATAAAATAATTATGTTACAACATAAGCAATGACTGTTTTCCTATTCAGCTACCAGTACATTGTTATCAAATTTTAAACACATTTGTGCCTATGGTGATTGTGCTACCTCCACCAGAGACATAGAGACATGGACTGACATCCACTAAAGAAAAGCTGCAGTCAATTTTGTATATTTTGACCAAAAGTTTTTTAAAAAGCCTATGTGTGTGTGTGGGGGGGGGGGGGCAACTGTAGAGGATTAAGATTGTGGGACATAGAACAAAACTGTGGGGAAAACCCTGGTAACAAGCCCATGCTCAATATGCAACACAGTGACTGTACTTCTTGTCTAAAATTCAATTATTGGAAGATTCTTTTTTTAAATATTTCAATGATTTCTCACTACCGTACTTTCGTTTTCTCAATTTTTACTAATCTTCCACTCCTCTCAGAACTACAAATGCTATGAGTGTAACTATGATAGAACTATTTTTACTAATCTTCCACTCCTCTCAGAACTACAAATGCTATGAGTGTAACTATGATAGAACTAGAGAAATAATAACGTATATGTCTGTGTGCATGCCCCAGTGTCCTTCACTCAAAATCCTTCAAGTGACACCAGAACATTTGAGTTTTCATTTAAGGAGGCAAACCTATCAACTGCTCCATTAGCCAGGTATGAGCATCTTCCCCAGGGAATGGGCCTTTATAATAGTGATTTTTAAATGTACCACCCTGGCTCCTTGAGCAACCCAAGTAATTTTTATGTTACAAGATGGGAATAAATCTGAGACAAGCCCTGCCATATTCATGAACTCTTATCATGAACTTCTCAACGATTTTACAAATTACACTAAATTTTATACTGATGGATCAAAGGTCGATGAAAAGGCTGCTGCAGCCTTTGCTAGTGGCAAACACATAACCAAAGTGCGCTTGCCAAACGATGTGTCCATATTTTCAGCGGAAATCAGAGCAATAGACCTTGATCTGAAATTTATCGAACAAAAACGCATTTTAAATAGCATTATCTTCTGTGACTCATTATCAGTGCTTCAGTCGCTACACAATAGAAAACTGGATAATCTATTATTAGTCAATATTTTCATCAAAACCTCTGAGTTTAGTACCTCCTACAATATAGTATACTGTTGGCTACTTAGCCATATTGGTATTAGAGGTAATGAAGAAGCAGACCGGGCTGCTAAGATGGCTCTATCCCAAGAACCATCAGATTTTAAATTACCGTTTACTGATTTTAAACCTTGTATCAAAAAGCACCTACGTAAGAAGTGGCAGGTGTCATGGGATGATGCAGTCAATAACAAACTTCATACCATCAAACCAACTCTGGGAGAATGGACTCCTTCCTACAGAACTATCCGTAGGGAGGAGGTTGTCATTGCAAGAATCAGAATCAGTCATACATACATTACCCACTCCCACATACTAAAAGGTGAAGATCCACCAGAGTGTGTTTCTTGCAATGAACCATTCACTGTTAAGCACTTTATGACCGAGTGTTCTGACCTGCAACCTACGCGTGATAAATACTATAATGTACATGACAAGAAGGAACTTTTTGATACTATACAAATCACTTGTATTTTAGATTTCCTGAAGGAAGTAAATCTTTATTTTAAAATATAACTAGTATGCCATCACCTAAAATATTTTTATCTAATGCAAATACGGCCTCTTATTTTCAACATATTTTCATCAACATACACCATTTACATCTCCCGTTGATTGGGAAGCTTATATTTTACTGTTACCAACATCTTACCATTTTACTTTGAACTATTTGGTTTTCCATGTCGTAGGTTGATATAAAACATTTTTGTATTTTAAACATGTATAAATACAACCTATTGTATGGCGCTAAATAGCCTAAGTGTGCTGGTGCGCTGTTAAAATTCAAACAAGCAAACAATTAAAATTTACCTATATGGTGTAAATTTAACAAGATAAAGCCATATTATGGCCTTGATGCAATCAGACGTAGAACAAAATTAAACCCCATAAAAAAAAAATTACTTTTTAAATCGACACAAGTGAGGTGACAAAACAGGTTATTAGACATCTTAAGCTCCTTTAGAGGACCCAAGATGATACACAAAGATGTGTATTTGTGACACTGTATATAGGGCTTAACTTACACCAAGCGCAGGAATTATGGTCTATAATTCAATTTGATGTGGGGTTATTGCCCCTTGAAGTTTGTTGTAGGGAGATTTTGTCTAAACCCCGATGCGGTTGATTGCACTTATCAGCCATAGGCAATTAAAAAATGTATCATTAAATAACACACTCAGTAATGTCTTACACTTGTGCTGTAAAGAATAATATTTTTACTTGGTGCAAAAAAAAATATACGAAAATGGATTCTCAATAAATCAGTGATAAACACAAATTCTGCTTATTGAAAGGCATTTTTAACCAAGAAGGCTATGGTAATCATGAAGTCACCTGCAAATAATCAAAGATCAAACTGAATTGTAATTTTGGTCATATCAATGTCAGGGGATAAAATAAAAACCAGATGTAGTAGATTAAACATCATAAATGCCTGTTATGTTATGCCTGCCCTCCAATTAGTGGACATTTGTGGTCTGTCAGTTATGCTGAAAGAAAATATTGTGTGTGCCTGAGGGCCATTGGTTAAGATGGCTGTATATTACCAACTCCAATACAAATATCCATTTGCAAAATGATGTATCCCTGTTGTGAATAAAGTTAGTTTATTCCACAGTCTAAAATCCTACTTGTAATAGTTATTTATTATCTAGTTTATTGTGTATCATTTATAAAATCATAATTCTAAGTTCTATTTGTCTCCTTTTTGTATATCCATGAAGTATTTGTTCATCCTTTGATTCATTTTTACATCTACTCTTTTACTTAAATACTTATCTAAAGCTGCCTTTGGTCATCCACTTCATTGTGTATTCCTTATAATATCCATAATGCTGACCAATGAAATCATAAACTGAAGTGATTAAATAAGCAACAGAACTATGCTAATGAAACTGAAGGATCTCATCATGTTTTTTAAGTAATTTTTGCATATACCGGTAATATTCTCTATATAATAGATGATCCCTATCCCGACCAACCAGCGAGAAAATTATAGAAAGGTTTAATAGCATATCTCTTTTTCTCAAGATAAGAATCACTAACAAGTACAGATAATTTCTCATGAAGAACGCTACATTTCTATGAGGGGCCCCCAAGTGGCCGAGTGGTCTAAAGCACTTTCTGTTACAGATCACTGACATCTCACCTCTGCCTGCATGGGTTCGAGTCTAAGATTCGGCTAATGTAGTTATGTGAGAAAGCTTGCCAGTAGCTTCTCGTGGGTAAGTGGTTCTTTTCAGGGGTTTTCCGGGTTCTTCCTCCACCAATAATACTGGCCGCCATCTATAGCCTATCATGTGCTTGAAAATGGCATTAAACCCTACAACAACAACAATGACAACATTTCTATGATGGTAGGAAAGCATGCTCAGATGGACATGCTATGGTTTGATGAATTCATTAACGTTTTTATTTCTTTCTTGGGATTAATATTATTAAAAAAATCCTTATTAACTATTCAAGTTAGTAGTCTAATGCAACTTATGGTCACTAGGCTCATAAGATGATATTTTAAAAAGAATGGAAGGCAGTATGGTCAAACTTTCCAAGCATATTATGTTCCCACATGAAACAATAATGACCATCTTTCGTTCAGCAGATGAGAGATTGAAAACTTTTTAAAATGTTCTTTATTTGGCTGACACCAAATGAAAAATCATTTAGCTCACTTTGAAAATAGATTATAAGTAAAAGTAAAGGAATTTACTCTTTCAAAATAATTGTGTAAATGTTATGTTGATCACACACACACACACACACAGACACAGACACACACACACACATATATAAAATCAAGCTAAACAAATAAAATTTATGTAACTGCTTACAGGACCATACATGAGTTTTCATGTCATTTCATGTGAAGTGTAATCAGGGGAGGAAACATGAGATTGAAGTACTACTTTAGTTTGATGTACATTGTACTCTAAACAAAACTTAACCAACCCAGGGGTTTTATTCATTTCAAGCAATTATGAACAGCTGTATGTTATCAAACGTTTAGGCACTGATCCTAAACACCAGATTCTGCCATCATGATTTGTACTGACCAACAGACCAAAGAAAAGTATTTGAAGAACTAAGGGCAAAATAAATTTACAGCCACTTGCTTAGTGAACTACAGACAAAAGATGGGGCAAAAAATATTCAATAAAATATATAAATAAATTTTCATTTCCATTTTATATCTTCAGTGTAATTTGAGACACATATTTATGATGAAGAATTTGGGAGTTACTTTTGATAATTGGTTTATGACTTTAAAATCGATCCTCCGCCTTTCACTTTTCCAAATTACTATCAGATAATTGCTATCACTTGAACCATTCTATCCTCCTACCCACTATTTATAATGTGTAGATTTTAAGAATGTTCCTCTTTGTTGAGCATGCTGGTAGAACATTTCAATACTAACCTGCATGCAACACAATTTAGAAAATCTTTCCCCCAGTTTAAACAAGGGTTCGACAGAAGGAAACATCTCACATCTGCATACATGCTATCCAACACTGCCAATGTACCTGCCTTTGAAAAACTTTCAAAATTATTTTTGCAAAGGAAATTAATATTGACACTGCTGCTGGCAGATAAGAATATTAATTTGCATTCACAGGCAAGACAAAATTTACAGTGAGCAACTCTGTAAGGATATTAACTTTGCTTTCACAGGCCAGACAAACATTACAGTGAGTAACTGTAAGAATATTACTTTGCATTCACAGGCAAGACAAACATTACAGTGAGTAACTCTAAGAATATTACTTTTGTTTCACAGGCAAGACAAAATTTACAGTGACTAACTCTGTAAGGATATTACTCTGCTTTCACAGGCCAGACAAACATTACAGTGAGTAACTGTAAGAATATTACTTTGCATTCACAGGCAAGACAAAATTTACAGTAACTCTGTAAGGATATTACTTTGCTTTCACAGGCATGACAAACATTACAGTAACTCTAAGAATATTACTTTTGTTTCACAGGCAAGACAAAATTTACAGTGAGTAACTCTGTAAGGATATTACTTTGCTTTCACAGGCAAGACAAACATTACAGTGAGTAACTCTGTAAGGATATTAACTTTGCTTTCACAGGCAAGACAAACATTACAGTGAGTAACTCTGTAAGGATATTTGCTTTCACAGGCAAGACAAAAATTACTGTGAGTAACTCTAAGAATATTACTTTTGTTTCACAGGCAAGACAAAATTTACAGTGAGTAACTCTGTAAGGATATTACTTTGCTTTCACAGGCAAGACAAAAATTACAGTAACTTTGTAAGGATATTACTTTGCTTTCACAGGCAAGACAAACATTATAATGAGTAACTCTGTAAGAATATTACTTTGCATTCACAGGCAAGACAAACATTACAGTATCTCTGTAAGGATATTACTTTGCTTTCACAGGCAAGACAAAAATTACAGTGAGTAACTCTGTTTCAGGGAGCCATGAAAATGTGATGTGTTGTATGTGAAGTTGCCTCATTTACACAAGATAGCTGCAGTTGTTCTCTTGGCAGAGAATTTGACTCCTAATTCAAGTGTTTCGGTTTCAATAACCAGCCAGATCAGCTGTATTAATGTATCAATGGGGCTGGTACTTAGCTTAGCATGATAAAGCCATTACTGTGTTAAAAAATACCTTCTAATCACCCAATTAACCATTAATTGCATAATGTCACCTGATCCATTACCATATGCATCTATTATGAGGAACTATGTCATACTGAGGTATCCTTTTAGGGAAGGTCCACTGTATCTGATTGAATAACAGTTTTCCATATTATGTTATCAGGCATCTACCACTCCTATCTCTGCATTTCATTTATATTTGTTTCATATTAAATGGACAAGAAATTATTCTGTAATTTTTTTTTAAATCTCCAAAACAATGGAACATAAATTACAGATTTGTTAATAATTATGACTAATCAAGCCAGGATCATATTTTCCTATTGTTAGATTACCATTCATAAGTGGACCATTTTTTTTATATTTCCTGACAGCTCTTAATACAATGTAACTGCTGAGCACAAACTGATCTAAACCTTTAACATTTAGACAATAGAAACAGCTTTATCTATACAGACCTACAACTACTAAAAATTTGAAACCCCACTCCAGATTTATACAATTATACAGTATTACAAGAATTACAGATACATGTATTACACCTTTCGGGCATGTCTTTCCCCCCTTCTCCCATATTTCTCTCTGTTAAAGGTCTTCAGCTGAAAGTTGTTTGTACATGTATCTCAAACCACAGCATTATATATATATATATATATATATATATATATATATATATATATATATATATATATATATATATATATATATATATATATACCCTTGCCACATACCATACATAGTTGCATATAAGCTAGTTGCAAATTCAAACAATAGATCTGATATGCCATCACATGCACCAGTGGATCCAGGTCTATGTTGATTGTTCTAATGAAACTGCATAGACCTAAACCTGTCTATGTATTATGTTATTGCAGATCCAGATCTATGCACTTTGCAGTTGGATCTGAATTATTAGATAAATATATATCCAACATCCAAACATAAAAAAGCCCAGGAATTGTTTCAAAAGGCTAATCAGAGATAAAAACAAAATATATGCCCAAACCCAAAGCCACAAATATAAAATTAAAATAAACTTTTTTCAAGCATCATTGCCCACTTGAACAATTTACTCCTGAAAAATTGATCGCATTCTTTCGCAAAAACTTTGGGCTCGGGCCCTATACTTCATTCCTTCATTTAAGCCAGAATTTTTTTCGATACATGACTCAGGTGCTCTGACTAGACAGTGTGCTCATTTTCAATACCTGATTCCATGGCACAAATTCAAAAATGATAACACCAGATGTTTCAACTATGATTCTTATGAAGAAAATGCAAAAAATATACCAGAGGCTCTGTCTGATTATTGATATGATCACCTGCTTAGACATATCTAAGAATTCTGTATTTCATTCATGACAGTGTAGTGCAAATTACAAATACACTAAATTGCTATCAGTCTCTAAATACACATATTCAGTAAACCAGACTGGGTTAGAATGGGCCCCATCCCCACCCCTCCCTACCCCCAGAACCGGACCAGTTTTTATTCGTTATTTGTGGCATAATCATGAAATATCTCATCTTAAAGAGAATATTAGTTGCCTGGAAATTTTAGATTCCTAAGATGGGCTCTATGAGAATTGTACATGCTTTACGAAAGTAACATAGACCTCATAACAATATTATTTCAAGAATTTATGAAATAGTACACGGACATATTACAATTCTTTTGAACAGAAAAATTTTGAGCCAATCCTTGAAATGAATATGTCACTGCCACACGGAAAATCCATGGTCAGGTGACAGAGTGTTAAAACGTCTTACAAATCTGGAACAAACAAGTTTTCAATGGGACAAAGATAATATCATTTGCTTAGGCATTTTTTTTTAACTCACAGTTTGAACTGTGTTGACTGCACTGCCATCTTTTCCATTATAAAAGGATTATCAAGCGTTGAAGAAAAAAACATTCAAATGTTTGAATACGTGGTTTAAACCTGAAGACCTGCACATGGGAATTTTCCATTCCAGATTTTGCTCTCGTTTAACTCTACCCATTCTCTACCAGTATTTTACAGGAAAAACTTCCTTATTTTTCATTCAAAGCAATAATTCGTTTTGATAAAAAGCTAAAGTACTGGTATGATTTACTTTAAATTTCTACCAAGCGTCCATACTGCCATTATTTGAACTTTGTAAATACATTAAACTATAAGCTGTAAGTTACCCAGCACCAAAACCTGACAAATACATGTAACAAAACACTGATGGTCAAATATGTGGCAATGATTTACAATCTTAACATTTTGACTGCCATCAATTATTCCAGCAGTCTACAGCACCTACATAATGCATGTGAATTAAATACAAATTGTCATCGAATCTTTTAATTTTTCTCTAAATATATAATCACATACAATGAAAAAACATATCCAGAGGGCCTACAAGAGTCTACTGATACAGGTCTACAAGCTGCACAAAATCTGCAAAATGTACACAGTGCACAAAGAAGATGAATGTCTTAAAGTGCTTGCCTTTACCAATCACTACAATCTCACCTTTTTCCAAACGAGTTCAAGTCTTGGGGTCAGCCATTGTGGGTACTTGTTCTTCTGAACGTTTTAGTTACAACATCAGCCTTGGAGTAGGGACTCAATAAAATCTATATTTTATTCCTCTATACAGTTAACTATATGAGAAATGAAGGCAATAGATTCAAATCAGATCTCCACTGCCTTACATGAAATTCTGACAGCAACTGCTTAGGTCATGTTCTGGTGACCAATGTTCTTACCATAATTGCTAATTTTATCAGCCAATCTGATGAAGTCTTGTATCTTTGAGTTTGAGAGACTGAGCAGAACCACTCCGGTGGCATAAAAGTGGTTAGTGAATCTATCTTGGATGCAAGAGGTCATGGATTTAAACTTAGGCCTTGTCATATCAAAGACTTAGAAAAATGGTTCTAGCTGCTACCTCAATTGGTTTAGCATTAAGAAGTTAGTTTTAGGACTGGTCTACCTATGTCTGCGACATGATGCTCGCATGCTAGACATCACTATAAACTGCCACATTGCAGACATCATAGCAATATGACTCTAATTTTCTAAAGCTGTGCTAGAAATCCAAATCACACACACAAACATGCACTGAGCAGTATGGCTAAAGAGCATCAAAATGTGCTGATCATCAAACTTATTTGGATGAAGAGAAAACTAATAATTATATTAGTGTACCCTTACTAAATAGGTCCCTTTTCATCTTACTGAAGACAAAATACATGTCCAATCATTTGAAAGAATGTTTAGCACAGGTTACAAAGATACAAACAAAGATCTTTTCATATACCAGTTAACTGATACTGACTTCCCCTTAGAATATTAGCTAAACTATATCAGAATATAAGTTGGATTTTTAACACTAGATTCAAGGAACCTAACATGACAACAAAATAACTACTGTGGTGGGATGAAGAATGTGATAAAGCTACATGCAGGATATATAAAAAGACTACTGTCTATGACACTTTAGAATTCTCAAATACTGCAATTGACCTTAACTTATATATCATACTGAGAGCATTTATAACAGCATTTTAATCATTAACTGCACTCAAGAAAAGATACTGTGGACAGTCCCAAATGAATAAATTGCTCAAGTAAGGAGAAACCCTCAACAACTTTGTCATCTTTTGAAACAGGAAAGGCATAAATTCTCAGCATGAAGTGGAAAGAATCTCCCCCCCCCCCAACTGATATGAATACACAGTGTAAATTAAATCCTTATTTAAGAAGCCAGTGTCGGAGTTAGATGACTGACAATATTGTTAGTGAAGAACTACCTTAATCACAAGATGATGACTTTAAATACTTCTGATGAAATTATGAGAAGTTTACTTAAAATAAAAACTCAAAAATTCCGCACCTAATACGATACCTACGTGTCTTAATCAGTGCACAAATGAATTTATCTTACCATTCATTAATGCCCTATTTAACAAAATCTTTGAATCCATCTATTTTCCCAAACAAAAGAAAAGCATTACCTGGCCATTATACAAGTGTGGTGACAAGAGCGATTTAAACAACTACAGAAGTATCTCCAGCATTGATACTTTATTTAAAGTCATTTATTGATATACTGAGTGCTTGCATATACACATAGGCAAAAGACAATGGGTTGATAGATGAAGCACAAGCAGGATGTTGGAAAAAATACTCTGAATACAACAAAATATTAATTATTGAAGCTTTAACCCTTTGAACCCGACAGGCCAGTTTATCGGCCTATTGTAACGGTGTATATACCCAAAAGGCCGGTATACCAGCCTCGCTATCTACCATCATAACCCGACAGGCCGGTATACCGCCCTGTGTTATGTTATTTGCTAGATTCGCTATAGAATTGTCAAAATTTGCCGGGGAGGCTCCGGTTAGGGTGCAGAAATATGGGGGAGATTAGGGTTCAAAGGGTTAACTCAAAAATATCTCTAAAAGGAAAGGTAGATTTTATTGCCTGTTTGTCGCTTTTTAAAAAGATTTTGATAAAAAGAAGTATGATTAATTATGGTACAGGTAGTCATTAAAATGTAGGGGTATAAATGGTTAAATAGTAAGCATTGAAACAGATATGCTGTGTCCAAACACCTAAAAACTTTACTACCTACTTCGAAAGTACATTTGGGACAAGGCAAGGTTGTGTTTTGAAGCCTATGTTTTTCCTTTTAATTTTAATCACACATCTGAAGCTCAAATGCAACACAAGATATTGATGAAATTTTTCCAACAGATGATTATGCATCTCATTGCACTGATACAGTAATGCACATTCAGACCCAAATAAATATTACTGAACGCTTGCATGAAAAACTAAAATCATTGTTTTCTACAACGCTAGATATGTCAGACAAAATAAGCCTTGGTTTTTCAAAGAAAGACATATTGATTATGTGCCTTACTTCAAGTATATGGGTCTGTTTTTCTCCCCAAAGCTTGTTTGGACAAGAGAAAAGACAACACAAGCAGCTCAGGCATACAAAGCAGCATCAATGATTTTGAAGTACCAAAACTGATTAATTCAGTGTATCCACTAGGGGTCCAAGACTGAGAGTCAAAAGTCTCCTTGGTGTCAAAACTGGGTTTCAGACTGAGTAAAAATCAAATGTTGGTATCAAAACTGAATGTCAAATTAAAAATGTGGGGGTCTCTGAAGCACAAATGAGGGTAAAGGGAAACACTGCTGATTATGTTGTTTTTGTTTTGTTGATACTTTAAAAACATTTTGACTGCAATAAAACCAATTATTTGCTATGGGTCAGAAATTTGCAGATATGAATTTAAAAGAAATATTGGAAGTGAAGTGTGCAATACCTTTTGCCAGTATTTAAGTATGCCAAAAACTACCAATAATGTGATTGTAGCAAGAATACAAAATCTTACTATTTTTTGCAACAAATTAAGGATTCAGCATTCTATAATTGGCAAGGTCATATTAATGTCTCACATAAATGTGTGTATGTATGTATATATATATATATATATATATATATATATATATATATATATATATATATATATATAAATAAACAACTGAATTAAAATATGAAAAATGGATTTTCGTATTTTTCGGAAGTTACTTGCTAAATTTAGATGCTGATATGCTAAAACTAGAGACAAGTAAGCATAGCAGGATTTGAAGAAATAATAGGTGAATTATGTCAAAAAAAATAATGTTAATTTGGTTGAAGATGAAATCTCCTTTTCTTTGTATTTGACCAGCTTATGGCTATTTAAGAAGGAAATAGTTTAATGAAGTTTATTATCTCTGTTAATGTGCAGGTTTTTTTTTTTTTATCTCTCATGAGTTATAGTAATATATTCATTATAAGAAATATTTCCTACTACATCAATTCGGCTGTCTCCGACAATTTTTGATAACTCCTATGAATGGTGAATTATATACTTCGTAGTAGCAAAAAACATCTTTCTAATATTATTTGTATGAAATTATGATTGCATTTTCATCTTGAATACCACAACTGACTACCATACACAATACACTATATCTACTTGCATTGTATTTTGTACTATGGGCCAGTGGCCTAAATTACAGAATACATTATTCTTATTATTATTATCATCGTAATCATCATACCTTTGTCAATGTTGGCTTGAGTCTCAGCCAAGGCCAATGTGGGTGTCTGAGAAAGCTTACCAGTAGCTTCCACTGGCCCAGTGATTCTCACAATGGTTTTACCAGGTCCTACCTAAACCTGTTACTGGCTACTATGGACACTATTGTATTGTCCATCTTGTACTGAGAAATGGCATTAAACCCAGAAAAACAAAAACAACAGCTTGTACTCAAACTGCCATATACAACCATCATATACATAACTTCTCCAATGACACTTGTGGTTCATAATCTTATACTATTCTTTGTAATTTTTCGGCAAGAAATCTTTGTCAAATGATACGCCTACCAACAGTGTGAAAAAACAAAGCTACTGTGCACATGCCAGGCCCTGCAAGGTAATTAAAATAGAATAAGTGTAATATGAATAGCACACCATGTACCTGTCCCATATTTAATAGCCTTATATGTTAACAATTGTAGGGTATGAAGACTACTGTATTTTCTGGCCTATAAGTTGATTCGGAGTACAAGTCGAATTCACCAATTTTGTAAATTTTCCATCCTTCGTCCATATATAAGTCGATTCTGAGTATAAGATGAGGCCAGGTCAATATCTTGGCTTCGTATTTTACACTAGTAATGGTATCGTTTTTTGATATTCCATATTACTGGCAATCGTGAAATTGCATTACCGATGCTAACATGTTTGTAATTTTATTTCTGAACAAATCACTACTATATTGTTGTTATCAATTGACACAGCTGAATAAACAGACCATGCTTGTTTTATTATACTTGAAAGCACATCCATATTGTAGTTCATTTTATTACCTGTAGTTACGAATGCAACTTCTATAAACTTTCAATAAGACAATCCATATAAAATTGATTTGGAGTATAAGACGAAGACCTGACTTTCAAGTAAAAAAGTATTAACTTATAGGCTGGAAAATATGGTACTAAGCAATCCATCTCAATGACCTCATCCTTTAATCAAGATGTTTTGTCTTTGAACTTAACATATTTTCGAAACAGATTTATAATTACCATGACTCTGACTTTAAGACCCCATAATCTTTAAAGCCAAAGGTGCAAACTCCTCACAAAGTCTGGAAAGGAACATGCTCCAGAAGAAGAGCTATTTTGCAGATTCAATTGTTTAGGCACAATTGCCTTGACCTTTGACCCCAAAATGATCAGGTCTCTTCAACACCTTAAGTATAAGTCTTCCACAAATATTGATCAGGGTATGCCTCTAAAACTAGTTATTACACAAAAACCTTTCTCTTCTTTAGTTGCAGCAACCTTAACTAATGACCTTATGACCTCTAAATCAACAGACTTCTGTCTTGCCCAATATGCAAGTCATCCACAAACCAAGGTATATGTCTGGCAACTGAATATTTGTGCTCCAAACCCCCAATACTATTTTTCATCCTTCTGTCCTAGTGATCCCAATTTTAACATATATCATACTCTTTTAAACAATACCTTGAGGTCAGTTTCATTAGGAGCAATTACCAACTTAAGTCGTAATGACAACAATGGGACCATACACACTCAATAGAACTAGGTTATTTTTACCACTCTGGTGGCCTAGAGGTTAGAGTGTCCGCTCTGGATGCAGGAGGTTGTGGGTTCGATTCCCGGCCAAGTCATAACCAAGACTTAAAAAAATGGTACTAACAGCTGCCTCTACTGGCGCTCACCATTAAGAGGTTAGTGTTATGATTTATCGGCCTGGTGTCAGAATAATGTGACTGAACATCATGCTACATGTCTGTGACACAATGCCCCAGTTTATGCATCACTATAAACTGCTAAACTGGAGACATTGTAGCGATACGACTTAAAATTTGTTAAACCTATATTAAAAATCCGAATCACACACACACATTTTAAAGTCTTCTTAGAGTAGCCTTCAGAGCGGAAGTCTTTTTCAAAAGATAATCACAAAGATAAGGATTAACTGTAAAATAGTCTAATTCTAGCATTTAAATTATTCTATATGTCTGCCATGGCTATAAAAAAGGAGGGTGAAGAGAGTTAGGTCATGGAGATTCAATTAAGGGAGAATAGAGAGCATTCTTTGAGAATTTCATTTGTATTTTACCCAAAAGCTTAGGTCCCTGAGCACCCTGCATGAATTGAAAGAAAATGAAAGTAGAGTTGTAGTTATGTCAATGGAATCGAGGTGGAAGAAGCATTTCAAATTTTCCATCAAGGTATGAAATGAAAGAAAAAAAAGGCAACATGTAATTCTGCTTATCCAAGAAAGTTATTTTAGTTGTCCTTGTTTTGGTGGATAGGTTATGATTCATATCACTTGCTTAAAAAAATGTTTCATTGCATTCATTAGTCCAAAATACTTGGGTGAATCATCTAAATTTTATTTTAAAAATCTCTAGCATAAATCGGTGCTTATTAGTGAATTTAAATAAAAGGGCTCGAAATTAGCTGTAGTTCGCATGTCACAAATGCTGTGAAAGAAAACAACACTGTAGCACAAATAAGTACTTCTGTGTGACTTTAAACAGCGGCTCCAAATTAGCAGTAGTTTGCCTGAAGCAGTGGAATTTCTTACTGGAGTAATATTTTTCATAATCTTTATAGCCTGATTGCCAGTAGTTATTTCAAATCAATCAATATATAAACATGTACATATACTAGTCATTCTGGCTGCAAAAAATTTAGGATAAATTCTAGGCCTGAATAAATATCGAAAAAGGTCAACATAACCAGTTCGACTTCACAGTAACTAATCATCCCAAGATACACCAATCAGTTTGGTTGCAATAGTATTTTCGCTACAACCTAGGTAAAACATTTGATAAATACAAGATGAAATCCATGGTATGAAGAAAGTCTGGCCTGAAATGACGTTTTGTCGGATAGGTTTATGCAAATATAGTTAAGTATGTTGTCCAGATACCACTTTACCAGGGCAGCTAGAAAGCTGGATCATAACTTTCATCATCAGGTATGCTGAATTCATTTACATAAAGTAATCACTTCATGATCTCTAACCAGAACAATTTTTCAAAACATAATAAGTCAGAACTGAAAGCTGAATAACAATTATTAATTACATTACAGGGAAAAAGAAAGTCCAATCTAACAGGTTCATGTTAAAGTAACTTTTCTAGGTGCCAAAAGTAAGCCAAGTGAAAAGAACATTGTGACCTGCCAAACTACATCTGACTGCAAAATCTATCATTCCTGGCAGTTACAGCCCAAACTGGGAGAAGGAAGAGACATGCCCAATAGTGCAAAGTCACAGACAGACATAGACAAAGTGAATCCTACATAATGTACTACAAATTTCACCAGAAATTATTTTCTTCCGCCTTAGGAGATATTTTTGCCCAAGGATATACAGAATGTTTTCAGGATTATTCTTGAGGATGTATAACAACCATGAGTCCATACAGTCCATCAGGAGTCCCATAGTTCCATCAAGAGTCCCTATGATTTTATATATGATGTCTGAAATAATAACTGCATTGTGTACACAAAAATAAATCTTATCTGGGTGAATTTCATTAATGGAATCATGCATAAACTATGTCATAAACAATGTTCACAAGACCTGTACATATTAAATCAGTTTTCTATGTATATGAGGGCCACAGATGGCAGAGTGGACTATCATGCTCGCCTTTACCGATTACCACAATCACAAGTCAATCGGCATGGTTGAAGTCTAGGGCTCAGCCTAAGGGATATATGAGAAAGATTGCCAGGAACAGCCCTTTGGTCAGTGGTTCTTCCCATGGCTTTCCAAAATTATTCCTTTACCAGTTATACTGGCCATCATGTACAGCTTCGCTATCATTTGCTGAAGAATGGTGTTAAGCCCATATCAACAAATCCTTATGTCTATACAGACAACCTTCTACATCGAACATGCATTTTGTCATCCAAAATGGATGCATGTGAACAAATCTGTTAAGGGGACTCGGTTAATGTGCTAAGTTAAATTGTTAAGAAATATGTGTACAAGTTATGTTACAATCATTATTTCCATACTGATTAATAGCAGCTTCCATCCAATGAGATGTTGGAATCAAAACACAGGGAGTATAATTAAATTCAAAAGGAGGAGTGCATGCTCACTAAAGCACATGAGAATTTCATTGAATATTGGGGCCATGAGTGACAAAGAGGTCTAATGTGCTCACCATTACAGATCACAGCCATCTCACCTCTCTGCATAGGATCAAGCCTTGAGCTCAGCCAATGTGGATATGTGAGAAAGCTTGCCTTAGATTCTTGTGGGTTGGAGGTTCATGCCAGGGTTTTCCTCCAGTTCATCCTACACCATTTATACTGGCCACCATGTATAGCCTATCTTGTGCTGAAAAATTCAGTTAAACCCTATAACAACAACAACATATCATTGAATATGGTATATACAGGAACTCTCCCTTTCTGTTCAAAGAGAAATACTGACTCTTAAATACAGAATCTATATCATGTTAAAACTATCTCAATTATTGTGCCTGTTTATACTTTCATTGTGGGGAGGAGGGTAGAAGACTTGTATAGTTTTAGGTGGATATATTTAGTTTAAACTGGTGTTAATTTTTTTAATACACCTCTCTATAATTTTGATAAATTTTACTTTAGGTGCAGACTCTGACATGATCTAGTGCCATTCTGAGCATGCAGATAGCCTGCAGCATTTTCTCATTGTGTGTGTGTATATATATATATATATATATATATATATAGTTCTCATCAGGGAGTCAAGAAAGTTGTAATATATATATATATGTACAGTACATATGTTAAGCTATTTAACTGATGATATCACTCCAACCTATACCAAGTTCAAGTGGTACACACACAGAACTGTGGATATACAGATGTTGACAAGTAGTCAACATAACAAGCTAAATGTTGTCTGGCTCATACAGAGGTCCCTCACTATAAAACAAGTAGTTATATACATGTCTAAACAGTATTAAGCATAATGCAGAGTTTCCTCAGTAAAAGACCCTCAGTAAATTAATGGTATGAAAATAAACTGGAAATTGGGGGGGGGGGTATCAGTTGCTCAAAATAGGCTGATATCCCTATGTAAAATGGAACCTTTTCAACGCAAAAAAAAAAAAATATTTTAAGATCATGCCAATTTCTCCATTTCTAGCTTTTGCTCACAAAAACATATATCATAACTAAATAACTTCTCTCTAAAAATGATGCCAGACCCCACTCCAATTTACCCATTAGCTATCTATAACTTTATACCAATAACTGACAGATCCGTTTCTTTTTAAAACAAGGTACCTAATAAAAAATCTGCAATACAAAATTTATATCAATGCATTCTTGCAACTTAGTACTAAACCAACCTCCATTATAACTTTAAACCAAGGCAGCAACTGTCTGATCATCTACAAATACATGCCAACCCCTGATGAGGAAAAAGTGTAATCCAAGTAGTCAAAAAGCGGAATCCAGGCAGAAAAAGCGGAATCAACATTTAACATGCTAAAATTTTAATGAACAATGCTTTATTTGTCCCTCTCATCTTTTAACATCCTTTATTGCTTCAAGTTTTCATATATAGCACTTTTAGCTATACACTAAAATACAGTATGTGGGATTAATTGAATGTTAATAAAAACGAGAAAATAAATAATTGAATTTTTGGGAAGATGGATATACCAAAAAAAGCATATTCCACATATGGTTATGTGTAAGGCGTAATTTAGTGAAAAAAAGCGTAATGATTAACCCAAAAGTGCAATGGTTGGCATGTATGTCTGCGTAGCCCTCCTTTTAAAACCAAGCATATATCTTATTCACAATTTAGGGGGAATTTTTTTTTTTTGGTCTGTTCACTATTCAGTCATAATTAAGTAGCTTGATCACCCATGTAACTCTCCTTCATACACTGACAAGTTGTCTGTAAACCATAAGCCTGAGTTGCAATCTGCTGAATGCCAATGTACCGACCAATCAAAAAAGGGTCAAATATAATTAGACTGGTTGCACAGTAATCTTTGTGATTTCAGCACATTGTATGGACATGTAAAGATCAGAACTTGCTCTACTGATATATGCAAGAGTAAAAAGAGTATTTTCATAACAGCCAATGACTGGCAAATCTCATTCTTTGGTAATGTCAAGGTCTTACACATATATCGGAAAATTTGCTAAGTAATATAATACTGAAAATATATAAAGGCATTCTAATTAGTAATTTCATGTCAAAATTTTCTTTTATTGCTACATCAATTAAGAACTGAAAGAAATCTTTCACTCTTGCAGCTATTGTTAACAATGATTTTTCAATTGATCTTTCACAAAGGAAACGTTGTGATTAACCTTTAAAAAAAAAAAACCACATTATTAGAAATATTACAGCACATGGTAGTTATTTTATCTTTGTTGGAAGGGAAGATCAGGTTCAAGTTTTATGGGGCTGACAGACAAACATTTATGACTCACCTTGTACACCTGTCCATATGTTCCATTTCCAACAACTTCAATCAGGTCAAAAATTCCTGCTGGATCCTGCATTGAAAATAAAACAAGTCAGAATAACTTTTTGTTAAATTCTGCAGAATGCACTGTTTTGCTAGCTCAGCTGATATATGATCAAAAACTCCAACACTAAACAAAATGCCAGTTACTGTGACCTATTTTTCTTGGGTGCAAGTACATAGTTTTATAATGAAACAACCAATCAATATGTCAGAGAAAGCAGCTAATACAGAAAAGAAAAAAAAAACATAACATCTAGAGCATTAACAAGATAGTTCAACGTAATCAAATTTTGCTATTCAGGACTCTGGCACGGAATATTAAATAGTTCAACAAAGAATTTTAGAGCTTTTCTTTATGACAATGACTTCTGAGTTAGAAAATAGGTCACCAAGAAAAGTCACATAGGAATAAGGGTGCAATGTTAACATTTCTAAACATGTACATGGTTCAGAATAACTAAAACAAATTGCTTTGAAATGAATAGAGAAATACACGTACTAGTGTTGTTCCAATTATCGATTATAATCGATCATCAGTTGGTTGCGCAAATCAATACAATAATCGATTGTGAAACTCCATAATCGATTGGGTGCAAAGGGAGACTACTTTTATGTGTATGCAAAGCACAAAAGTTAGTAAAACTCCCAGCCACTAAAGTTGACCTGAAATTTATTATTCCCTTCACAACTACAAATAAAAAAAACTTATGTTTCATAATTAGGAATATATAGTTATTATGGTCAAGTTGTTAAATTGTTGAGTTAATAAATTTAAACACATTTTGTTGATTTGTTTCAGTTAAATTGCAACATCTTTTGTAGTATTTATAAACGATGACAAACAAGAAAATCATGTCCTTCTATACTTTAAATTATAGATAATCACATATGAATGAAAGAATTTTGGGGGATTGTAGCAGTATTTCAGTTACATATGACTGATCAGCCATAAAAAGTTGCATTCATTTAACAAAGTTGTAGAACAAAAGTAAGACACAATGTAATATTATTGTCAAGTTAAAGAATACATGCCATTAAAAAAGATTACTCCTGTACATTTATAAACATATTGAACTCTTGATCAAAGATATAACTAACAAAAAATTTAATTTGCTCTTAGTAACCGATTATAATCGATGATCAGTTGGTTAAGGGGAACCAATTATCGATTATGAATTTCTGACCGATTCCCATCACTAACACGTACGTGCATTATTTTCATGTTACCTAACTTGTTTGAGATACAATGACGGAGGCTATAATCTGTGAGAAGGCACGAGCTATTTACACTGATTTGCTGCAGGTTCTCTACCTTCCACCCAACACCACCACTATGCTGCAGCCCATGGACCAGCAGGTGATTTCTAATTTCAAGAAGCTCTTCACCAAGCTTCTGTTTTGCCACGGATTTGAGGTGTCAAGAGAGCACAAACCTCACCCTTCGAGAGTTCTGGAATGACCACTATAACATCATGATATGCCTCAGAACTACCGATATTGCTAAGTTTTTTGGAGGTCTGGAACAAATTAATGCCATTTCAATTCATTTCAATGGGGAAAATTAATTTGACATACGAGTAATTTTAGTTACGAGCTCCGTCATGGAACAAATTAAACTAGTAAGTCAAGGCACCCCTGCATATCAATTGGAATGTGTTCATCTTGCATCACTGATAGCCTACTGCATGTATGTTACATGTTTACCAGTTCTACAAATGTTTACTGGTAGTAAACTAAGCTAGGCCATTTACACACTTGATCATTGCAGCCTGACGTAAGAGGTTCGAAAAAAAGAACATGACACCAAAGATACAGGACAGTTCGAAAAGACTTCTGTAAAAATGTCATACCAAAAACTGAAACCAACAAACACCAAATTTTCCAACTAAAATCAGAACATTCATTAAACAAATTAACCTCTAGAGGTTTTTGCTGTTTTTGAATGAAATGCAAGAAAGAAACACATTTTGGGGACTATATCTGAATACATCCTAATACATTGACTTCCAAGCAATAATCCATTAGACATATGGCAAGTTGTGATAAAGAAAATGTTTTTCATTGACTAGTTTGCTGGCGCATGAGCAGAAGGTGAAAAGTTGGACTCCGTTTTGTTTTTTATTTGCTTAACAATTTTTGTATGGAGAAGACTCTTTATTAAAAATATCCACCGTATCATACTTTTTGCAAAGGTTTGCCTGTCTGTGTGCGCTTTGAACCAGTCTGCCATACAGTCTAAAATCTGGGAAAAAATTCAGATTCCGACCATGAGTGAATTTTAGGTGGAAAAAAAACAGGTCCAAAAACTTTTTTTTCCCTCTTAATTTTGTAGTGTAACTAAAATGTCCAGATCATTTGTTATCATTGTAGAGCTTAATCTGTCTACCTTTCTATAATACCACCCACTTTACCATATCATGCATGACCTTGACGCTACAGACCTTGGAAGTAGGCTACTACCTCATGCCTCCTCACTAGGGGTTAATGTCACAGTTAACACTAAATTGATGTTAACAATTTCAGACTGGATCACATAAACCAATAATATGCAATAATAATGGCTGAAATAATAATAATAATAATAATAATAATAATAATAATAATAATAATAATAATAATAATAATGAGGACTTTGTATAGTGCCCAATCTTTAGAAGAACTAGGAGCTTTACAACATCTATAATGATATGAATACAAAATAATTATTTTTTAAAATCAAAGACCATGAAATTGGAAAAACAAAGAAATGCTGACAATATTTAAGGTAGAAAACAGTTTTAGGTCTTTAAGTTTGTTCTTGCGGTTGAAAAAGGTGAGTTTTAAGAGCACTCTTGAAAAGGGATCACTGTGTCTAATTTCAATGGGCAATTCATTCCACGATGCTGGGTTCTGGTATGCAAAAGAATGCTGTCCATATGACTTCGTTTTCATAGTGGGAATAATGAGTATATGATTTTCAGAAGAGGAGTGTATGTATCTTGCTGGTGAGTACACATGGGTAAGGCCTGATAGGTATGATGGACTGGAGTTGATGTCAGTGAAACGTAGCATGGAGAACAAATTTTGTGTTTGATTCTGGATCGAATGGATAGCCAGTGTAGGGTACAGAGCAGTGGGGAGGTGTGCTCTGATCGTGCAACTTTAAAGATGATCCAAGCAGCTGTGTTTTGAACTTTTTGAAGTTTCTGGAGTAGATATTGAGAAGAATCAGACAGAATTGAGTTACGTTAGTCCATTCTTGAAAGTACTAATTAACACACAAGTATTTTAGTGGCATCAACTGAATGATATTTGCGAATGGAGCTAATGCATCTCAACTCATATATTGCATATATGTTCACGACATGTTGGTGCAATGTGAGAGTAATGTCCAGAGTAACACCAAGGTTTCATACTGACTGTGTGAATTTTATGTTGGCATTGATGATATTTTATTTGTTTGAGAGAAGCATACAAACATGATACCAATACATTTATCACACCATTTTCTTACATGCCAGTGACAAGAAGCAAGTTACACACATAAGTGATCAATTATGTTGGCCTTAAAAAGAAAAATGATCATGCTAACGTGAGTGGACATAAAACAAATGAGTGTGTTGGTTATATGGGTAATAACTCGTATTCAAGAAAAAAGTTGAATGATTCAACTAATTATCTCTGTTTTAAATGCAGATAGAAAGTGAATGTCTAACAGAGCTATGTTTAATAACATTTAGGATTGACCTAAGCCTTTGGTGTAGACAAATCAAAATGCCCATGGAAACCAATGCAATTATTATGTCATGCTTCCATCAAGGCAACCATGTAATATAAATGTGATGTGGTTCTGTCTTTTGTCTATTCCACCAATGTTGTTCAAGATACAAACTTTAAAACTTGACTGCCTATTTTTGCAATGTTGTCAAGGCTCAAACTTATGCTAGTACGTTATAAAATTTTTTAGTTACAATTTTCAGCGAACTGCAGAAAGTTGTACTTGAGAATGTTACAACGATCTTAACTTTGCTTTCAAAACCAGAGTGTACAACTCCACCTACACAATTCATTTTAAATGTCTGAATGTACTTTGGAGATGTCTGTAACTATACATAGCTTTGAAAACATAATATATGCTTCCCTAAGGTTGGTGTGTATGTGTGAGTGGATTTTTAATGTAGCTTCAACAATTTTTCACTCATATCACTATGATGTCTGCTGTGTGGCAGTTTACAGTGATGTTTAGCACTGGGGCATCATCCCAATCACATTATCCTGATACCAGGCCAACCAGTCCTAACTCAAACCTCTTAATGCTGAGCACCTAGCAAAGCAGCTGCTAGTACCATTTTTCTAAGTCTTTGGTATGATTCTGCAAGGGTTCAAACCAACGATCTCTCTCATCCAAGGTGGATGCTCTATAACCACTTATGCCACCAAAATGGTCCCCACGAAGATGGAATTTCGCAACTACATATAACTGCTATAGGTGCAGATATAAGCTTCTGTTATGACTCTATGGTCACTAAGTAACAGAAAAAGGCTACACCAACAAGTTTTGAAAAACTTAAAGAATTTAATCAGTGGTATAAATGAAAATGTTAGACGAATTTATTATAAAGTGAATCAACAATAATCCTGATAAAGTTCTTGTTAAGTTCATAAGAAGTAAAAGTTTCGTATAAATTTCAGACTTGGAAATGTACCGGTTCACCAAGAAGCATTATGTTTTCAGAAATGGCATTTTCTGTGACTTCTTTGAATAATTCCAAGTCTAAATAATGAGCACTTTCTATTGTCACTAAATAGTCCAAACAAATGTTTTTACTCTCAAATAATATCTATATACAACATAAAACATGCCAGCAGACTTGCAGAAGGAACACAGGAAATGGGAATATCTCCAAACTAGGAATATAATTTGATTCCTCATTTCTCTCCTAATAAACACCTATTTAACTTTATTTCACACAAAACTCCCATGTGACAGATCATACTACTCAATTTATTTTGAAATGCCTATTCATGTGGAATTGCCCATCAATGGAAAATTACATAATTCTTCTAGAACCCTCCAAACACCTCCAGCCAATGAGAAATTAACCCAAAGTCAACAAGTCTTATTATTATTAGTAGTAGTAATTGTCAACACGTTTGTGTGCATCTATTTATAGATCTTATCCAATTTTCCTAAAATAAACTTGTCACATAGGCAAAATGTAAACAAAGATAAGCTACACAGTTTAATAGCCATGAATAGAAGATAAAATCATATACATTTACCAGGAAATACAAAAACTCGAGATATACATAACACTTCAAAATAACAGCTTAAATCCTGTTTAAACTTTATACTCAAAATTTCATGACAAAAACGACATATGGCTACCTGCCTTGCCCACAACAGTAAGAGGTAACCATTAAATGAAGAAATTCATTTAATAACCCATGTACTCTAGGGAACAGACAGTTCAAACAAGGTAAACCACCATAAAACAAGTAGGCTTATTCTAAGAATATACAACAGTGTGCAATTCATTACTTTGTCATTTCCCCCCAAGGAATAGAGCTATTGTGTATCCAATAGGTATGCCCAAAAATTGTATACCCTTGATGGAAAAGCATGTCAGTGTGCCAAATTGAAATGTGCAATGTTCCAGTTGGGCAGGTAAATAAAGGGTTCTTACACCATGATTCCAAGTCTATGAGCCCCACCTATATTTCTGGTTTTTGAGTTGCACATTTCCAGTCTTTTGTTGGGCATGTTCTCCCTGTGCATTGTTACAGTACACAGTCTAAAAAGAAACATTATGTACCAACAGAGCATGCTACCTCCATGTTTGCCCAAACATCATTAAAATCAAAATAACTCATTATTTCAAGTCATAAAAATCATCTAATGGCAAGTGAAATGTTTATTGGGCAACAACCTTATCACAGCAGGTGGATGTTGAAGAGATTAACAATCAAATGATTTCAGGAAAACAGCAAGGAGAACAGTTTCATTAAGTCTGACCTGGAATGGAGTTCTTCAACAAAACCTCAACATATTAACCCTTTAAATACTATATTGACCCTTGAAATAACATATTAACCCTTTAAATACTATATTGACCCTTGAAATAACATATTAACCCTTTAAATACTATACTGACCCTTGAAATAACATATTAACCCTTTAAATACTATATTGACCCTTTAAATAACATATTAACCTTTTAAATACTATATTGACCCTTGAAATAACATATTAACCCTTTAAATACTATATTGACCCTTGAAATAACATATTAACCCTTGAAATACTATATTGACCCTTTAAATAACATATTAACCCTTTAAATACTACATTGACCCTTGAAATAACATATTAACCCTTTAAATACTACATTAACCCTTTAAATAACATATTAACCCTTTAAATACTATATTAACCCTTTAAATAACATATTAACCCTTTAAATACTACACTGACCCTTGAAATAACATATTAACCCTTTAAATACTACATTAACCCTTGAAATAACATATTAACCCTTTAAATACTATATTAACCCTTTAAATAACATATTAACCCTTTAAATACTACACTGACCCTTGAAATAACATATTAACCCTTTAAATACTATATTGACCCTTTAAATAACATATTTACCCTTTAAATACTATATTGTTTTGCAGTATAAGATCCTGTAGTGCTGAATTGTATGAGAAAAGAAATGTTTTTAAATTGACTGTATATAACAAATAATCCCTACATGACAAATGATTGCTGAAGTCTGACCTTTATTTTAACTCTGCACAATGGGGTCCACAAACATAGCATCAAAGCACACAAGTTTTATCATATATGTGCATGTACATACAGGTGTAAATACAGGTAAACTTAAAGATTTCCATTTAATCACATTTGTATTTTTGTTTCTTTTTCAAAGAAAGAGTTCAATTAGGTCAAAAATATCCCTTCGTCTTACAGACTTAAATGTATACATGCCCAGTGGTAGATTTTTTAAAAAAAATCAAGAGTTTTCTTTGGCCTGCTATTAATAACTCAATGACCAGCTGAGGTTTTCTTTCATTTCTCAGTAAACAATTGTGCAGCCCCAGATAGACAAAATTAAAACCATTCAACAACTTTTGCTATAAACATAAACAGCATACAATTATTGTAACCCATAACCTGATCTACTTATGGAAATCGTCTCACATGTTGGAATGCTTATTTAACATTAATACCTCAGAGATCAGCAAATAAAAGATAATGGCTGTCATTTGTTGGTGTGGTGATAAAAGACAAACCTTCACTTTATTTAGACTTCATGTTAAGGTGCTAGAGTACGGAACGTGATTACCGATCAAACAAAAGAGTGGCAACCTATGTGGATTAGTGAAGATTCTTACAGACAAATCACCAAACACTCATCAAAGGGTATTGATATGAACATAATTTGAGCAGTACGCTTGAAGTAAATGGAGGGACAATTTAAGAGCCAAACATTTGTCATTGGAAACAATGTAAAATTCCATTCTAATGTTTAACATGATTACAGTATAATATTTTGT
The DNA here is from genome assembly GCA_030141615.1 of Unio pictorum. Classification (NCBI taxonomy): domain Eukaryota; kingdom Metazoa; phylum Mollusca; class Bivalvia; order Unionida; family Unionidae; genus Unio; species Unio pictorum. The sequence continues at coordinate 1,594,511 of JARLTB010000046.1, forward strand.
GGTTGCCAGACTGGGGCTATCACATTGTGAAGAATGGTTGCCAGTAATGTATAACCTTTTTTTTAGTTGTTTTGGGCTCCCTTACAATATATATGTCTAGCATGGATGCCTGTGACAGCTTTATTTCCAAGTTTTAACACTAACAGGTCTTAATAAACATGTAGTCCTAGAACAACATAGTGCATTTACATCCTGTAAAGTCTGTAAAGAAGATATTCAGCAAACTGCACTTTTTCTTCTTATTGATTATAGTACCCACTTGTACGTTTTTTTGGGAATTGACAGTCATTGCATAAGTTCACTATATGTTTAGGTGTTACCATAGTAAACTTGCTTATAAGTCGAGTCAAACTGCAATGTTCCTGATCTGCTGTAATTTTTAATACATGTAGTATGCACGCAAATAATGGTGACATATTGGTGTATGTTGTTTCTTCCAGTAAGTTTTCCTAACAAACTACAGAGACCCATATCTGCTGGCACATATTGTGCTAGCATATCTGGACCTGTGCAATTTACAGTTGAACTCGCCTTATAACTGAGTACATATGGTACGGATTAAGAAATATACACCTCTCCCTTAATAATTCGTGCACAACAGAGTCCACAAACATAGAGTAGACTGCACTACAAGCAAAACTAGCTTGCCCACAATGATCTGTATCTGTGAAATCAAGCTCATTTTTTTTAAAATGAAGTATTCATTTCACTTGGCTGCCTCGCTATTTATGATTACATCAGTTAATTTAATGAAGTTCATGTTATATATACAATAATGTTTATAACAGTGTTCGACTGATCAAATGAAGTGAGTTCACCTGACATACCGGACCAGGGTTGTTCTTTTTTAAGCTTGTAGGATTTTGATGCCTTTTAATGTTTCTTTTATTCCACCCCCTTTATTTGATTATTTACATAATTACATGTGATAATACAAAGGAGGCCAGCTTTCAATTCAGTGCAACTATACAACAAGTATGTCTGCAAGTCAGTTATCAAAATACGGTCGGCACTTAGGTTCTCAGAGAAACACTTGTGGGCATTTTAATTTGTATTTATTTATTAAAGTACTGCTTTCACACAGCGTGTCATTCTCATAGAAATTTCCTTACATATCGTTAACTGCAGTGTATTAAGATTGTCATATGGAAAGAACATGTAAAAAATTGTATGACCTAGTTTTAAATTTGATATTTCATGTTCAAATTTCTTGGTCCTATCTACCATTTTTGACAATAATATGAGCAATATACTGTATCAAAGTTTCAGTTACCAATTTTGATTGTGATTTTCTTCAAGTTCTTCAAATACAATAGGGTATTTTCTGGTTTTAAAAAAATGGGATCTAAGAATGACCCCACATTATAAGCGGGTTCAAGAGTAATCAGGATGCGAGTTATCGAGGGAGTAGTTATTTTTTGTTGAAATATGAAGTTGATGTTGCATATTCAGCTGCCAAGTAAAAGAAATCAGATTTATCTACCAACCCATGTCCATAGTAAAAAAAAAAAAAAAAAAAAAAAATTAAAATTCAGCAATTGTGACATGCTTCCATTTTCTAATCTAGACACTGTCAAAAAGTCCATTTACTCTTATGATCTCCTTGAACTGCAGAAGTATTTACTTAATCTATGCAATAAATAAGGATATGACCAGCATGCTGTATGTTTTTGTTCTGCCAGCACGTATACTGAACTCTTCATATTATTTTTTTTAGCTCAAAATCTCTAATTGGTATTTCCAGATATATTTTCCCAACACCAACATGGCATCTACTTCAAAACTTTAAAAATCATTGTTACCACCTAGTATATACCAATGAAAACATCATCTTCAGATGAAGCACGTTTGACAACATCAGCTACACCAAGAAAAATGAAAGACTATGGATTTTAATACAACTATGTCATGTAAAAAGGATATATGATGGAAGACTATGGATTCTAATCTAACATCATGTCTGTGTGTGTGTAATTAAGATTTTGTTATGGAGCTTTAACAATTTTTCAATCATGTCGCTATGATTCTGCAGTGAGGTAGTTTTATAGTGATGTCTAGCACTTGGGCATCCTGCCACAAATATGTAGCATGATGTTCCACCCAGTCACATTATCCTGACACCAGGCGGACCAGTCCTAACACTAACCTCTTAATGCTGAGCGCCAAGCGGTGCAGCTGTTAGTACCATTTTTGTAAGTCTTTGGCATGACTCAGTCGGGGATCAAACCAAAGGCATCCTGCTTCCACAGCAAATGCTCCAACCACTAGGCCACTAGAGCGGTATCATTAGAAGTAAAAATTAAATTATACCAAGGACATGGAAGGAAACGGTTGTCAATATACTGGTCCACACATATGGAACATTTCCAATGACATTACGCAGGCTCCTAGCATTTCTTAATTTCATAATCGATGTCTTAATGGACGAACTCTTAAGACAACTGAACCGTCAGGCTCTTAATGTACTTTTGCATTGTTGTCAGAGTTAAAATTTTAAACACTGGATCATATTTTATAAACGTTTATGTGTTCCCAGATGCTTGATATTATTTAGTGTCAAGCCAGATTTACCACTTCATGTAGTATATGCTTGTACTGTATATATTGTACATAATAGCTAGAAGGCCTCAAGGTAGTTTAGTTCTATAATTAATTGAGTTACCTTCTCTAAACAATGTCTTTGTTATAATTATTATTATCATTATTTTATTATTATTACCATGTTCATATATATATATATGTGTTTATATGAGCACATGATAAAACATTTATTGCAATAATGTAAGCATCCAAGGAAAATGTGACAGTATAATACAGACAATGTTCATGGTGCTGGCACAATGTTTTAAGTGACAGAACTGTAAAAATCAAATACACTTCTCATTTTTATTTACTACCAATGGCCTGTATAGCAGTACTACTACAATCTGGAGTATGGAGGACACATTATCCCCTGTCTTTGTGATGCAACACTGATTTGCAGACCATGCAACTAGCTCTTCAAGGTTACCCACTGACATGTTGTAGAATTAAAACCAGATTTCAATATGGGTATGTTAGACCCTGAGGCTATAATTTCTTGCTGTCAAAATGTATGAAAGTGTCCAGCCAGTTAATTGACATAGCCATAAACTAGAGACGCGCGGGTTATTTTTGCCAAAGCCAGTTACATAACATTATTCACAGGTAAGTGAGGATTTCTTGTTTGGAACAAGGGATCATCAAATTATATCGTAAACATCATTGACAGGTGGTTGTAGGGGCGATGTCTGATCATTATGAACAAACCTCCAATTGGAATTGAGAAGTGCCAAACATTAGAATCTCAAGTTTAAATATATCATCTTGAGAACCAAAATGTTAGCAGTACTACAATTATTTTGCAGGAAGTAAAGGCAAATAAACTACTCCAAGACCTTTCGTTATTACCAGGATTCTTATTCTGGGAATAAACAGGAGCTTCGTAACAGAAGCTTTCAGGACCCAGATGAAATTACTCAGTGCTAAGTCTGAGTCTCTGGGAGACAAAACAGAGAAGGAAGAACAGAGGAAGAAGTTGAAAAGTGACAAATGAAAAGATAAGAAGAAACATACAGATGAGAAGGTAATCAGGACTTAAGGGAAAATTTCACACACTAATTCAAAGAATGAAATAGGCAGTTACTTGTTCGAATGATAGGGTTTTAGCTGAACTGTATTTATGAGATTACTGTTTGAATTATATTAAATTGTTATTTAAATTTCATAATTTGTGTATTCATTAATTTAAGTGTCAGCACCGCAACTTTCTATCACTACTTCAATTTCTGGAGAAAAAAAAACGTGCCATGGTGGGTCTTCTGTATTAATTTAAATAAATTGGGAGCCCCAACCCAAACTGGAAGTACCAGAACCTTTACACCCCTTAACAGATTAACCCCTAGCACCACGTTTATAGGACAGGAGGGAGTAGCCTACTGCTAAGCTCTATAGCATCAAGGTTATGTATGATAAACTAAAGTGGGTGGTATTATATTATAGAAAGGTAGAAAGATTTAGCTCTACAATGATACCAAACAATCTGGACATTTTAGTTGCACTACAAAATACAGTGGGAAAAACCTAATTTTTGGGACCTGCTTTAATGTCACACAAAATTTGCTAGTGGTTAGAATTTGATTTTGTGTCCAGATTTTAGACTTTTGGTCTCAGATCTAAGGCAGACCGGTCTGCACACAGGTGAACCTGTGAAAACAGTAGGATAAGGTGGGCATTTTTAGTAAAGAGTGGTCTCCATACAAAATTGATGGGTCTGTTAAGCAAAACAGAAATAATAAATTATAAAAGAACTCCAATTTTTCACCTTCTGCGCGAGCTAATAACCAGTGGAAATCATTTTTTTTAACACAACTAGGCATTAGACTAATGAAAAATTGCTTGGAAGTCAAAGTATTAGGATGTATTTTGAATTAGTCCCCAAAATGAGTTTCCTACTTGCATTTCGTGCTAAAACTGCAAAATCCTCCTAGGGTTAATGTGTTAAAAAATACAGGACTAACCAAAATCACACATACATAACCAACAGAATCCCCCACAAACTACACAGACATAATCAACAGAATACTCCCAAATCCCCTAGACATATCACTGAATACCTTCAAATCACAGTGTACCTTAGTAATCTATTAAAGAATTAACAGGTTTATATCATACAACAAATAACACCACGCTGACCTAAATATCTTTACTCCTACCCTGAAATTTTGAGATTAATATTTCAATTGATAGATATTTTGCTTACCATTTCTATTTGTGATTCAGCAACTACTGTGTATCTTAAAATATCAGTTTTATTCACAAATTATACATGTCACGCAGGTCATATAGGCAATCAACTCCGATTACTTCAATAAAGGGTGTAATTTTTTAGAATTTGGTTATACATCTTTAAGTTGCAAATACTGTGTGACCCCACTACATCATGCTGTTGTAACATAATTTGGATATAACAGTCGTGGTGTGGCTCCCAAAATTTCATATAAATGTATTTTTCTCATACATGACAAACCTTCCTTTCTTAAATATATGAAGGAAAAAATAGTTTTTTTTAAAATGATTTTGGAGAAAAGATCACATATGAATAATACGAGACGATTGTGGCATACTTCCTTAAATTTTATATGTATTTTTCTCGTACACGAAATGATTTTTGTTCTTAAAAAGATGACAAATAACATGGAAGTTTATTCTGTGACTGTGTAGGACTTCGCCAATGTGGCAAACTTTACATTTGTTTTCCCTTACTGGCAACAAAATATACCATCTGCTGATTTTTTTATTTTATGGCAACATTGTTGGCTGTTTAAACTTGTATATACAACCATTGGTTCAGCATCAAGAAATTCAGAGACCCCATGAAAGGAAGCTGTAAACATAATTTAAAATGCACTGAATTTATCTATTGTTACATAAACAAATTCTTTGTCGATATTGACAAACCACCTAAACAGTGCATTGTGACCTTCACTTCATTAGGATTCAAATACATCCATATACCTTTCGAAGGTCATTATTTAGATGTCCCGATAGGTGCATATGGCAAAATCCATATTAAAGTACTTAGACATTTTTGGACAAAATGAACCTAAAATGATCCAGTGCAATCCGGACTGAATGTCACAATGAAAGGTATGCATATTAATGAATTTATACCACCCTCGACTGTGATCATTTCACTCTACACTCTTATTATTTTGACCAAGTTTAACACATGGCCATCACTGTAAAATTCCATAGCGATAGATAATTTTCATCTGGATGTTTCTTGGTGATTGTAAAGGTGCGGATGATCCAATAATCATGACTGAATTTGACTTGGGTGAAAGAAAATTAGTGTTAAAATTTAAAAGAACAATTTATATTTAATTTAAAATGAGTAAATGCACATACATGACTCATTGACCCATGTGACTTACAGCTTTGTCAGAGGCATTGAGTCATTGTCTGCTATTATGGATTAAACACAAATGATTTGTAATCTGCAACCAAAAACTCTTAATGAAGCTTATACGTTGAATACTTGTGTAATTGTTTCATGGAGGTAACCATTACCATGTAGTTCATCTACACTTACGATCAACATTTGCTTGTGCACATATGATTTTCTGTTGTCAAACAATGTTTTTATCTTTATTGGCAACCAACTTTATTCTATTCAAATGTACATAATCAGCTTTATGTGTGCATATTTTATGCATTGATCACATTTTCCTAACTTACTTTAAACATCTTTATTTACATCATTAAGGAGTACAGCCATCTTAATTTATATAATTATGGAGCACAGCCATATTGTACTGTAACAATATTGCCTTTTGTACCCTTGGGCAAGATCCTGATGTAAGCACATCTTAGCCATCCTTTCCTGAAGTGGTAATTGTGTATCTGGTCAAGTACCCATTTCTAGCCTATATGATACTGACAGATGGACATGGTCACATAGCAATGATCAAATTTGATAGCTTGCATCCAGCAGTTATTACACAAATATTCTGACTTGAGGAGATCCTGCAGATCTAACCATGATGAGGACCGATGGTGGTCCAATGTAATGTACCTATAATCTTTGGACACAAAAAATACTATAATATTTCCAGCATTGTAACGATTTTTTTTTTTTTTTTTTAAAAAAGACACAGACCTCAAGTTAGCAGTAACAACTGTTTGTGTACGACTTCAACTTCTTCCCCTTGATCTTGATGGTACAAAAAGTATTGGACTCTATGCTTTAATTATAACAGCGGAGTAATTTTTGATCATTATACACATGAACATCTTTTCCTCACAAAATGAGGCATATACTGTGTCACCTCCAATCACTTTGTGAAATCTCCAGCATAGTCAAATTACTAAAACAAATCCAGAACAAAAGTTGTTCTGGGTTTCTTTTCATGACTTGTTTCCAATGTATTATACTTGTAGTAAAGACCTGTTGTGATCACATGACTGTAAACTGGCTTAAAAAGCATTATACTTTAATTATTAAACAATAACATTAATACACTGATTTACAAATTCACATGCAGAACTATCAAAATAAGCTGAACTACAGCTTAGTCAAGCTCAAGTTTCCAAGACACTTGCACACTGTTCAAGTCCAGAATATTGAAAAGCACTGTGGGAAGGAAAAGGTTGTGTTCTAGTTGTGATGATTTTTGTTCTGCATGATCAATACCCTGCAATCTCACTAAAGTACACACATACCAGCACATATAGTTAGCATTTATTTGTGCCACCACCTTCTATAGGTGGTGCCAGATTCTTTCATCTATATCATAACTACCTTGTATTCATGGACAAGGTCAGTCTCACATTATCCAGCACTATCATGACAATGTGTATATTTAGTATATTAGGCAAGTAGTGATTAATAAGAAATAAATATTTATATCTTAACTTACAAGTTACATCTTAATCGTAACATGTGCATGTATATTCGTTTATGCATCTTCCGATCCTAACCTAGCCTTGGAAAGTTTCTGAGCTGGCCAACTCTAAGTGATCAGCTTGTCAAAAGACTGCTTTGATGCATGATATGAATTTTAAGGTGAGTTGCTGTTAATTCTTCAAGACACAACTTGTGAGATTTCTTTGACAGGAACATTTGTAAACCACATGAAGGATTTTGTTCAAAGTGACCTTGATGTACCACAAATCTAGCACTCAAAACGATCCATTTATTGCATGATTATTTACTGGCAACCAATAAATATTTATTGATTGGCAAACAAAATGGATAAAAAGTGTTCTGATGTCAAAAGTTGTAAACTATTGATGTCTACAACTGAAGTTACATGAAATTCAATAATTGGAGGCAACAGGAATATCACTGGTTGGAGTTCAAATTGATATGAATGCGTTCTGCCAATCCTATGAATCGACATTAAAAATAAATTCTTAAATTCAACCCAGATAGAACCATCTTTAGCAATTTTGTTTGGTAATCTGCTACATAAATCCATCCACAAACAGGAAATAATTTAAGTATTTTCGTGGACTAAGCAGAGTTGTACTAACACTGTCACAGGGGCCTAAAGTAGCTGAGTGGTCTAAAGTGCTCACTGCTCCAGATCATTGCCATCTCACCTATGTGGATCCAAGACTCGGGCTCGGCTAATATGGGGACATGAAAAAGCTTACCAGAATTTTTTTTATTGGTCTTTGTGGTTATTCCTGTACCCGTTATACTGGCCACCATGTATAGCCAATATTGTGCTGAAAATGGTGATAAATCACATCACAGCTGTTAACATTGCCACATTCCAATGTAGACACTAAAAGGATGTTTCGGGGTTGTTGTTTTTTTAATTTTAAATTCTAATGTAAATTCAGTCTGATTCCAGGGGAAACATGGATCCAGTTCTAATACATCATCTAAGTGTCAAGATCCACGATTTTACTAACGACTAAACACAATCTGATAATGGTCAACAATTAACTTGTAATACATATAAGAGAATGACAACCAACAAATTACTGTGAAAAGTCTGATGTGATCAGAAAATCTGCATATTTAAGTACATAAAAAGGACGTTTGTTCAAAAATTGTCGTTTTGTCCAGTTAAATCTGATCCATGAAAATACGCCTAAGAAAATCAAAACTCCTAACCAAGTTTTGACAATTTTGCTAGATCATAGATGTACTGAGCTGACCTCTCTAGTCTGTCACATGTAAGTATCAGTTGCCGTGTTGGTTACATAATACATGGGCTGGGCGACTGTAACTTTCTTATGAGGTCAGCTACAAAAGTCCACTTAAAGTGAGTTCTTTGTTTATACGCATCTAAAAGCGTATTTAAACGACAGCAGTACACGATGATGCTAGGTCGGTCAGCTTCACTTCATATTTCGTGTATCAAACCTGGAACAATAGTGTTAAACAATTGACAGTTAGGTTGATTATTGTTCAATTAAAAGACAATAGCTCCAAAAAATATTTACCCTTAGACTGGAGAGATCTATGTCGTCCAAACTGACGTTCACGCTTTTGGTCGCCATATTTGTTATTCATCCGTTTGTCTTCCTGTATTCAGAGGAAGTGTTAATGCAGTACCCACACCTTTGATTCATAAAGCACGCCAACTGCTACAATCTAAAGCTCCAAGACAGACCCTAAACTAAGCGACAGGCCACTTCCGTCAATACAGAGGATTGTCCTGAAAGCTTTATGCATCATTTCCTCTCAGCATTATATTTACACATGCACGGAACCCAACCGTGACAGGTGCTAAGAATGCTGGGAAACGATCTTGTTGAAAGGGAGACAATTTATGTCACAGTCAAACAACAGTTTTCTAATACTCATAATAAAGTACAAGTCGGTGTGTGCGTGCGTAAAAGAGAAGTATTCCATATTAATTCAGTTCAAATATTGTCCAACATAATTGCTAATTTTTAGAGGCAAAACATCCCTTTATCGTCTATTGCAAATATTTCCTTTAATAATGTTTTCTTGCAGTAATTAATTGCATCTGTGCCTTGCTTAGTAATTTATATAACAGTCGTAAAGTCGTTTTAGTCTATGTTATATTCTTCTACATTCATTCATGTATTCATTCATTTGGAGTGCGTACCTGTATATATATATATATATATATATATATATATATATATATATATATATATATATATATATATATATATAAATAAAGTCATACGGGTCATGCATGTATTTATCGTCGATTATTTCGTTAATGGGTGTCATTTTTATAATTTGATTCTTTATACATGTAAACGGCAATTATTCCTTTTAACTGGATTCTCATCCATCCATATTCCCTTCGAAGGTCATTATTTACACGCCCTGAGATGTACCTACGACGAAATAAATGTTAAAGTACCTGGACATATTTGGGATGAGATCAACTTACAGATATGATACAGTACAATCCGGATTTAATGTAACGCGCTGTGATGACACAATGAAACATAATTATCTGAATAAACAAAACAAAAAACACTACCCTATATTGTGACTATTTGATTCGACATGCTCTTTTCTTGACCCGGTGTAATACCTTACCTCCATTGTAGGAGTCCATAGCGATCGATGATTTTCGTCTGGAAGTTTCTTTATGGTGGTTAAGGTGACAGGTGCAGAGTATTCAATAATCAGGATTGAATCGACTATGGTTAAACAAAAATAGCATCAAATTCTAAAACAACAATTTCTATTTAAATTTAGATGAGTAAATGTGCATAGTTCTAGCAATGCAAAACCAAACTGATGTCATCTTCGCACAAATTGCACATGCAAGCTATACTTTCAGCAACGCACTTTGCCGTTTGCGGTCAAGAAGAAAGGGCTTTTTTGTCCCACTGGGCTATGAAAATGACCGAATTTCACAGGCAGGCAAGCTTGTTTAAATTTGGTTATTATCTACTCATAAATGGACAATACCATTTTCATAATTCCTCTTTAAAGGCATACAACCTAAGATTTTCGACTTTTTTGTTCTTGCAAATGCATGATATTATGAAAAGTATAGTAGAAATAATGAGTAATTCCAGGTCATCCAATTTCAAAAAATGTACAACTGTAAGTTTATTCAATGAAAATATAATGATTTTCTGTACGGATTGCTAATTAATTATGCAGAAACGGAATTTACCGATATTCTCCGAAGTCGCAGTGTTACGTGAAGCGCGTCAACAAATATGAAGTCGAGGTTAGCTTGTGTTTCTCTTTTGATGTAATTATTGCCTTATTCTTCGTATTTCTTCGTCTGTCCTTCTCCTTAGTTGTTTATAGTCACCCACAATATATGTATTGCTTATATATTTCTTATTATATATGATAAATTACAATAAGTAGGCAAAAAAGTCAATATGATGGAAAATCCTGACAATAAGAGGTTCCTTTAAGGGGCCATTCTTGAAAGTGATTACTTGTCGTGTTTGTGAGATTGTGTTACGTTGTAACTTGTAAGATAAACCAACTAAAAATATGATAAATTTGTTCTATTTTGTACGACGTTGAATATTACCTCGGAAAATCAAAGCAGATCATTTACGTTACATATGCCAAATGACATGTGAATATTTTTAATCATTTCCTCTCTTAATAGTTCATGCACCGTTCGAGTGCATCTTAAATTGTAACGAAGCATAGCTTGTAAGTCAGTTTAAATTTCATGACAAGAAAAAAAAGAACTGTGTATCTTTCTCATCACCGTGCCAAGAAAACGACAGTTTTTCACATTTATACGGATCAGGAATCTCTAGTCTATACGACTCCTTTAGCCCCTGTCATACATCATCTACACACATTTTATATGAATTCACGCTGTTTTTACATCAAAGGTCTCACACTCAAACCACCCTGCCGGCCGTAAGAGTGCATTTTCGATGGCACAAGCAGTGGCGTAGCGAGGATATTTGGCGCCCAAGGCAAAACACCCAAATTTGCGGCGCCCAGGGCAAAACACCCAAATTTGCGCCCCCGGCTGCCCCTGTTGCGCAGTTATGTTGATACTTTGGGCCCATTTGGCGCCCCCTAGCCACCGGCGCCCAGGGCGAATGCCCCACCTGCCCCCTCCTCGCTACGCCACTGGGCACAAGGGCCGCAACACCTTTATATTTCTAATGACACCTTGTATCGTGATTATGATTTGTACGCACGTGCATATGTAATAAGGACATATATGTTTCACATCGTTTGATTACAAAGTTTTATCATAGCGAATTATGCACATATTGGTATTCTGAGATTATGTCCAGTCCGGTGTTTTGCCAAAAGAATGTTCTGTATTATTCAGAAATTATTTTTTTAATGTTGTGCTACGTTCGATGTCATACTTGTAGTTGAATGTTTGCCATCTTTATATTGGGGACAAGTTGTGTATTTGAGTCACCTCCAGTGTTCACTATGCTCTATTCACGCAGTATGCAAGCGTATTTGAAAATTCATAAACGTTTATATTGCTAATGTTTTCGTAGAATTAGTCCTGCATATCAATACAGTAATATATTTACTATCTAATGCAAAGATGATTCACCCTCATTGTGCATGTGTTTATTTACCCGCACCACCAACCGCAGTTGGGAAACAATGTTTACTGATATATACTATAGGTCTACTGTATACATCTTGCACAGCGATTTTAGCGTTTCTTCATATATTTGTAATATTAAAAGTTGAATAATTTGCATTTAATATTTGTCCTGAATCACAATATTTTAACTCTGTTGTGCATTGTCTTAATCCTTATTAACAATATTCTCTATCTTGGCCGAGTGTTAAATAGTGTATTCACGGAGGTGTTGTGTACACTAGTCTGAGTGGCAACACTCCCCGAGTTTAAATTTATAACGCTTGTTACCAATCAGTCAATGCCCAGTGGTTGGGGGACTTAGAGCAGGTAACAACAGAACTACATTTTCGTTATGTTAATATGGGAGGCGAACATACCAACAAGTATATCGCCACTTTTTTTTTTCTTCTGACATTACTTGTAGCGCGAAGATCTACATGTTGATATAGGAGACGAAGAAAGCGTCGGCTGAGGATGAATTGACAGGTCATGGAGAAACCGGAAGGGCAAGATGACGAAGGAAAATGACACAGATGAGAAAAGGGATAGCTGCAGAGGCAAAACAGCGCCGTCCAGGAGACTGCATTGTCTTACCCTTCCCTGAGCAAAGAACCTATATCCAGTTGACGACCCACTACACACGACACCGATCTCCCCCATTTCTGTGAAAGGGTAACAGCCCACAACTCGGCGCGCCAGACCGATCACCCATATAGCAAAACATGACGGGCTTCTTAATTTTCGTATACAGGTTACAGCAGTTATACAGAACATGTAAATTCGGGAGGAGAGATTTGCACCCACCCAACGTCGGCCGCACCTCAAATGACGTCCCTTTGCATAGTTGCAACCGCCCTAGCAAACGCGGTTCTTTTAGTACCAATATACCCTATCATTGGTTTGCCACGGTTTATCCATTCGAAAATCTTGTTCTGCTACTGAAAACTATATAGACAAATTAGAATATAGAGTTTTCGTCTCAGAGTTGTGTACAGAGTAAGATATAAGATGTGAGAACGTATACTGAAATATATTGAACCTTATTTCATATGTGATTTATATATGGCAAGATTTGCGCTAGATTGAAGTTTGCCAGTCTGCCACATCTGATTTGTTGGCAGGTTCGGTATACCAATTCTGATTGGTTCGGTACTGTCTCATGGTTAAAACTGAAGGTTATATGTTGGAGTGGAAGACTAATTGTCAGATAACTGCAAAGCGCGGTCAAATTCAAACCTATGAAGTTCAATAACATTTTAAGGTAATGACATGCATGTATATAAAAAAAAAAATAATAATAACAATACTAAATAATATAAGTTTATAGGACTGGCAATTAATAATAATACTCGGAATTATTTGGACATTATTTAGGTTAAAAGCTAGTAACAAAAGCAATATTTTTAACATTTTAACCTCCATTTTTTTTTAACAGTATGCAGAGTCAGGCATTTTAGAAAATTACCTAGGAAATGTTTGAGCAAGTAAGTTATCTCGCATCACATTGGTAACCTGGATTAAACGAATGCAAATCAAATCTTCATCTCGCGTGTATTGGGCTCACTCTATGATTTCCAATCAATTTTTTCTTCATTTATTTAACAATCAAACAGATTATTATGTGCTGAGACATTTTATTGAACTGATCAAATAACAAGATATCGAAAATTAATGTCAGAATCTAATTGTTACAAGACAAGAGTGCAAGCAACGAGTATTTCCTTGCAGGAGTATTTTTGTCTTATTCCAATGAATATTATGTACTGGTGACAGCTTTCCAGTTTCTAGTTGTCTTACTCTCATAAAATCAATTTGTTGAACGCTTCAAGCTTTGCTGTACGTATTGTCATACTTTTGTCCTTTTTTATTTTAGGTTTTTTTTCAATAATTTTTTTAAAACCAGAACATATATGTAAAAAAAACAAACGAGCATTCGCCACAGTGTGTTTATTCAAGGCATTTTTATGGGTTGTATGTAATCGGTAATTAGTTCCATTTTTGGTCTATGGATATGTTATTTTAGCAGTATATTGTATCGCATTAAGGTCTTATGGATTGTTATGTAATAAAAAGAGTCTGCGATTAGAGGTCTAACTGGAAACTAACATTAAATCCTCGTTTTGGAGGGATTCTTGGGGCAATGGAAATCTTATCTTAGAAATGCTTATTCATTTATTCTGTATAAAACCTGCATGAAGTTAATGATGGGCAGTTTGAAAATTTTGACTTTCGTAAATATAAGGACTTCACTAAAAGTTCTTACCTAGATTATTGGCAGCTACTTGTATGTTCGAACGATGTTAAAAATAAGTGTCATAATGTTATGGATGTGTTACTTTCACAGTGAGACGCAACCCGTTTTACTGAAAAGCACACAATTTAAAATAAAAATAGGTCTTCTTTAAATTAAACCATGCATATATTAATGCTTGGTTATTGTGACCCCTATACATGTGAAAATATCGAAATCCATAATATATTCTCAACGATCCAGAAACATCGAATTCTGATAATAAACCTAAACAAAATAATACGCTTCTTTAAATATTGTACATATGAAAAGGAAAATCTGAGCTTTCTTTCACAGCATCAGAACTTAGAATCTTTCATTTCCTGTTGATGTGCGACTTTTTTTCCGGTGTTGGTGACAATCGGTATGAAGAATACAAAAGCATAATATTTCGCACATAATCAACGGAAGGAAGGCAAATCATCCGCTCACTGTAACCATATATGAGACAATAAAGGGCACATATTGCCGGAAAAATCACACAGGTGCACATCTTCCAAAACTGTGTTTATCTCCCGCCTCGGTCCCAGCAATGAATCTCATAATGAGCCCCGTCAGAAGTAGTCTGGTTCCCTGCTTAGTAAGCAGGGAACCAGACTACGTCAGAAGCCGACTGTTTATAGGCCTCACTGGATAGTTTCGCATTTTGATAGTTAAGGTAGAATGCATGAGCATAATTATCACAATCCTAGTATTTTTCAGTTCAAAAATAAGCTAAATCTGTAATGTGGTTTAGAATTACTTTCAGTTAAGCTTGGAAATGGGTTAACTTGTTGGTGACTGCCTGTCACAGTTAGACTAGCATTGGAGATCAAATGCGTAACTTGGGCTTCAAATGAGCAGCGACTTGGCTTACATATTTACTTGTGTCTGCTACAGAGGTAAATATCTAAAAATCAAGATGGTTGAGGGATGATGAAAAGTATGCTAATTTGTTACAGTACTAGTGAACTTTATTCATGCATAAGGCACACACTGATTCTTTTAGCTGTGTTGTCACAGGAAAATATTCACAATAGGTCTTTCCTGGGGGAAAAATTGATTGTAAAAAAAGAGGGATTGGTGGCAGTGTTAGTTCTGTATAAAAGCTGATAGTTGCATAAGGAATTAACTTTAATGCTTCAGTCAGAATCTCACAAGCATCCTTTCAACAAAAATCATTAGTTATTTTGTATTTGTATCTGTAATATAATATTATTATAATTTTTCTGCAATAGGTCATCAACAAGAAAATAAGCTGCAAAGGTTGCAGAAGCAGTTACCCAGGTTATACCATGCATTCATATTATTCCAACCAGTCACTAAATTTTGTTTTTAACCACTTCATTTATCTGTTTTTCCGTTCTGACACTCAGTTCAGCCTCTCTCCAAAAAAAATACTACCCAGCACCCACCACCCACAAAAAGGAGAGAAGAAAAAGCATGTCAAGAATGAATTAAACCTTTGTTTTCAATTGAGACCTTTTCCTAGTTTAACCTTTTTGGTTTCCATTCAATAGTATAGCAATAATATGTCTGACAACATATAGTTCAACTTAGATGAAAACCTGATTGTGAATTCATAACTGTGAATTGAAATATTTGCCAGTGGAACAAATCTCGTGTATATTTTGTAATTGTAAGTTATACAAATCATCCTGACTTATAACTTGATACAGACTTGAATAATGCAACGTCTACACGTTATGCTTGCCAAGATTCAACCCACTCGCAAGAAAGGAGCAAATCAAAAGCTATATAATGCATTTACTGAGTTAAAAATTTACGTACGCTTTTGCGATGCATACTATCTATTATATTCGAATAAGAAATCAAAAATCGATTAATACACAGGTGTTATACGTTGTCTCTTGCTGTACGTATGAAGTAGGTAATCAAATATACGTCTTTGTTCCATCTCAGATATTGTTTTGTAAATTTTAATTTTTTAATCACACTTATGATTAATGTTTTGTTTAGCTACAAATAAATAAGCAAATTAAGTGAATACTTTGTCTGCCGTCTACTGTGGTGAAGAATACAGTGTTGAAATGTGACTGTAGAGTAACTAGACGAACATAGAAGCTACGTGTAATGACTCTATCTCAAGGGGAGCCTCAGCAAAAATGCTGACGGAAGAAATATATGAGTGACCCTTACGTTGAAGATTAAAGTTTGATCGCGATAATAAAATATTATTAAATTAACGAACATAAGTTCAACTTTGTTTATCGCTGAATCCTGAACATATTTTAAGGTATAAAGCAGAGACAAAAGCAAACCATGAAGTAAATGCATGTGACATTGGTCTTGAAAAATGGAACCGAAATATCTAATGCAGTGTAACCATGTACACGTGTGCCAAATTGAATTAATTTCGCTCAAACATTTCATACATTTTAGAGCGGAAAGGAAATTTATATAAAATATATAATTTTTACCCTTATTCCTTACTGTTGTAAATTGGAAGGAAAGTATATAGGATGCCAACCCACTCCACCACCACCACCACCACCCCTCTACACGTACTAATTATGTTGTATAAATACGCAAACTTTCTTCTCTTAATTTCAAACAGCTCTCAAATTAAACATGGAAAGAAAATGTGATGTAAACTTAAAATAAAATGTAAAATAATGACAATGAAAACTTTCGTAGTTGCTAATTGTCATTACAAAAAGACTCTAAAACTATAAATTGAAAAGAATAGGTGAGGTCGAAAACGTACAATATTGACCTATGACATTGACCTTGAATATACGAGTACCAATGCATCACACATACATAGCATCTTTACAAGGTGAGTTGTGTAATACTTTGGTGTCCTGTTTTCCATGTCACGTTTAGAACTAAATTTTGTAAGCTTTCATTAACACGTTCATTCTACGCTATAACTTAGAAGCTATTTTGGATTAAGGGATGAAACTTGTGGTGCTTGCACATAGCTACTAAACGGTATGTTGTTATCCGATTAGGGAACCTATCGACAACATCAAGGCTGCTACATAACCTGTTAACCTTTCCGTGACATTTTCTATCTCAGGCTAGAACTTAAAAAACTCGCTTGATGTTAGGAAACAGATGATTGGTTATACCTGTTTATCATTATTTTAAAGTGTACTATATAGAGATATACATTTTCATTCCGAAATCTCACCGGCCCTGAAGGTTATAGAGCTGAAAGGAGAGAGAGTATTTTCTGGGATTCACGATGAGACCATTTCTTCTTATATGCTGAGTATTTGAACCATTTCTGATATTCTTAGTTTTCTGATTTTCAGATTAACCACTGTGATGGCCATATTGGATTTAAGTTCGGCGAAGAATCATTTAGGACAAACTAGATACAGTTTGAAAAATCCGTGAAAACTTTCTATTCAGGAAAATTATTGATAATATATTATTATATTCATATTTGACGTCCGATCTGCACCATTTTGTGTCACCCAAAACCAACTGGACGTCATAATGTTTTTCCTGGCGAAAACCCCGTGCCAATATGACTTTCCATTTAGGAGGAGAATCAAAAACTATTTTCCAGATAGCTGCTATGGTGGTTATACTGGATGTCACATCAACATAATTTACACATTTATTCTGGTGACAACTCGATGTTTATATGATTGTCCATCTGGAAGAAGTATGGATATGATTTTTAAGATGGCTACTGTGAAGCCATATCAGATATCAATTGGTCATTAACCTAATTTAGAACCAATTAGACACCAAATGGAGGCTTTCGGTGAAACCCTAAGCTGATATTAATTTCCGTTTAATTCCGTTCAAAAATGGTTGCAGAATTGTACATAGAATAAAAATAAAATAGGTTTATTTGTTCGAGATTTTACTGGTAAGATTAACATTCATAGATAACAATAAATTAAATTACTCTTTAAACTTGATTTAATTGGTAAACATATTGCGAGGAAAACATGATTTGTATGATAAATTAAAAGAAAAACATGGGTCAATTTAAATACATTACAATTAAATAGTGTTCAAAGTCGACCTCATTTATGAATAGTTTAAAGATACTTTCCAAAACTAGTAATTCAACAATAATATTGTTTTCTTCTTGTAAACATTGACAAGTTATTTAAGTTTGAAAGTATGTAAATGCGATATTTTGTTCTTTTTATTTCGTCAAGAAATTTACGAAACTCTTTGTTACATACTTCTACTTTTGCAAACAAAAAACAGTGTTAAGAGTTTAGGCTCTAATAAACTGCAACGCAAAAAGAGTGAAAACAGCAAGCTTTGTAAAGTCTAAAAAATAATTTATTTACTTGGCAAACAGTTGTAAAAGTGAAAAAAGAACCTACAACTTTAGGAATCAAATCCCAATATAATCCAAGAATAGTCCACGAATTAAATTACAAAAGTCATAATAATGAAATGTTCTAATAGATTCAAATTCGAGTCCTGTTGGAAAATCCAAGATGGAAGAAGAATACGTATGCTGAAGTCTGTTTTTTTTTGTGTATCTATAGTTCTTGTTGAAACATAATATTTTGATAAACTGGCTTTGTCCAGGAATTACGTATGAGCACACCAAATATTTAAAGATACATGTATACGAATTAATTCTTTAACTTTCAAATGAACTGAAGAATTGTTAACATGTATTAAAAAACTTGGCGAAACAAAATAAGTTGAGTTAATACGCAGTTTGAAAGAAATCCCCAATTTGCAAAATCACGAAGGGGTTGGTGACTCTGACGAGAACCAATCATCTTTACTTTAAGAAGAAAAAGTTGTTTACTTTCTCGCTAGTCCCATCTTGACGTTGACAACAACCAATCATTTTAAAATTAACATAAAACTTGTTAACGTGGTATCCACTAACCTTGAATCAAAGTCAGGATCTAGGTCAACATTACTTGCTTGCCAAAGAAGAATTCGGTGAACCAGTTTTCTGAAGAAACATCAGCTTTCGTGAATACATTTACATTACAATAACATGTAATAAAAAGTATTTTTTAAAAAAAAAGAATTCGAAACTGACAAACAATATTAAATTAAAACAAATATGTATCAAATCAGATATACGTAACAAAAATAATATGTACTAAAAATAATAAGGTTTGTGTATTCCATTTCATCCTAATAATATTTCATATGATCCTAATCAGCCTGGCATTTGGTCAAAATTAAAAAGCACAGTCCGAATAAACTACTGTTATCCTTCATAACGAAGAGTGAGGAAGTACATAACAGCTAGGGAACTAGACTTCTAGCATTAGTGGACAATATCCGTACTTTCCGAACATTGTTTACAACATGGCGGACACGGTGCCAAAATTTCGCTTCCAGTTGCTGGACAAAAAGAAATTTAATAGTATTGAGGACAAAACTAACCAGGAATATTTAACTAAATGGTAAAAATACAAAGTTTCTTGAATTTCTACTTCTTTATTGTTCAGTTAAATCTCTGAAAAAGTATTGATCAAACATTTTGGGAATGTTACCGACTTTCTGGACGTTTCCACGCACTTGCATGGACTTGAAATAGGCATAACATGTTGTGTTTATATACTACCTCACAACAAATGGCAGAAGACACAACTGGTCGCAGAGACAGCGGGAAGTCCCAAACACTGGATAGGTTTGTCCAGGAACCGGTTACTAGAAAAGCAGAAATACCCCCAAAAACCGAAATAGATAAAACATAAATTAGGTGTTTTAAAATATGTTCCATTGCATGTAAAGTTTATGCAATGGATCCATAGTTATTGTATTGCCACGAATACAAAAGACATGAGGTAATGATCTCACAATTATATCTATTACACTTTGGCATTAATCTTACATAACCATCAAATCATTTGTTATCATACATAACCAATCAAGTATGACCATGTTATATAAGCATATCTGTTTATTTCAGTAATGTGCTGGGTTCCTCTGGAACATATTTGCACAAGAAGTGAATAATGTACATGTGGTGGGAAGTCCAAGGGCAGTGAAAAACAATTTTAAACATCTTTGGTCTGCTGCACCAAACCCTGCTCTGAATAATAATAATAATAATAATAATAATAATAATAATAATAATAATAATGAGGACTTTGTATAGCGCCTAATCTTTCAAAGCTCTAAGCGCTTTACAATATCAATAATGATATGACTACACTACAGAAAAACAAATAAATTGGAAAACATAAAAGCATACTGAAAACATATAAGATACAAAACACGATTAGGTCTCTAAGTTTGTCCCTGCAGTTGAAACAGGTGAGTTTTAAGAGCACTCTTAAAAGGGACCACTGTGTCTTTGTGTCTAATTTCAATGGGCAATTTGTTCCACATTGCCGGGCCCTGGTATGCAAACAAAAGTTGTCCATATGACTTTGTTTTCACCATGGGAACAATGTATATATGATTATCAGAAGAAGAGCATAAGTATCTAGCTGGTGTATACACATGGTTGAGGCTGGATAGGTATGTTGGTCTGGAGTCTGTCATTGAAACATAGCACAGAGAACAAATTTTGTGTTTGATTCTGTATCGAATTGATAGCCAGTGTAGGGTACAGAGCAGTGATGAGGTGTGCTCTGATCGAGGTACTCTAAAGATGATCCGTGCAGCTATGTTTTGAACTTTTTGAAGTTTCTGGAGTAAATATTGTGACGAACCAGACAGAATTGAGTTACAGTAGTCCAGTCTTGAAAGTACTAATGAACACACAAGTGTTTTAGTGGCATCAACTGAAGGATATTTACAAATGGAACTGATGCGTCTCAGTTCAAGATATGCAGCCTTGCATATGTTCATGACATATTGGTGCAGTGTGAGAGTCCTGTCTAGAGTAACGTCTAGGTTTAGTACTGACTGTGAGAATTTAATGTTGGTGTTGCTGATATTTATTGTCTGAGGTAAAGGATATAAATGAGAAAGTCTTTGTGTTGTGTTCAGAATAGCCTCAGTTTTATCATCATTCATCTGCAGCTTGTTATGTGTCATCCATGATTTCACATGAGAAATGCACCTCTCCACTCCATATATATGTATATATATATGTGTGTGTGTGTGTTTGTGGATTTTGTGTTGAATTGGTGCAAACTAAATAATTTGTTTTAAAATTATATATTTAAAAAACATCATAATACAATCATCTTCATAATCATATTCATATTTAAATATGTTCTGGTTTATGAGTGTTTTTGGGTGTTTCTAGTAATCTTTCATGAAATCATTCTCTTCTTCTTCCATGTAGGCTTGGTACACTAGTAGCAGACTTTCTTAGAATTTAAAAATTTAAGTCTCAGACTATGAGAGGTATATAGAAAAAATTATTTATTGCCCTTTAGCCTTTCCTTTGTTCCTTTCAGTCATAATGAGCTGGAGACACTGGATGCAACTTGTAAATCAGCATACAGATGTAAAGTTTGAAAACCATTCACATATATGAAAAGTGAAGTTTGAAAACCATTCACATACATGTATATGAAAATGTAAAAGTTCATGAGTAATCAATATAGCCAGATATTTTCTGTGTGATGGCCTTACTGTCAGTAGAGAATGTTTTAATTATTATAAAACAGTATGAATTTAGAAATAAAATAATATAAATTTGATGTTACATGGATCATATCTGGATTAGATAAGTTTTAATTTATGATTTATTTATGTCACAGTAAAACAAATAGTTTATAAAATGACTTAATTAAATGTAATTTCAGAGCATATTATCTACAATTAACAGTATGGGAAGAAGTGGACATAATGGAATCAGTCAGATTTATTGTCAGATTGAGTATTTAAGCATAGATAAAATCTGTCACTTTCAATAAAATCCTATTTTTCTTAATACCATTAAGTTACTGAAAGAGTTGGACACCCCAATTTTTAAGGTACTATATTTTTTAAAGGAATTTTAATGCTACAAAAAAATGGGGAAATATAAAGTTGAAATACCTTTAAATGGAACCCAAATGGGAGATGATTATTAATACTTTAACAGAGTCTTTCAATATCTTAAAAATGGAAATGCTGCATTTTGCTGGTGTGCTTAAGATTTCTTTCAGTCAAATTATATTTACACTTTTTTTGTGCAAGCCTGATGTGTAACTTATGTAAAATATAGGTGTTTCCCATAGCATTGGGCTATCCAACATTTGTATGCTTTGTTTTTTTTTTATAACAAAGACAAAGTTTCATCTAGAAGTTGTAAAACCAGTGTGATTGATTTTTTTGTGGATGTCAAAGTGAAAGTAGGTTGACAGGTAAGTTATTACTTATTCTATTTTCATGTTACTTCCATGGCTGTGGAGCTCATTGATAATTGTCATTCAGGATACTTTTATTAAAGAATGTTAAAGATGTTTTAAGTTAAGTCAGTAGATTAGGATTTGTCAGTAACTTATGATTAACTTTGAGAACAAAGACTCACAATAATATCCACTCTTGGGATAAGTATATCACTCACATTCTAAAATATACATGTCGTTCGGTCATCAATCTAAGGCCTCATCAATGACAGCTTATGGATGTCCCATGCAGAATTACAATTCTGTATACTTCATATGACTCAAATAGAGAATAGAAACTGCATAGTAAATTTTTTTAACTGAGCAGCCATATTATATTATTGCAATTACAAGTTAATTAAATGCTTAATCAATTACTTTCAGTCAATTTTTAAAAAAGTTTATTTTTTGTCCATATATTTTCTCAATAATTGCATATTCAAAGATTTCCAAATGCCTTTGAAACAACCCCTGTACCATGTACATGAGGGCTTCAAATCATACTGTTCTTCCTCATTTCTTTATTGCAGATAAAACATTACAGTAACTATTCATGAATAACACACTAAAATGCAACATTTTAGAGACATGGCATCTTTATAGTTGGTATATGAACTAAACCTTTCTTTCCAACCAAATCAATACATAAATGAGTGAATCTATTTATAGTAGGAGGGGTTTTCATAGTGTGTAATCACTCACTTTGCTTAATTACAATGGCCTTTTGATTGGATTACAAATTTATGGTTCATTTATTTGTCTTATTTACATTGCTGTAATTTTAGGCATTGGTTAAGTAGTATATGCTTTGCAGCTTTTATCCATATTTTCTCAATTACGCGTTTAGTCAGAAAACGACTCGGACCTTACAACACTTCTCTATTCTCATGAATTCCACAACATAGCATTGTCCCATATGTTTTGGACCAACATAATTGCATTTTAATGTTAAATCCTAGGTAAAATAATACTTAGACTTTGCTATCTATGAATTGTATGTTTTTCTGAATACATTTTCCACATGATTTATGAAAATAGACAATCTAATAAACTGGTACTTCTCAGATAGTCATGTCTGCCATTACTGTTACTGATTCACTTAAATTTTCAAAGTAATTTTAGGATGAAGTAGTGTACAAGAGGCAGTTAAAATTTCCCGATCACCAATTCTGATCTTAAAACACAAATTGCTATTTACATACTATTGTTAAAGCTTTGAAAGCAAGTTTGTATGTTTCATCATTGAGGGATAACATGCTGAAATCAGTCTTTGACTGCTAACTTACTTGGAGAATCAGCTATTAAAATACATGCATGTAAATGTGCAAAAGTTTGTCTGCTTAATATATATAAAAACTAGGTCTTACCGTCTAGCTACTGATGGCTTGATGAATACATTTCGCTACAGTATGACACTTGAACTAACCTGGCTAAAGACAAGAGGGCATCTCAGAATGTATGGTCAGTCAATGTACCTCGTAAAAAAATATAATCATGTGAAGTCATTTTCACTTTCCTAACAGAAGAAGGCGAAGTTTACATTTTTAGGCAACTTAGTTGCCCACTTTGCCTGGTATCATGATCCCTGAATTATTAGTATTGTTATTATTATTAGTAGTATTATTATTTGTATTAATGATGCGAATGAGATCGATTGAGGATTATGGTTCTTCAGTTAATTCACATTTTTTCTTTTTGAATCAGGTCCTTGAAGGACAGTCTCAAAGCACAAATGTTTTCCTTTGACCAGTCTTTCCAGCCATATGAGAAGGACAATTTTGTTCTGGTAAGAAGTAGTTCTCATTTTTTATGGAGCCATGCACAGCTACCAAGAAACAACAGTTGTAATATATTAACAACATAAAATAACTCTAGCAAGCAAACTGCAATTGCAATAGCTGAAATTCAACTTTTTTTGGTGATAATGGTCTTATTACATTAAAAAAATAGTGATGTGTGTTCCCACAACACTTTGATAACATATTGATGCTCATCTCTACATCTGAAAGAAATATTGTTTAAAATAGTATAATCAAGATAATGTAAAATCAAAACTTGAGGAGAAATGTATAGAATTTTGGTAAAACTTGGGTCAGATTTTCAGTGCATAGGTTTACTCATTCTGTATACACAATACTGCATACATGCTTTGTTCTGAGTTTTGTGGAAAGAACAAGTTTGATTTGGCACAGCAATTTGTCGAGGTTGATAGGCAGAGATGTTTCTCTGCCTATCAATTAAATCCTTTCCTATGACACAGAACAAAAGATGAATGCAGTTTTGTATTTATTACATACCACTATTTTATACTTTCTAAATATTTTTAGCATGGCTGAATGAAATTAAAAACAAACTGGGCTTTATAAAAGTTTGATTCATTCTATCTGCAAATATTTATTAAAGAAGGCACATAAGTAGTTCCATTCTGATTAATCATACAAAATTAAATGGGTATGGAATAAAGTGTAATATTGCCTGTCATTAGAGACCACCTGACATGAGAGACCATGATTTTTGGAATAAGCGGTGGTCTTTCACTATAGGTTACAGCTTTTGCCACAAAGAAGTATGCAGATGCAAATAAAATATTGCTGCCAATGTAGGAATATTGAAAAGATATTAAAGACAAAATGTTAATTAGTGTTTCATTTAAAGCAACTTCTTGCTTGTCTTAAGCATCTGCCAAAAGTCTTAAAACATGTTTGTGTATTCAAAACTAGATCAATGTTACCTGTTTTATAGTAGTCATGGTCTACTTCAGGACACATGACTAGATGATTCACAATGAGTTAAAAAAACATCACACCAAACAAAATGGAATTTTTGAAAATTGTTCATCATTTTTGCTAATCATATTTGTTTTTTTTGTTGTTGTTGTTATATCTTCCTTTACATGTAGAAAATACCTCACATGTTTTATTTGAGGGGAAATTTTCCCCGTTACATTATTTACAGATCTAGAATACACAGAGAATATTCAACACTACTGAAAAGTTGTTTTGGGACCTTCGTTCTGATAACTTTGACCCCAAATTTGCACCACATTTGGATGAAAGTAATCTTAATACATGTACCAAAACTGAGTTACCTTGACCAACCTTTAGGATTTGCTGAATACAGCTTTTAAAGATATTTCCTAATACTGTACAAATCTTGTGAGCTTTTTAACTTTTGTAGCTAAATTTTATCTTTAAAGTGCATGATATACAGATAGCATACTGTTTGAAACAATAATGATAGAATAATGAATAGACTGCTAGGTTGTTTAATTTACTGTAGCTTATACAAACTGAAGAGTCAATTTCATGTTATTTTACAGGTATAACAAACATTGATAATTGTCTTCTGTAGAATATTTTTTGTCTAATTTGGCTATCAGACTATTTTAAGCATGATGTGTAATTAGTTTTGTATTTATTATTTTTTTGTCTTCAGATTATATATTATGCATAATTGTAATTTGGACTTTGTCTTAAAGAGAATCAAGTACATTGTGTATCTGACCAGTAACGTTTCTTTTGATAAACATATAATATGTAGTTAATATTTTCCATATGATTATGGGTTAAATATTAAGATCATTATTAATGAAGATAAACATGTTTATTTGGGTCTGGGTTTAGGATACGAGTAACCCATTGTACATTACCCTGATTCTTCTTTTGTGTCTTAGTTGTTTTTATATATAATCTTGTTTACTTGATAAATTATTCATTCTGGCTTAACATCTTCAGCAGAATCATTCTTATTGTTGTGTTCAGTATTTAATTTCAGAGGAATTATTTATGCAAATTATTCACTAGAAATACAAAGTGCTGTTCAATAGTATTTTTGTACAAAAAACAGTAGTTTGGAATTATAATGAAATCAAACAAGGACATCTTGGACTTGGAACATCATCACATTTCAGGTCACTGATACATTAATACATTCAAGACTGCAGGCATCTACATTGATGTCTTCAATGCAGATGTTATTTTAAATGGCACTGAAATTTAATAAGAATGCTATTCATTTTGACTTGTGGTAGAATTGTTTGGGATTTGAATCGCATTACTGTAACTAATATTTATATTTTTATTTTGTATTATAGAGAAATAAAAATTTTCTTTAATTAGTTTTTCTTTGTTGGTTTTCAGTTTTTTTCTATTACTTAGTTTAAGATTTGTAATATAAGAGAATTTGAAATTTATTCCTTAGCATTAAATATTGATTTTATTACAATTTTCAGGATTTCTTTAAAGATCCAAATGTATTATTGACACTCCAAGTGGCTTCAGATAAAGGAAACTGGGCACCTTTAAGTAAGTTACCCTTCTTTACTCAAATTAAGTTTATGGGTATGCAATGTTATAGTACCTTTAAGTAAATTACCCTTCTTTACTCAAATTAAGTTTATGGGTATGCATTGTTACAGTACCGTTAAGTAAGTTACCCTTCTTTACTCAAATTAAGTTTATGGGTATGCATTGTTATAGTACCTTTAAGTAAGTTACCCTTCTTTACTCACATTAAGTTTATGGGTATGCAATGTTATAGTACCTTTAAGTAAGTTACCCTTCTTTACTCAAATTAAGTTTATGGGTATGCATTGTTATAGTACCTTTAAGTAAGTTACCCTTCTTTACTCAAATTAAGTTTATGGGTATGCATTGTTATAGTACCTTTAAGTAAGTTACCCTTCTTTACTCAAATTAAGTTTATGGGTATGCATTGTTATAGTACCTTTATGTAAGCTACCCTTCTTTACTCAAATTAAGTTTATGGGTATGCATTGTTATAGAACCTTTATGTAAGTTACCCTTCTTTACTCAAATTAAGTTTATGGGTATGCATTGTTATAGTACCTTTAAGTAAGTTACCCTTCTTTACTCAAATTAAGTTTATGGGTATGCATTGTTATAGTACCTTTAAGTTAAGTTACCCTTCTTTACTCAAATTAAGTTTATGGGTATGCAATGTTATAGTACCTTTATGTAAGTTACCCTTCTTTACTCAAATTAAGTTTATGGGTATGCATTGTTATAGTACCTTTAAGTTAAGTTACCCTTCTTTACTCAAATTAAGTTTATGGGTATGCAATGTTATAGTACCTTTGATTATAGTATGATTGTGATGATACTGTGATACCAATATGGACAGGACTCCATGACCAAAATTAAACCATTATAATTCTGGTCCTGCTGTGGGAAGCCTATTAGGCCAATTTGCATAGGTAAGGTACATGAAGCAGAACAACCAATAAAGTCATGTTTATTTAAGATAATCGACTAGTTTGTGATAGGAACTTACTCCATATACAAAATGCAATAATTAAAAGAGTTTGTGAAGTTTCACCTGAATAAAAATGGGGTTGATTAAATTTCCAACATGGCACTAATTACAGCCATCTTGTAAATCTTGTAATCATACCTTATGGTATGGTATCTTACATCAGGTTTTCTCTATAATGCTTCCCAGTGTGACCTTAACAAATCTGACATATCTCATAACAGTTACTTATATATTCTGATGGATGGTCATATCAACATTCACGAAACCTTTCTCACATCTTTAATGTGATAATGTGTCACAGACCCCCAATTACAATAAAATAGTTTTCTTTTGATGCAGGTGTTGCAGCGGACAAAGTCACAGTTGAAGTTGTTCCATGTAGAGTGCTATCTATGAGTTTTTTTGACAGACTGTATGATCATGAAATTGTTAGAGAATCGGGACATATCCACAAGTGCTTGGATGAGTATTATGAAGGCATTCAGATTTCTGATGAACTTAGGAAGGTATATCACCCTATGCAAATAATATTTTAAAATGTATATTTTTATAAGAATATTTAAGGGACTGGGTAATGAGAACTTAATTAATTTCATCTGAAAAAAATTGATTATGATCCAGTTTTTAGTGTACATAAATTCTAATTTATCGAAGCCTACAATACCTTATAATTTTTACTGCTTTATGATAGACATGACATTTAGGACACAATGACCATATGGCTTAAAGAAATATTTTTATTTGTATTTGTACTTTATATTTATGGATACTGCTAAACTAAATTATTGTTATTGTTTCAAAATATATGAGAGAGAGAGAGAGAGAGAGAGAGAGAGAGAGAGAGAGAGAGAGAGAGAGAGAGAGAGAGAGAGAGAGAGAGAGATATGCTATGCTATGTTCAAACAAGTAAGGTAACATGAAAATAATGCATGTGTTTCCACTGAGAAGTAGGAGGGAGGTGAGCTAAATTAAACTTAATAATTTCATTGAAATGGTTACCAGCTTGATGCATATTAAATATAAAATTCTTAAAGTACAGATAGTTATAACATATTTTGTTGTTGTTGTTGCAGAGAACTATTTGTTGATCATAAAAATATGCATGTATGAAATCATTGGCACCTGAAATGTAAATAGAATGTAAACATGTACTTGCCAGTCGATTTCATTTTATCAATAATAATAATAATAATAATAATAATAATAATAATGAGGACTTTGTATAGCACCTAATCTTTAGAACCTCTAAGCGCTTTACAATATCTATAATGATATGACTACAAAAACAGAAACAAAAACAAACACCAAGAAATTATAAAACATTAAAAAAAAACATTATTAGGTTTTTAAGTTTGTTCTTGCAGTCGAAAAGGTGAATTTTAAGAGGACTTTTGAAAGGGATCGCTGTGTCTTTGTGTCTAATTTTGTTGGATAATTCATTTTATATTGGTGGGCCCTGGTATGAAAAAGAATATTTTCCATATGACTTCCATTTAAATAGTGGGAATAATGAGTATAAAATTGTCAGAAGAGGAATGTAAAAGTATATTGCTGGTGTGTACACATGGGTGAGGCCAGATAGGTATGCTGGACTGGAGTGCATCAGTGAAACGTAGCATAGAGAACAAATTTTGTGTTTGATTCTGGATTGAATGGATAGCCGGTGTATGGAACTGAACAATAGGGAGGTGTGCTTAGAACATGGTACTCTAAAGATGTACAATAGTAATCTCATTGAAATTGTATCCATAATAGTAATCCTATTGAAAATGTATCCATATAGTAATCCTACTGAAATTGTATCCATAATAGCAATAGTATTAAAATTGTATCCATGATAGTAATCCTATTGAAACTGCATCCATATAGTAATCCCATGGAAATTGTATCCATAATAGTAATCCTATTGAAACTGTATCCATATAGTAATCCTATTGAAATTGTATCCATAATAGTAATCCTATTGAAACTGCATCCATATAGTAATCCCATGGAAATTGTATCCATAATAGTAATCCTATTGAAACTGTATCCATATAGTAATCCTATTGAAATTGTATCCATAATAGCAATACTATTGAAATTGCATCTGTAATAGTAATCCCATGGTAATTGTATCCATAATAGTAATCCTATTGAAACTGTATCCATATAGTAATCACATGGAAATTGTATCCATAATAGTAATCCTATTGAAATTGTATGCATAATAGCAATACTATTGAAATTGTATCCATAATAGTAATCCCATTAAAATTGTATACATAATAGTAATCCCAGAGAATTTGTATCCATAATAGTAATCCCATTGAAGTTGTATCCATATAGTAATCCTATTTAAATTGTATGCATAATAGTAATCCTATTGAAATTGTATGCATAATAGTAATCCTAGTGAAATTGTATGCATAATAGCAATACTATTGAAATTGTATGCATAATAGCAATACTATTGAAATTGTATGCATAATAGCAATACTATTGAAATTGTATGCATAATAGTAATATCACTGAGGTAATTGAGACAGACAGAATAGTAATAAAATAAAGTCCTCCCTTACCAGTAAGGCAATTGAGACAGACAGAATAATAATAAAACAAAGTCCTCTTTTATCAGTAAGGGTAATTGAGACAGAACAGTAATAAAATAAAAGTCCTCTCTTACAAGTAAGGGTAATTGAGACAGAACAGTAATAAAATAAAAGTCCTCTCTTACAAGTAAGGGTAATTGAGACAGAACAGTAATAAAATAAAAGTCCTCTCTTACAAGTAAGGGTAATTGAGACAGACAGAACAGTAATAAAATAAAAGTCCTCTCTTACAAGTAAGGGTAATTGAGACAGACAGAACAGTAATAAAATAAAAGTCCTCTCTTACAAGTAAGGGTAATTGAGACAGACAGAACAGTAATAAAATAAAAGTCCTCTCTTACAAGTAAGGGTAATTGAGACAGAATAGTAATAAAACAGTCTCAGTTCAACATCAGTCTAGAATTGAATTACTCTTTAAAAATATATTTTTAGAAAAACAACAGTTTAAACAGTATTCTTGACTCAAAATTGGACTAAAGCGGTCTTATATGTAGCTAGGTTAATCAGAAGAAAGTAAGGTCAGTGGGATAAAGGCCTATTTCAGAAGAATACTTCACTTCAGCCACTGCTCATATTCCTATATAAATATGTTGTAGTTGTAGTGTTTGTCTTGATTATTTTGAAAGAATGTTCAAGCGTTGATAGAATTTGGCAAATTTTTTGTGACTTTGTGTGTACTATGCTCACAATGTAAAGTCAAAATGGCCCATGAGGCAGGATAGAGGTTACAGGAGAGATAGGACAAAATTGTCTTATACTCATGTTCCACACTAGAAAACAATCATATGCACACATGACAGAGAACATAGAAGATTCTGACCAGGGTTAATTAATCAATATTAGTTGTAAGTAATTTAATTTCTTAGATCTATGGCAGTCAGTATATTACTCTTGAATCCAATAACAAGCAATGTGACCGATTTAATAATGAATGGCTTACTTTAGATTTATGCTTAATTTTATTTTTATCTTCAGCAGTATCTTCTAGAATAATTAAGTAACTATTCCTTTATCATGTCAGCATTATGAAAGGAGTACATAAATATCTTTATATCTAATGCAGATCCAAACTTCCACATGCACAACATTTAAAAAAATTTGCAATGAAACTAATTCAAGAAAATCTTTTTCAAGGGAACGACTCAGATTCTAAGAAGACGAACTCAAACTAGAATTCTTTTGTCCAATTCATAATGTTCAGGAATTTTATGACGCTAATATGTTTACAGACACTACATTTTCAATAATTTAATAAATATTAAAAATAAAGATTTAAATGCGTGTTTTTACTTTGAATCTATCAGGTGCTATTACTTGAAGAATCTGACAACTATGAAATATTTAGTGAATCCGACAGGGGAGAGTTTCTGTTTCGACTTTTCAAGCACTTGTGTGTAGGAGGTGCTGTTTGCCAGTATGAAGACACCATAGATCCATACCTTAACATCACCAAACTATTGTACAAAGATCTTGTCAGGTAATCTTTATGCCTTTTGTCATTCAGTTATACAAATATTTACAAGTTATATGCTTTAAACTGATATGTCATTCTTCATGACTGGAAGAATTGCAAATATTTTCTCCAAGTTTTCAGTTTTGAACAAGTCATTATTGTAGCCAATGTTTTTGGCAGTGTAGATAGAGGAAAGTATACAAAATCACTTTTAAAATTTGTATATTAGAAATCTTTTTAATCTTTAAAAAAATGTGCCAAGGAATTCCTAGAATTTCCTGCACATTATTGCAAGATTTCTCTGCGAAATTTTATTACTGTTTTTCAATTGCTGTGGCCTGCTGGTTGTGCGTTTGAGACGGTCATTGTTACCAAGCAAGGAAAGATATTGAAAACTCTTAATTTGTGTGCTTAAAATTATGAGACATTAAGTGGGGACATGACTCTCAACTTTAAGTGGGGACGTGATTCTCAACTTTAAGAACTCCACTCGAATCTAATATATGGGAGAACAATGCTGTATTTACAATGAACTACAGTTATATCAACAATACAAATGCAAATTACACCATATTGCTCTTGTTCTCACAAGGACTTTCACATGATATCATCAAATGACCATTCAGGGAAGGCATTGGCCAGTTCATTCAAGTGTGGATAAAGTCATGCTGACTGTTTATTTGTTTATGCTGTCCTACAAGGCATTGGCCAGTTCATTCAAGTATGGATAAAGTCATGTTGGCTGTATGTTTTGTTTATGCTGTCCTACAAGGCATTGGCCAGTTCATTCAAGTATGGATAAAGTCATGCTGACTGTCTGTTTGTGTATGCTGTCCTACAAGGCATTGGCCAGTTCATTCAAGTGTGGATAAAGTCATGTTGGCTGTATGTTTGTTTATGCTGTCCTACAAGGCATTGGTCAATTCATTCAAGTATGGATAAAGTCATGTTGGCTGTATGTTTGTTTATGCTGTCCTAGTGCTACACTTTAGTTACAAATACACATAATCAAAATAGGTGCATCATGGGGAAATTGAGCTGCATCATGGAGGCACACTGATAAAAATAGCCAAGTGCTCTATCATGATTTTTTGGCACAAGATATTTTGTCCCCGAAAGCCCCAACTTAAACATATATTTTTCATTGTTAAATGTTTTATACATTGTCTCTTTTGAAAAATATTTGGTGTTTTGATTTTTAAAATTATTAAAACTACTCTGGTAGCACTGTGGTTAGAGCATCCACCTCAGATGGATGAGGTGATGGGTTTGATCCCCAGCCGAGTCATACCAAAGAAATAGAAAAAGAAAGTACTAATAGCTGCCTCACTTGGCACTCAGCATTAAGAGGTTAGTATTATGACTGGTCGGCCTGGTATCAGGATAATGTGACTGGGTGGAACATCATGCTACATGTTTGCGGCTTGATGCCTTACTGCTAGACATCACTATAAACTGCTCACTGCAGACATCATAGCCAAAATATTGTTAAAGTTACGTTAAAAATCCAAATAACACAAACACATACTACTGAAAATAACCACATTGATATTGATGAATGTCTTGGATATCCAAGCATAGAAAATTTGAAACCCAAGTTACAAAAACTTTAGTTTTTCATTGAGTTTACTTTTGTTTGGTCATCTTCACAAACATATTGATCTCCATAACTATATCACAGTTAAGTAGACTATTATCTATCTCTATAACTATATCATAATAGTCCGTTATCTGTCTGCTTAACTTTATTATAATAGTCCATTATCTATCTCCATAATTTTATCAGAATAGTCCATTATCTATCTCCAAAACTTTACTATAATAGCCTATTATCTACCTCTATAACTTTATCATAATAGTCCGATATCTATCTGCATAACTATAATAGTCCGTTTTCTATCTGCATAACTATATCATAGCTTTATCATAATAGTCCGATATCTGTCTCCATAACTTTATCATAATAGTCCATTATTTTATCTCCAAAACTTTATTATAATAGTCTATTATCTATCTCTATTACTTTGTCATAATAGTCCGTTTACTATCTGCATAACTATATCATAATAGTCTGTTATCTATCTGCATAACTATATCGTAACTTTATCATAATAGTCCGATATCTGTCTCCATAACTTTATCATAATAGTCCATTATCTATCTCCATAACTTTATCAGAATAGCCCATTATCTATCTCCAAAACTTTATTATAATAGTCTATTATCTATCTCTGTAACTTTATCATAATAGTCTATTATCTATCTCTATAACTTTATCATAATAGTCTGTTATCTATCTCCATAACTACCGCTCTGGTGGCCTAATGGAATTGAATCATTGCTTCATGTTTATTGACAGTATAGATACTCTGATTCAATTGATAACTATTTGAGGTTTCAGATTGTTTCATGAGCAATATTATATTTTTAGTGTTCAAAAAAGTCCAGAGACAAAAGAATTGAGCATTACTTCAAGCATCTTCAAAGTCACAGCATTGGTAAGCATTATGTCTTTCACTAATATATGTTCCTCCATATTTGTTCTCTAAATGACTTTGGTAGAATGTGCCATAACAAGCACTTTGGATCACGAGGATGATTTTATTGGATAACTTTAAGTCCTGATTAAAATCTAGGTCTCTGTTTCCAAGTCACTTGATTTTTTTAAAACAAAATTCAAGCTACCATATTAAAAAGTGAACACTGTCTTTGTGTCTAAAACTTACATTAAATAATGATTTAAGCACATTTCAGTTGCAGTATAGCTGTGGGAAGGAAGGAACGAAAGAGCTAAAACATGGATAAGAACATCTTGATTTTTGTTGAACATAACGTCATGCATGCCTGGTCTCGCAATACTACTTAACATTGACAACACTTCACAACACAATTGGGTTTAAATTATAGTTGAAATATCAAATTATCAATGGTAAAATTCAAATTTTATCAATAAATATAAGGGGTCAATATAGTCTCAGTTTTAAAAGGAGACATCTTCACTGGGTTAAATGTATTCATTATATGTTCACAAGAAACACACTGTATCAAAGAGATTGAAAAATATTAAGCATAATAGGGGGTTTTGCTTTTTTATTAGTCATAAATCAAGCATTTGTCCTGGTGTTGCCATTCTTTCAGAAATAACTTGAAATTTATATTCAAAGAATAAAATGCCAAGGTGATGGTAGATATATGGTGTTAGATACATAGATTCAAGGAAACAGAAAATTCGTGGTCAATTTTGTGGTCATAATAATAATAATAATCTGTACATATTGCTAGTTTTGATAATTCATCTGTTATCATTTGCGGTGATCAAAATGTTAAGTACATCGAACTTGATACATCCATAACTATTCAGGATAGAAATCCCATGGTCCAACAGCAGCTCAGGATATCACGAATAAATTAGATTTCATAGATCCATGGAGAGTAGTCAACCCAGAAGATACATTATTGAGACCTCCCATTCCTATAAACCAATCAGATTAGATTATTTCCTGATTTCCGATGACTTGTTTTCATACTTCATATATTTATGTATTGTTCCAGGAAACAAAACATCACAAAGCTATAGCTGTAACCTTATCAATATTTATACTTCCCAGAGGGCAAGATTAATGCCACTTCAATGTAGGACTTATAAAACAAATGGAATAAACAAATACAGTAAGAAAATGCACAAGAATGATTCATGACAAGTAAAGATAATGATCATTTTGTTTTTGGAAATTCTTACAACTTAAAATCGACACAATTGAATATCTACAAGGTAAAACAAGAAAAACAAAGCATCAAAATAATTAAGTTGAAATTTTAATTTTAAATAAATTGCTTAATGATGAGATTTATGTTAAGAATAATAAAAAAAATGAAATAGTATAAACAAAATGAAAAAACAGAAGGAATATTGAAACCTCTTTAAATCTAGACAATATGTCATGGTTAATATATGCAAAGAAATTATAAGAAGTTACAAAACTGTTGGATTGTTGAGTGAGGAGAGATCTGTCCCTTATTGGAAAAATAATTTTGATGAAATAATTGATTTTGCCAATATTTATTTGGAGTGGTTAAACTGAAAGGGTTAAAATAGATATACTTACAGACCCATCTAGGCATGGTGGTCTGGGCCTGGTTCATGTTCATTCTTGTAATCAATACATGAAAATCTCTTGGATTAAACGCCTGCTTGCAAAAGAAAGCCTTTGGTAGAATATTGTTACAAAACAA
Source organism: Unio pictorum (assembly GCA_030141615.1). Lineage (NCBI taxonomy): Eukaryota > Metazoa > Mollusca > Bivalvia > Unionida > Unionidae > Unio > Unio pictorum. The sequence goes on from JARLTB010000046.1 coordinate 1,630,651, forward strand.
GTCCGAGGAAAATTTGGAGGAATCCAGATGTTGTTGTTGATGATGTCATGGAGTTTAATACCATTTTTCAGCACAAGATGGGCTAAACATGGCAGCCAGTATAAATGGTGGACAAAGAACCTGTAAAAACTCCAGAAAGAATAACTAACCCTCAAGAAGCTACTGGCAAGCTTTCTCACGTACCCAAATTGGCTGAGCCCAAGAATCAAATCCATGCAAACAGGTGAGATGGCAGTGATCCGTAATGGTGAACTATTTAGACAACTTGGGGCCAATCCAGATATTAAAAGTAGGAGAGACAGCATTAACATAGATTAGTACATGTACAGACGACTCCACTTAACTGCACATCGGTTAACTGCACACTCCGGATAACTGCAATTAATCACGCCGATCCCGATTTTTCCCAATGCTTAAAAATATACTGTACCGTACTCCGGTTAACTGCACGGTCTCGTGACGGGCCCAAGGGTGTGCAGTTAACCGGAGTCGACTGTATTAGTAATATATTTTGGCAAGCTGTAATATATGCCTTAGCATGAGAGAAAAAAAAAGGGTGGAAGAATATTCTAAATTTTGTTGATAATAATATTTATTCCTGTTAAAAACTTTGGTCAAAGGAATAAAGAGTCAAAAATATTTTTTCATAATCAAGGATAATTGTTAAATTTTGAAGACTCACATGCACAGATACAATGTAATAAATCAGTTTCAAAAATAACATTGTACTTTTTTGTAAGCAAGAAGATTAAAATATTGAACAACTATTTTTTGATTGTTCAGTTATTGAAGTTTTGGAAATACTGTGTGAACTAGGTTTGTATACCAAATAGTCGACCGCTCCAGTGGCCTAGTGGTTAGAGTGTCTGCCTCAGAAGCTGGAGGTCGTGGGTTCGATCCCTGGCTGCGCCATACCAAAAACTTACAAAAATGGTACTAACAGCTGCCTTGCTTGACGCTCAGCATTAAGAGGTTAGTGTTAAGACCGGTTGGCCTGGTGTCAGGATAATGTGACTGGGTGGGACATCATGCTACATGTCTGCGGCATGATGCCCCAGTGCTAGACATCACTATAAACTGCCTCACTGCAGACATTGTAGCGATATGACTGAAATATTGTTAAAGCTACATTAAAAATCCTAACCAAACAAACAAACAAACCAAATAGTCTGATTGCAAAATATCAGATTTCTAAGTCTTACTGTGCTTTAAAAAAACAAAATTGAAAAATTAGTATAGTTTTATACTACGATTTGATACATATTTAGCAAAGATTTTTCAGAAATCATACAAGTTAGAGAAAAAGTAGACATTTTTTAACTTAAATATCTTGTATAATAATACAGACAAACACTGCATCTGTTAAGACTATTTCAACACATTTTAAATTTGAGTACATCCTTTTTTGTGTTGAGGAGGGTTAGCACACATTTACATTTTTCTTCATGTCTGACATTGTGTGTTTGTGTGTGAGAGAGACAAACTATGAGTATGTATGTGTGAGTGTGTAAACTATAAGTCCACATTTTAAACAATTATAAATGCTACCCAATAAAACTTATCAGGTGGTGATAATGGAATCTTAAAATCCTGACATTTGAATTGATAAAATTAAAAGTTTTTAAAAAATCTTTGTGGTTTAAATGAAAGGCAATAAATGGATCTTAATGTGCTTTTATTCATGGTCATATTGGGAGAGAGTGGTCCTCTGAATTTGAGAGCTCTCAACATTATCCAAGGGAGCTAACTCCTCTAATTATACTTACAAACACTTCATTTTCACATTTTGTACAACTTCATAAAATTATCCACATAATTAATTTGGAGAGTGAAGATATTGGATCAAATACAGCATACCCATTTCAACAAATTATACTTTTTCTTTTGTAAAGCTGTAGAGTTGTAATAAAATGAAATTTTAAATATTGTTTTTACCAAAACACTATTAACTTCACAATACAGATGGCTTTGTCTTTTTTCCCTCTTTATTTAAATGCATGTATAGCTTTGCAAACCCTATAAACCAGAGTTTTTCAGACAGATTGCTTTATTGAGAAAACCATGCAGTTTTGCCTCTTATAATAGCATAATCTTGAAATTCTTTCCTGCATTATTGTTTTGTTTATTTCAGAACAAAGATGATATCGTTTATTATCCAGCAGACCGTGAACACGAACAGAACTTCTCCTATCTCATTGTTGATCCAATGAAGCGACACGTCATCGTGCTCTATCACAAAATTGCAAACTGGATTTTTTGATCTACAATATTATACATTTTATAAATATTTGGTGACTGTTCTGTCTTTTTGGTTGTTAACACCTGTCAGAATGAAACTAATCAACTGCCAGCACCTTATATCAGTTTACAAACAAACAACCCCCCCCCCACAATAACAACCTCATTGCATAAAAGAATTGCTGCTGTTATGCTTCCATCATGATTTTATAAAGGAAAATAGCCAAGACTTTTCTCATGAGACTGATACTTTTGTATATTTTATTGAGACTACAAAGTTTCAGCAATAAACTTAATGTAGAATTCTTAGTTTTAAACATTTGGTACTGTTAAAGCTGTTATGCTGACTAATTCTTTCAGTGACATTAACCCCTAAATTAGTGACAGGCTTTTTCCGTAACCTGGGTGCAAACAATTGACAAAATTATTGTGCCGAAATGATAAAGTTATCCAGCGGATGAACGTATGTATTGATGTCATAAAATTATATATTATACTTTTAAAGGGCATATAAAAACAAGTTTTTGCTTATTTGTTTGTCTTTCAGTGTTCATTCACTGATTTCAGTGACCTATGATATCAGGCTAGTACCAAAACATGGCCATTTGGGTAAGGTAGTGTTGTCCGACTCGACGAATAATGCAAAATTGTTGATTCAAAGTTTTAATTTTAGATCCATGTTGAAATCAATCAAGATCATAAATGTAATTTATAAATGAATACTAATAGCTGAAATATGACCCAGGAAAAGGTGCTGTGATATTTTTGTACCGAGGATTCTGAGAGATATAAAAAGTGAATGGGATACTTCATTCATGGATGGTTGTAAAAATGTTCTTTGCTTGACCCTATACTTGCATAATGCAAGCTGCCGTCTCAGATACAGACAATGAAAATGAATTATTATTGTCTTTTGCATGACTTGCATTGGGAATTATATTTTTGTTTGAGTTCATAAAAATAAACAAGACATTTTTAACCAGAAACTGAACGATTTTAACATGATCAGAAAAGTTTAGGTACATATTTTAAAGCATTGTTATAAATCGGTGAAAAGAATCCTGTATTCAACCCCAGCTGTAACCCATTTTGATTCAAGTGTTACTTTATGCTCACACTCTCTTGTACTTTATTTCGCATACACATGACAACAGTCACCAAAAATAGGTCTGGTGTCAGGATAATGTGACTGGGTGAGACATCATGCTACATGTCTGCGGCATGATGTCTCAGTGCTAGACATCACTATAAACTGCCTCACTGCAGACATCGTAGCGATATGACTGAAAAATTGTTAAAGCTACGTTAAAAATCCTAATCAAACAAACAAACAAAACCAAAAATAGGTCACTGTCACCAAATTTTCAGACTTGTATTTTATGTTATCTGTTCATTACATCAAGGTTAATCTGGATGCATCTCACCACACTATACAAAGTCTTCTAGTGCAAATCAAATATTGATATGACTTTCCATTTAGAAGGAGTAGTGATAAAGAGATTGCCATGGTGGCTGTTTTGTAAATCTTATTATGTGTCAGATCAGAATAATTTTCATTAACAGCCAATTAGATTCAATAAGTCTGGGGATCAAAATACCATGTTGATATATTATAAAGGACTAATGCTAAGAAGTCTTTCAAGTTGGCTCCTGTGGTGGCCATATTAAATTTCAGATTGGTAGCAGCTTTAAGTAGGATCAACTAGACATCATAAGAAGTCAGCGAGAAGCTGATGTAACTGTCCATTATGGAGGAGTTTAAAGATGGCTGCTGTAGTGTCATACTGGACATTAGATTAGTACCATCTTCATTACAGGTTAACTAGATATCACATAAAGTCCTTCAATGAACACCAATGCTGATATGGCCCTACACTGAGAATGAGTAGTGTGATAATGATTTTTATCTAAGTGGCGCCATTTTAATTTAGAACCAATCAGACTTTGGGAACACTGTGTCTGAAAATTTCCCTGCAAGAAATGTATGAGAAGTACTGATTATAAACTTGCACTAATGGATGTACAGTAACAAGCCATTCAGTAAACTCTTCTGGTGTAGGACCGAGCATAAACTTATTTTCAACCTTATTCTAAATGCATTGACATCAACAACTAAAAGCTAAAATTTTGCAAAATGTTTTATTCGTCACTTGAAGAACTACTAGATGAGTCACTTGACATGAGTTCCACTTCTTCATTTTCTTTATTATGGCCCCTCATATCCGATATTAAGTGATGACTTCCGATAGCCAAGTGACTGACTGTATTGTCACTTGATTGCCATGACAATGAAGACGTAGAATGATGTGAAGACTGTGTCTGTAACATGTGATCTGAAAAATTACAGAAGCATAAATTGGCTGATATTTAACCATTCACAGCTTTTAAGGTTTCATTTGCAATATTTATGCATCATAAATCTTTACTGAATACCTATCCATGACTGTGGATGGAAAACCTACCCATGATTGTGGATGGTGTCAACTTGATTGCAGTGGCATGATATTCATTGATGCTATCATGACAAATGAAACTATTTAAGTAGTGGACTTTTTAAAAAAAAGTACTGTCTCAACTAATCAATCAGTCTGTCCCCATTGAAAATATCTTTTAATTAAAAGCATTATTACTGATTAAATTTTAAAGGATGTCATCAACGTGCAAGTACTGTCATGTCAAAGAAACAGTTGACAAAACGAAAGATGAATTATTATGACAGACCATACATACTTGCATATAAGCATGTTTCTGAGTAAGCCAACACCCAAATTAAATAGGTAAACACATTAAAAGGGCATGACCCACGCATATACTGAAACCATATGTCTGAGATAACATCACAAGATGCATGAGGTAAGTTCTAAATGCAATTATTCAGGCAAACATATATTAGCAAAAATTATGCATATTTATATCTTGGGGTTGGCATGTATGGACATTACCTGGAAGTGTTACAAGTTAATATAATTTGTTTGAAAAAGTCAATAAAGTTATTTAATTTTCTGTTTTCTTATCATTTCTGCCTAATTCAGAACTGTGTATGATTTGATAAGACGATGACAAAAATTGAGCATTCACAGGTTGCTGCAACAGTAATCTCTCCCTTTTGACTCTAGTTAATTATTAATTGTTTAAACGTTATTGCATTAGAATTTTGTATCAATGCACTAGTAAATGTTTTTATTTTGCCTTGAAATTATAAATAACTCAATAAACTGCAATCCCAGTATGATGACAATGAACAACAATAGGGTTTGGTCCAATGCTTGCATTTACGCTAGTGAGCATATTTACATAATGGCACTACTGCATGTACTTTGAAGGTTTGAATGAGGTACATTTGATAATATCTCCAACATATATTAATGAAGTTTTAGAAACAATTCTTCAAGAATTATAGTAATACTCTAAAAAACTGAGTTGTTTGCTTTGATGTAAGCGACATTACACCCAATTTTACACAGCTGCAGTAACTGTGCCAATAACTCATCCATGTACTTGTATTGATGCCAGTCAAAATTCGCTCTGAACCAAATCCAGTTTCAGTGTGTTTTTTAATAAATAATTGACCTAGATTGCTGTTTGAAAAAAAAGCAAAATCAGCCAATAATTAATAAAGGGGAATTCTGTAACAACCAGCTCTCTAATGTGTGAAAAACTATAATTTGGTTCAGCTAAAAGACAAAACTAAAATAGACTAATGATAATCTGTATTCAGAATTTTAGCCTTTATTATTATCATTCCAGAATATGTAAGTTATATGAATATATGCTGGTTATACACCTTGTACAATTAAATCTGTGTACCTTTTTATAATGATTACCTCAATCTGTAGGATCATGTACATCAATGAAAAAGCATAACTCGTGAGCACATGGATTAACATAAATGAAATGGCTATGTATGTCTAACTGTAGTGTGATTAGGGTATATGGTATAAACAATGAATAATGCAAAATCTTCATCTAATCATTTTGGGAATAAACAAAAAGATTTAAGTGATGCTAGAGCACTGTTTTCACTGTGCAAGTACTCTTATGTTATAGAACAGCATAATCACCCAGGTAAACTTGAACTGGCCAAGAATTATGCAGTCTTTATCTACCTTGAAGTTTATTTAATATCATGTTGGATAAATCTAACATAATAGTGAAAACAATCATATTAGTTTAAAACAGTTTAGAAAGTCTTAGGACAGTGAAAATGTATTTTTTTTTTACATGCATACAAGTTTTGGAACATGGAAAAAATTATTATTATTTCATAAGATTAACATACATTACAGTAGTCAACAAAAAACTTTACAATTTTCATGTTTAGACCTTGTCCAGCATGAAATCAGATGCTCCTTCCTTCCAGGATTTTATTTTTCCCCAAATTATTTGGCTTTTATGTGCGTATTAAACATTTCTGCTGCTTTTTCTTGTGTAATATTTTCTTCAATTATATTTTCTTAAGATTTCTGTTACATTTCATTGCAGTGAAACACGAAGAATTTCACTGTACCATTCATTTTAAGTTCTGATAAGCTAAAGTTGAAGCTAACTATCTATGTCTAATGTATAACCTTACCTGATAATTAAAATGGGTTTTCTGTTTGATATGGTGTTGTTACTCAAAGTACATTTAAACCATGGAAAAGCATGGTTTATAAGCCATACACTTTTTATGGTCCTCGCACATGCACACACTAAAGGAAGCTGGATATTTCAAGCTCTATATCGACGCTCTGCGCTAAAGTAATATAAGCTACTTTGGGGTTTTGCAGACCTGTGTCCTGAATGACTAGAGTTTTACCAAGGCAAACAGTTAAGGATTACAGACCATGTGGCATGAAATAGAAAATACTCTTTGAAATGTACAACGTAACTTATCCATACAGTGAAGGCTGATATCCCTTGTTTTAAGTCATGTACAGGCTATCCGTACCTGTGTAGTAACTACTTTAATAATTGTCCGTGTTAAACATTTTGGACATCTAAGTTTTAAAATGCTAAGAGACTTGCCAATGAGGCAATGGTAAAATTTTTATATAGCCATTAATAGGATCAATACAAAAATCCACAAGGTATGCGGCCATGAAGGAAAAATCCGACACAAGTAGGTAAGATCTGTATCAAGTATAACGTTTACTGCATCTCTTACAAACGGCTTATTCCATGACAAATTTTCTAATAACATCTCCAAACTTAACGATCATTTAACATTACCTTTGGTGTTCATCTTGAGATAAATGATTACAATGTGTCAATTAACTCTGATCAATGAAATCAGTGTAAATTTATTAACTTGTGTTAATTTCATCTCGCCCTGGGTAATGTTCCAGAGTAGGCCATTAGTAGATAGGAAAATTAGCAGTATTCCCACATTACTGTACTTACCTGACATTTGTATTGAAGACTGTCTTGTTGAAGTCGAGTCTGTATATGTTCCCTGTGTTTGAGAGGTTTGAGTGCTTGCTGGAATGTCACTCAATTTGGCCAAACATCCACTCCGCATCTCAAAATCTGTAGGGTAGGGCCTTCTTGGATCACCTGGAATGTCACACATCAAATTTTAAATTACTAAGCTGAACTTATTCTGAAAAACTGGCATACTAAATCTGCTACTTTAACATTTTTTTTGTCACTAATTTTTTAATCAATACTGCCAGTAAAGTACAAGAAAAATCCCAACAAGGTAGTGAATTAAGATCTATATGAATTTGCCATATGGAATTATATAAATTTTGCCATATGGAAATATTGGACCTGATGCTGTAATCCAACAATACATTTTTTATGTCCAAAGTAAGGACTTTCGACATATGTGAATTCTTATATTGAATACACATGCAAGGAAGTACACTACATTTTGTTATTAAATACATTCAAGAATCTATGGTACAGTTATGCTACATTTGAATATAAGCAATTCATATAAACTGCACAGTTTACTGAAATGCTGGGAATAAAATGAAAGAATGGAAGATTTTATGTCATTACCAAATAATAAGTTCACTCTGCAACTTCAATCTTTGTGTTTTCTGCTTTAGACACAATGAGGAAGTCTGTGATTTAATACCATTGAAAATTCAATTAGATTTGCTATTGTAAAATAAGTGGACCACCACTGCAGACAAGTAGACCAAACTATCAAAGTTCCAAGCATTTACAAGTGTATGAAGATTATAAAAATCTCTACAATTTTAAAAGTGTACAAAAATTAGAAAGACTGTTGTATTGGCATGATATTCTAACTAAATCATGTACATATGCAAGCAAAAAACTAGGCAAATCTATTTTATTTACACTGGGTAGCTTGTGCATAATTCTGCTAGCTGTCTGGATGAATGTACATATGTCTGGATGGATGTACGTTGTATGGATGGATGTACAGATGTTTGAATGGATCTCACGACTAAACTGAGATGTTTCTGTTGCAAGCTGTGGGGACATGAAAATTGTGATTTTAGTCATGAATTATCTTCCTTTTATCTTTCCATCTTGCATTCAGTTCTCATCTATTCACAAGAAAGTGGAAAGTATATTCTTGGTCTACTGTCATTATCCTAACTATTCTCACACCACAACTTTTTGGATAATGTAAGTTTCTTTTCTCAAACTTTATAGAATGTACCCAAAGATTTTGGACTGTAATTACTTGTAATTTTTTATATTATCCTATCTCTTCTCACACCACAAGTTTTTGGATAATGTAAGTTTCTTTTCTCAAACTTTATAATAATGTACTCAAGATTTTGGACTGTAATTACTTGTAATTTTATTCATTATCCTATCTCTTCTTACACCAAAAGTTTTTGGATAATGTAAGTTTCTTATCTCAAACTCTATAAGAATGCACTCAAATATTTTAGACTGTAATTACTAGTAATTTTATTCATTATCCTAACTTTATGAAACTCATAAGACTTGCAACAGAATTCAAGATAAGACCAATTCTTTCTTTTATCAACTGAGAGCTGAAACCATCTCTGATATTCTTCAGCAATAACATGATTTTAAAATCTAGCCATGAGGAGTGGTGAAAACAAGATTTTCATGAGTGTTGTCATGGCAACTATACCGGATGTATTACTGGAAAGATTTAATTTTGGACCAACTAGGCATCATAAGAAGTCTACTGGCAACAACCCATATTAATATTGCCATCCATCTGAAAGGAGCAGAGATAGTACTATTTTAAAAATACCAACCATGATGGACATACTGAGAGTTTGTTATTTTCATTTAGGTTTAACTCTACCAATGAAAACCCATGTCAAGAATAAGGAAAACACAATTTTCACGATGGCCACATACTGGTCATCAGATCAACACCATCAACAGAACATTATAACAGGTCATTCAGTTGAAATGACCATTCTGTCAGGAGAGCTTGTGATAACAAGAATTTCAGTCTGGCCACTGTGGCAGCTAAATTAGACATCAGATAGATACTATTTTCATTAAGGACTAACTGGACATCATACGTTTTCTGGTGATAACATTATGACTGCCCATTCAGACAGATAAGTGAAAAGAAGATTTTCAACATGACAACTGTGGTGACCATACTGGACAAACTTCACATACCAAGAAATCTTTTGCTGAAAATGTCAGGTCAATATGTTACATAGGAGTGATTTAATTTATATTTTGTTTAATTTAATTGTTTGTCAGTTTTAATTGTTTAAATTCTATTACATGCTATTATAATGTAATCTTGTTTATGTGATTTGATTTTTTTTCTTCTTCAGAAAATCAGTTTGAACTGACTCTTTTCGTAAACATCTAAGACTGACCTAGTTTCTGACCTCAATTCAAAATTAGTAAGTTATGTAAACAAATTTTGTATATTTTATTCTTAGAGTAAAATGATTAGTTTTTGTCAGCGTGATATTGGGAGTGTGATGTAAACATGATCACGTGACCCTCTATGTCACAATCCAGGTTTTTTGGTAACTGCGCAAAAGTTAGATTTATTAGAGACGTTTAGAGACAGATTTTTCAGTCTGGGCTTAAAAACACTTGATATCAAGTTGTTTTCTGTTGTGACTAGTTTTATTTTAATTTTTCTTCAGATTATTTGGATTTTAAAAGATTAATTCATTTCTCTGGAAAATATATGAGTGCTCATGCAGAATTCTTGGACAAAGACATTTCCTGAAATTTGATTCAAAATTCAAACACCAAAGTGTCATTTCTTGTGATTCTACAAGGAACTGTATGCATCAGTACTATAAAGGTTACAGAATTCATCATGGCCCTCCATCTCTTATTTTCATTGGGACTCAAACTTGAATTAATTAGAACATTTCATTATTAGGACTTCTAAAATTTGAGAATTATTCTTGGATTATTTTTGGATTTGATTCTTAATACCATAGGTTCTTTTTTTCATGTTTACATTAATTTCCAGGGAAATAAATTATTTGTTAAATTTCTACAAAACTTGTTGTTTTGTAAATCATTAGCCTCCAGAAACAAAATTAAGGGTCAATCTTGTACCACCCCAACCCCTACCCTAAGGTTTTGACATTAATTATGGTAAAGATGGTAGTTAAGGTAAAGATGGTAGTTAAGGTAAAGATGGTAGTTAAGGTAAAGATGGTAGTAAATTATGGTAAAGATGGTAGTAGATTTTGGTAAAGATGGAAGTTATGGTAAAGATGGTGGTTAATTATGGTAAAGATGGTAGTTAATTATGGTAAAGATGGTAGTAAATTTTGGTAAAGATGGTAGTTAATTATGGTAAAGATGGTAGTTATGGTAAAGATGGTAGTAAATTATGGCAAAGATGGTAGTAAATTATGGCAAAGATGGTAGTAAATTTTGGTAAAGATGGAAGTTATGGTAAAGATGGTAGTTAATTATGGTAAAGATGGTAGTTATGGTAAAGATGGTAGTAAATTTTGGTAAAGATGGAAGTTATGGTAAAGATGGTGGTTAATTATGGTAAAGATGGTAGTTAATTATGGTAAAGATGGTAGTAAATTTTGGTAAAGATGGTAGTTAATTATGGTAAAGATGGTAGTTATGGTAAAGATGGTAGTAAATTTTTGTAAAGATGGAAGTTATGGTAAAGATGGTGGTTAATTATGGTAAGATGGTATTTAATTATGGTAAAGATGGTAGTTAATTATGGTAAATATGGTAGTTATGTAACACATGCTACATTCTGGTATCTAACTGGAATATTTCTGACAATTTCTGAAATAGTCTAATCAAAAACTTATATCAATTTTTATTTAAAGCGGATAACTTGCCTGGTGCCCATGTGGGTGGGGCAGCAACAGCATTGCTTGCACTGATTCTGTGTGCATATCTGATCAGTTCTTCTGATGAGATCTTCCTGTTGTTGGCTTGCTCAATGGCTGTCAGTTTCTCTTTGGCCTGAAATATTGCTGCGGACTAAAGAACAAAAATGTATATATTAAACGTTGAATAAAAGTTCAAAATTAAGATCCAACTAATTTAAAATTGTGCGGTAGCTGGGCTATCAGGATAAAAGAATTTGGAAGCCCTGATTGAGTTTAGTAGTCAATACAAGGCATTGTAATATGAAAAAGTTTGCTTTAAGACTTCCCACTTTGCTTGTTATAGGCCATTTTATACTAATTCCCTATGTTTCTTTTGTAAAATTTGGAAGAAGTCATTATAATGTTGAATAAGCCTGCCTTATCTATGAAATGAGCCTCAATAAATGATACACGGCCTTAAATATATGATGATACAGTTAACATTGTTATGATGATAGCCAGGACACAGTTGCCACCAGAATGTGTCACCTTTGTTTTACTATCTCCAAATGCTGTCAGGACATGACTGGAAAACATTCTACTATCTCTAAAGCAGTCAAGACAAGACTAGAAACCATTCCAATATCTAATAATGCAGTCAAGACAAGACTATAAACCATTCCAATGTCTGCTAATGCAGTCAAGACAAGACTGGACACCATTCCAATGTCTACTAATTCAGTCAAGACATGACTGGAAACCATTCTAATGTCTGCTAATGCTGTCAAGACAAGACTATAAACCATTCCAATGTCTGCTAATGCTGTAAAGAAAAGACTGGAAACTATCCCAATGTCTGCTAATGCTGTAAAGACAAGACTATAAACCATTCAAATGTATGTTAATGCTGTAAAGACAAGACTAGAAACCATGCCAATGTCTGCTAATTCAGTAAAGATAAGACTGGAAACCATTCCACTATCTCCTAATGCTGTCAAGACAAGAGTAGAAACCATTCAATATGTCTGCTAATGCTGTCAGGACAAGACAAGAAACCATTCCAATGTCTGCTACTTCAGTCAAGACATGACTGGAAACTATTCCACTATCTCCTAATGCTGTCAAGACAAGAGTAGAAACCATTCAATATGTCTGCTAATGCTGTCAAGACAAAACAAGAAACCATTCCAATGTCTGCTAATTCAGTCAAGACATGACTGGAAACCATTCCACTATCTCCTAATGCTGTCAAGACAAGACTAGAAACCATTCCAATATCTAATATTGCAGTCACGACAAGACTGGAAGCCATTAGAGTCATATTTTCTCAATGGATCAAACTAACTGATTAGCATGCCACTACAAGTAAAGGAACTCTACACCATCTGGTAACTACTCATATTGTGTTTTTTTTAAAAATAAAATCTATCAAATTTGATCCTGTCTTATTTGTCAGGGGTCACACTACCAGGTGAAGTTTTAGTTGTAGTTGTTGTAGGGTTTAACACAATCTTTCAGCACAAGATAAGCTATACATGACGGCCAGTGTTAATGGTAGAAGAACTTGGAAACCCCGGAAAGAACCACCAACCCATGAGAAGATACTGGCAAGTTTTCTCACATACAAACATTGGCTGAATCCGAGACTTGAACCCACGCAGGAGTGAGAAGGCAGTAATCCATAACGGTGTGTTTTAGACCACTGGTCTGTTAGAAAAGCAATATTGATTTCATCCTGTGATTTTTTAAGAGGTACATTGACTAACCAAACTTTTTTAGATGTGCCATCGCCTTATCCAGGTTAAATCTAGAATTGTGTTATAGTAAAATGAATTCATCAAGCCATCTGTATATAGGCCTAGTTTTGATATCCATTATGCTGACAACCAAACCCTGGCATATTCACAGGCATAAGTTTTGATAGCTGATTGATAATTAACTCTTTCCCAAGTAAGCTATATCACAACTATGACTGCCAGATTTCCGTATGTTATCCTTTGATGGTAAGCAGATACAACCTGTATTTCAAAACTTTAACAATTGTATGTAAACAGCAATTTGTATTTAAGAACTGAATTGGTCATCTGAATATTTTAACTGCTTCTTGTACACTATTTTGTCATAAAATTAGTTGGAAACTGTACTGTAAACCAGGCCTAACCAGAAAATAATGGCGGACATCGCTTATTAGATTTTCTGTTTTAGTAAATCATCAGGCAAATATGCTCAGAAAAATATACAATTCATAGAAAGCATAGCCTATGCATTAAGTTATTTAACTATAAATGGCTATTATGTAGGTAGTGGGACAATGCTATGTTGTTGAATGTGTGAGAAGTGTTGTAAGGTCAAAGTTGTTTTCTAACTTGACACATATTTATGAAAGCAAGCAGTGAAGCATAAATTATTGAACCAATGCCTAAAATTACTATGAGTACATAGACAAAGAAATAAACCATAAATATGCAATCCTATCAATGGACAATTTTAATGAAGATATATAAAGTGAGTGGTTACACTGCAAAAACCAGTCCTAAAATTAGATGCACTCACCTGTGTTGTCTCGGTTGAAAAGAAGGGTTTAGTTAAAAAACCACCTATAAAGGAGCCACGTGTGTAATTGTATGCATTCTAGTGTGTTATGTATGAATAGTTATGGTAATATTTTATCTGCAATAAAGAAATGAGGAAGAACAGTATGATCAGTTAAATTTTGTTACAATGTTGTTTCTATAATGCCATTTAGTGTCATATCGCCAAATTAACTAAAAATTGTCATCTTGAAAAAAAGTATTGTTAACAACATATGATAAATGCAGATATGACTACTAACAAATAGAGAGCATAATTCCAATAAGAGAGCACACACACACATCACATATTGCATTTCTTTCTTCGCATCCACTTCTCCATGTTCTGTACAAAAGAAGAAGTCACTGCCTGTTTTAATCTGAAGAACCTGTATTTAGTAATGCCTTTACTAATTTGTATAACTTGTATATAGCCATATCTGTACTACCGGTAATTTTTATAACTTGTATAAAGCCTTGCCTGTACTAATTTGTATAACATGTATATAGCCATGCCTGTACTAATTTATATAACCTGTATATAGGCATGCATGTACTAATTTGTATAAGTTGTATATAGCCATGCCTGTACAAATTTGTATAACCTGTATATAGCCAGAGGTCTCAGATATGCTTAATCATGCATATCTGGATGCATATTTTTTTTATCTGGTACGAAGAAAATCACTTATATGAGAGTCCTCCCTATGCACCAATTTTCTGGACAGTAAATTCAAGGCCATGCTAGTCCTCTTTCAACCACTTGTTGAGTGGGTAAATGTATTGATCAATTGATCATTTTAGCTGTGCTGATATTTACAATTATAAAATTCAGTGGCTGAAAGATCCCCAGATGTACATGTTGTCATTGTAAGAGTACATCTGAAGAACATGATGCACAAGCTTGGCGGCAAGTTCAAAGACTTGACAGGCTGCAGAGTGGTGAGAAAATATGTTGATATTTACACTGACTAATTTCAGAGGCAGAATGACCCATTAATGTACTTGTGCACATGAGTACATCAAATGACAACTTTAGCTTTCATTATTGTGTTCATTTCCAAGAGTAGTCAACATGACCTCGAACTCAAGACATGTTGAGAGTTAGACAAAATGCTTTTTTGCCAATTCGGATAAAAAGTTTGTGGTTAAACGGCAAATTGACAAAGATTGTAATGATATTCAACAGAGTGCTAGAAGTGACATTTCATGTGGAACACTGTGAGATGCTTAACTTAGTGCTTGGAATAAGACCTTTCCTTGGCCTGATACAGTTCACTCTCACTAATGAACAAACAAGGGCTACCTGACAGTGTTGTAAAGCAGAAAATTTTAACTATATGGCAACTGCTGTTTCTACTCTTTTGTAAATATAGCCATTTCAATTATGCCCAATTTGCTTCTGGTAGGGGACTGCAACCTTTGCTGGTGGGACTCCTGTTTTCCTAAAATATGAGTCCTGAACTGCTACTTTTATAATCTCAGCGAGACCTCTCATAGCTATGCCTGTACAATTTTGTATAACCTGTATATAGCCATGCCTGAACTAATCTGAATAACTTGTATATAGCCATGTATGTACTAATTTGAATAACCTGTATATAGCCATGTCTGTCCTAATTTGAATAACCTGTATATAGCCATGCCTGTACTAATTTGTAAAACTTGTATATAGCCATTCCTGTACTAATTTGTATAACCTGTATATAGCCATGTCTGTACTAATTTGAATAACCTGTATATAGCCATACCTGTACTAATTTTTATATCTTGATTATAGCCATGTATGTACTAATTTGAATAACCTGTATATAGCCATGTCTGTACTAATTTGTATTTCCTGTATATAGCACTGCCTGTATTAATTTGTATAACCTGTATATAGCCATGCCTGTAGTAATTTGTATAACATGTATATAGCCATTATATGCAAAAGCCAAGTAATGTCATCACTGTTGTTCTTAAAGACCAAAGAGAAATCACTGTAAGTCATCGTTAAATATCATCATCCATGCAGGTGAGGTTGCGTTAATATGATTTTCAAGATGAAGATGGCTGCAAGAAAAACCAGTAAACTGGCACCATTTTGATTTAGGACTAAGCTGATAACACAAGAAGTCTTCTGTTGAGGATTCTATTCTGGAGAAACAACAAAAACAAAACTTTCAAGATGGAACTACATGTATTAAGTAATGCTGAATGTCCTTTCCTTCAGGACCAACCAGAAGAAGTCTTCTGTTGAGGATTCTATTTTGATATGGCTTATAGTCTGGAGGAATAACGAAAATATGTCTTTCAAGATGGAACTATGTAAGTAATGCTGAATGTCCGATCACCACTTTCCTTTAGGACCAAACAGAGTCCATAAGAAGTCCTTTAATGAAAACCCATTGTTGCAATGACTATCCGATTCTGGAAAAGTATAGTTAACCAGCTTTTCAAGGTGTCTACTGTGATTGCAAAGCTAATTGCTACATTGGCAACATTTTCAACTGTGACGAACTATATCTTGGAATGAATATGTACGTACAGTTTTAAGGCAATCTTCCATGTAGTTTAGGAACAGCAGCAATTGCAAATTTGTTTTAATGGAGAGAAATAAATAACAGACTGAGGACAACAGGTCATCCTACAAGGTCTTCTGATTTATGAGTGGGATGAAAAAGCAGTGATAAAGAAAAGGCACTAATTTTATGTCAGTAGGTCAGATTACATGCAAAGAATCAATGACTTTGTGATCACTGCATCATTCTTAATAACAAATGAGAAAAAGGAATTGGACTAAAGCTTAAAAATAAATTGTTATTTACCAAAATATTTTCGGCTTCTTTTAGATTTTTCTGAAGTATCTTGATGTCCATGTCTCTTTTATCTACCTCTGCTTTCAATTCATCTATGACTACCTGGACCTTTCCCTGCTCTGAAGCTGCAAAACAAGATTTTTTAGATTAACTGTATGACATAGACTGAACAGGAATGATTAAATAACTGTAACAATTTGATTAACCCTATGTAACACAGACTCTATAGAAATGATTTAATAATCATAAAAGTTAGATGTAACCTGCAGTGTACACAAATGATTTCAAATTTATACAATCTTAATTATCTCTATGTAACACTGAATGTTTGTAATTATAAAAGTTTTATTAACCCAAGGTAACATGGACTGAACATAAATTATTGAATAATGATACAAATTAATTAACTGTGTAATGTCGACTCTACAGAAATTATTTAATAAGTGTACACCTTATATTAAGATTATGTAACATCAGTTGTACAGTATTGATAAAATAATTGTGCTAATAATAATTAACATGATAACATTTAACTTAAGATCCACAAACTATATTGTTGGGAATTACTGTTTGTTTATATTCATGATAAAATAATTGTGCAAGTAATAATTAACATAACATTTTTGCGAACTGCCAAAAAATACATTGGTTGGAATTATTGTATGTTTATATTCATAAAGAAATAAACAATGCTGGAGTATATCCCACTTTCAAATTCAGTTAAATAAAATCTGTCTTTAGTAAAATAAAGACCTAAACAATCAAACCTTTTCATACAAGAGATCACTATTTATTCTCTTATTGTATAAAGTCTTCTAACGTAAGACTGGATTTATTCTCTTTTTGTATAATGTCTTCTATCGTATGACTATGGATTTATTCTGTTATTGTATAAAGTCTTATATTATAAGACAATGTATTAATTTTATTATTGCATAAAGTCTTCTATCATACGACAATGGATGTATTCTCTTATTGCAGAAAGCCTTCTATCATAAGACAATGGATTTATTCCTTAATGGTATAATGTCTTCTATTAAATGGATGTATTCTCTTATTGTATAATGTCTTCTATTTATATGACTGGATTTATTCTCTAACAAATAAATACAAAATTATGAATGCATTACCAAGCTTCAAAGTCTCTTTAATGTCCCTGTCTTTCTTTATAAGCAGCTGGATTAATTCCCCTTGTTCTGGTGCATCGGCCCTTTGTTGACCTTTTGGAGTACTCATTAATTCAAATAATTCCCTGAGAAGAAAAATAAATTAATGAAGAAATTGTAGGTTTATACACTCTGCTTTTATGTCTTAAACATCAACAGAATTCAACTGAACTTTGTTTTGTTTTTTAATTTGTGCCCATATACTTTAATATTCAAAATGCATTACACAGTATATGTTGGAGAAGGTAAAAAATAAATCCTAATAATGGGTAAATTTTGTATCCCAAAAATTGTATAGCAGGTTTTTTCTGTTTTTCTTTTTAGTCTGACTTTCAAATGATATGTCTCCTGGTAAAGAGGTAACTCCACCACAAAGCTTGACCTTTTGTCAACCCTGGCCATCATATTAGATACATTTAGAATTATTCTTCATTCTGACTTGTTACTTCAATAAAATAATTGTTTTATCCAAATCATTCTTTATCTGACTTTTTCTGTCATGGAAGACCTTATCTGAAATTGTTTCTAACTGAATTACACTTAGAATAAAAGATAAAAACTGACACCTGACATGTGTCCAAAACAAAGAGCAAGTCATTTATGGCAATTTTCAACATTTTCTTACTAAGCTTAGATTATGGACTTCACTTATTAGTTATTTCCATCATTCCCATGCTTTCTAAAGATACAATTTCAGGTCATTCAGGTCATTTCCAGGATGAAATTAATTTTTTCAAGGTTCACATATGAACATTACCGAATGGAATTAAAGAACATTTTAGATTCATAACATGCATTTTCTAAATAAAGACATTTCATTTTCATGATTCTTCAAAACATCTCAGTCAGAAAAAATGATTATGTTCAAAACCACAAAATGTAATACAAAAAACAAGATTGATTATATTCCTTTAAATTAACATGTAAAGTCATATCAATGTACAGCACAAAAATCATATTATTTTGCTGACCTGCATTATGTTGCCAAGTGGGAAAAACATAATGAACATATATATTCATGCATCTTATAGAAAGTAAAGTAAACATTCCTTTTTACAGTATATAAAAAACAATAAACACAAATAATTAAAATGTTTTCATCTAAAAAAGAGGAGTTGAACCTCAAATTTATCTGTGCCAATAAAATCCCATACAATAATTTTCAAACAACCTACTCTCCTTAAGATGATCTGGTTAAAAATCCATCATTTAAAAACATTTTCAAGCATGTTGATCCAATTTTTGACAAAAGACCTTTAAAATTATATACTGATGTATAAACAATGACTGAAGTTTCTGTAAAATAAAACTTTTCTTCTTATATTTCGTTAAACCAGACCCCAAACATGTATTTAAATTTGGGTTGTTAGATTGGTGTACTCATGTGACTAGCAATGCAAATCGCGAGTACATGTACCAGGTAACATTTCATCAACACTGTAGTTTTAACTCTCATCTTTTATTTCTACAGATTAAATATATAACATCTGTAATAATCACAATTTCTGAGAAAATAACTAATTTTCACATCAATTTCATGCATATATCGCTAGATCTAACAACGTTTACGTTTGTTGGTTTTCATATATTCTATGTAACGATAGATATGGATTTTGAGCTGACTTTGAAAATAAACATCTACTAAATGAATCTAATCCACTAAGAGCTTGGAGTGACTCGGAATATGTTTATTGCATGCATCTGAATGATCCATACTGCACCCTCCAAATACATGTATTCTGGTTAGAGCTCGATAAACTCACAAATAGTTTAGTTATGACTCAATTATGTGATTCTTTGGGACGTCAAGTGGTAGCAGCGGTAAATACCCAGGTTTTTCCCCACTTTCATCACTGTGAAATTCAAAGACTTTTCATGGTCGGTAAAAATATTATCATCTTGACATTTTCCTGATTTTCCGATAGTGTGGAAACCCTGTACATCAAATGTTTAAATCATTTAAATTATACCCATTTAAATGAAAGTGACTTTACATTGATTCAGTGTATGATTGTGAAGACAGTAGAATATGAATATATATATATATATATATATATATATATATATATATATATATATATATATATATATATATATATATATAATGTGACCTCAGCTTAACATGATAGATGTGAGCCATATAACCAGACTGTTTTATAGACCAAACCGTGTTGTAAACAACCAGGTCAGTTAGCTGAAGAAAATGATGCATGCACCAAAAAGAATTGCCTGGGTTTTGGGGGTAACAGGTAATAAATGCAGATGCCAAACAAAATGTGCTTCATTTGCACAGTTACCATCATAAATTAATGCATATTGAATGAGAAATACACCTACAGTGAAAACTAAGAAAAGGCATATATAATATTTTACTCAGAGAACCACACATTGGTACATATATATGTATACTATTTGTATATACTTATCTAATGTATAGCATGAATAGAGTATCAACACAGTGTACTCACCCATGAATCTCATCACATACATTGTATCTACAACACATTAAGTAATTCCATGGAAAATATGGACATGCACACAGATTTAAAATATTCAACAATTCTGTTACAGGTCATATTGGTTAGAATTCAGTGAAAAAAAAATTGCACAATCACGTTGTGAATAAAGCACATTTACTTTTCAGTACATCACAAGTCAGTAAAAGTTAGTTTGCGTTTCAAGCTGCCATTGGTAGCGTTTGTAAGCATAAACTTTTTTCCTGCAAAAATGAAACTTTCACGACACAGTATATATGTTCAGTCACATTGGAAAATAAAAAAATCCACATCAGATTCCATTGCTTTTATTTAAGATTAGTAATGACTTCCTTTGAAGAAAGGTTCTTTGTCTTTATTGAAGATTGTAGTCAGCTTTCTTTGATGAAGGGCAGTGATTAATCAACAATTTAATCCCAGTGAGTCACAGGACTCGCATATATTCAAAAAATGAGTCCCGCTCAAATGTAATGAGTACAATGATTCTGCAAACACATTGAGATACATTAACATACATATCAAAAGGGAAAACTGAGTGAAAATGATTACATATTTAATGAACAGTCTCTTGTTGTATGTCTCTGATACATACATTATATGTTTGGATTGACTAAAAAGGCATACACGTTGTAAACTTTCGCGCTAATATTTTGAATCGGAAACTGTTATGATTAGAATGGTATTAATTTGACAACTTAAAATGTTTGTGGTGTTTTGAATATTCATTATCAAATTAAATGAAATTTGAAATACAAGAAATTTTGGTAAAGATGCATCTTTCATTGTGCTCATTTTTCTATCAATTTCGTAACATATAACAGCAAAACAGAATCATGTTCTGAATTAAACTTATGTCAAATTATTGCAAAATAACTAATTATGCAATTTTCTACCATTTTATCTGTATAAATTTATTTGTAACAAATACATTCAATATGAGAATATCTCTTGTTTTGCTTGAGAATTAAGTTTTTGAGACCAAGTGTACAGCTCTACTATACTCCTTTCTTTCTCCGGTTTTTCCTAACCATTATAATTTCGGAAAACATTTATCTTGTTCACAAAATGTTCCAAATTTTATTATAAAACATATTATATAAGAATTGTCAAAATATATGTTACAAATAAATACTTGTCAGCTATATTTTAAATTTGGGCCGAATTGTCTCTGGTTGGGCCGAATTGTCTTATTTTCGGTCCAAGTTGGGCCGAATTGTCTATAAGCCGTTTTTAACCACTTCGGCTGAAATTGTTGAATTTTTGGTAATTTATGTATTACGCTGGAGGCATAACACACGTTTGCATCCTGAACATCAGATGACAAAATCAAATGATGCTGCTCAGTGGAATTTGAATCATTAAACAAAATATCCAATGTCCTTTGCTTAGGATCAATTTTCATCATCTTCTTTGGTGACATTTTAACCGGAAACATGAGGGGAACTGATGACATCCCATAATAGTATACTGTTAAGGAGTGAGTACCACATGACCGGTGCAGAGATAATATTTGCATTGTGAAAAGAAAGTCCTGTCAAACAAAATTCACAGTAAGCATGATGTTGGTCCTTTAAAATTTCTTGCGTCCAAAGGAATGCACATATGAACAACTAATGAGTCCCAGCCATTTTTTGTGCGTGCTGGACGTGGGACGCAGGGGTAGATTAATCACTGGAAGGGTGCATGTACTATTGAAGTCAATGTTAAAGGACAGCTTTGGAGAACCAACAAATGCCCATTTCATATTGTAGCAGCAATATCAAATAATTGTACTGCATGATTGATCTTAGAATATATTTTCTTTAATGAAATTAATATATCAGCAATCATTTGGGCAAAGCGTCTATTTGCTGGTTCAGCATATACTAACTTTTGTAAAAAGGTCTAAATGCATCGCTGTTATGTTCCCAGAAAAAAAGAGATTCTCAGGTCATTGACCAGTCAATACATTAAGGACAATTACAAAATATTCTGAATGATTTAAACTCAGCTAAACATGTCAAATATCCATGTACTGCACTACAAGACAATGTATAAAAGGAAATTATTTCATACTTTCTTATATGGTGGACGTGTATTAAATTTTACAAAGACTATTTGCAAAGCTGTTGTTCACTAACAATAATCATACTGGTGTCCCACAATTTGGATTATAATAATTATAATATAGTGTGCAATGAATTAGAAGATAGTAAATTGGTGGTTTTCCCAAAAGAAAATAGTTTGATATTTCTCTTTTACTTTCACAGTACAAAATTTTATTTCTAATAGACTATCATAACAAAAGCAAAACAATATCATCTTCCAACATGTCATTCATTTTATGTCCAGTCAAAATAATTTGACCTGTCATGTAACATATTCAGGATTTTATTAATATCAAGTCTTTATTTATTTATATTTGTATTTTTAGTTCTTGCATCTGCTTTATTTCCTTGAATTCAGAAATAAATATGTTACTCTAGAATTAAGAAAGATTTGTTACTTAGATTTGCTGTGCAACTGTACACAGAACAAAAGCAGTAACCAGCTTGCATTCCTAAAGAAAAAATATTTTAATATTAATGAAAATGTTTAGCATCATTTCATTCAAGATTCGTATCATCCATTTAACTGACTTTGGTATTTCCATGTTACATCACATTCCAGGTAACTGAAATGTAGGCAAGAAGAACTTGAATGCAGGTCCATTTGCTTGAGTGAAAATCTGAGTTTATTAGAAGAAGAAAAAAGGCATATTTGTAATTTAGTCCTACAATGTAAGCCCCGACGCTGATATTTATGTTTGCTCGCGTCTGGGTCTTACTGCCTAAAGAGCAGCGCTGTGTAGTGTTTTTAAATATACTGAACAGAGAATAAGAGGTGAAATTTTGATGTTTATCACATACTTGGCAATAAGTATCAACATTTATCCACATATTTAAGAGTTATTGATATACTTACTTTGCTGTCTGATCGTGATCGACTCTAACTCTGACACTAGGAAATGAACGCATTTTTCATGTTCCTTTGAAACACGTTTCAATGCCATGGTGGCTGAGGAATGCCGAAGTAAGTTTCAATAAAGCTGTTTTATTTTCACGAAACAAAATTATTTATATATTGCCTATTTGAACAGCAAGCAATATTTCGTTTCGTTCAAAAAATATTTTCCGATTAGAACCTAACTTAAACATGCTTCGGCATACCTCGACAACTGTCGCATTTCAGCAAATTCAAATGTATGTCAACTGAACAAAAAAATGCGTCCGTTTGCAAGATTCAACTATTGATTCCATTTGGATAAAAACAGCGCAGTAAGTATAATTAATTAAACATATATTAGTGGAAGAGTGTCTATATAGGTTGCCAAGTATGTTCGATATTCCTGAAACTTTGATTTATCGTTCCGATGTCGACGACATCGGAACTAACTACACTATGGCGTCATTAGGCTCGTAAGATGTAGCACTAAAATCAAGATCAACATGTGATACGTCTTACGGGTGTAATGTGTAATTAAACTCTGACCCAAAACATTAGAACTTTAATTTGTAGAAAAGCATTGATGTGGACTGCCAAGTGTGTGAGATATTTCTGAAAATTTGAGATATCGTTCCCTTATCAACATTGAAACATGCAACACAGCGCAGTTATTTGGCAGTAAGACCTTAACAACCAAAACATAAATCCCAAGGTTAATGTCTTTCAATGTATGACTAGGGCGAGTGCTTGAAATTTTGTTTTCCTGAGTCTGGCGTACGGAGAAAGAAACATTATTTTTATTACATCTGTCACATACTAACTCGACATGCTATACTGATTCGTAGTAGGAAAATATATTTGACAGGTAACATGGTTTTAAAAAGATGTTGCCTAACGAAAATAGGAAAATGACAATTCATTTTCACATACACGTAACGTCGTTTCATCATATATAAGCAAAATATTCGTCCGTAACGGAAACTATTCATTTAAAGATGATTTAATTCCATGTTTAAATGCAACAAGCACCTGGCAACTATTTCGACATCTTCGATTAGTGATAGGAACTTCTGCTTAGTGCTGATCTGCGCCATTGTTGTTGTTGATGTTGTGGAAATTCCTTCGATTTGTCTTTGGAGCACCCTTATGAATTTGGTAGCTGTATGCTAAATCATTTTTCGTTTTGTTTTTAAACATTCCAATTAAAAGCTAACTTAAAACTATAATATTTCTAAACTGTTATATGCTGTAGAATAAATGGATATCAATTCTTATTTTGAAATAATAATAATAATAATAATAATAATAATAATAATAATAATAATAATAATAATAATAATATAAATAATAATAATAATAACAACTTTGACTTTGACTTTGTACAGTGTCTAATCTTGAGAGGCACCAAGCTCTTTGTAATATATCTAACACATAAATACATAAACAACGACAAGATTACAAAAAGACACAAGCAAAATTAAATAAGAAAACAAAAACATGCTGGCAATAATTTAGGAAGAAAACATTAAGTCTTTCATAATTATATGTACTTTTACATCATTTACAGGAGGCAGACATGAACAAAATTAGGTATCTTATAGATTCAAAAAGTACATGGATTTATACTGTAAAAAATACCGATGTAAAATATACAGTTAAGTCGGCAAGAAAACCCTAAGTGATACACGTTTAAATTTCGCATCAACCGTATGAAAGCAATTTGTTTTCAGACTAATATTAAATTGTAAGCAGTGTAGGAAGAAAAAATAATAAAAAAAAGAAAAAAAATATTGAAAAGCCGACCTGAATTTGTTGAATTATTTTTAGGAAATAATCCGCTACTCGAACCATTTCTTGCAGATTTTTTTTTTAAAACCAAATCGCGTTACTTTGCCATTTAGAAATCAGAAAGACGGTAAACCTTAAAGTCTTCAATATTATCTTTGAAAATCTATTATCTTTTGTTTTATATTTTGTTCACACACATACACACGCCAGCACGCACACACTGTTTAAATTGCTGAAACACCATGAAAAACCAATCATATCAGTTTGTTTCCAGACCTTATGACATTTCTGAAACGAAAGTACCTTTAACAAATCCATTGATACATACTATTTTGATTCAGTATTTGGTGAGAAATGAAAGTTTGGAAATTATTGCTTCTAGTTTTGTTTGGAATTATAGGGATTACAGATTATTTTTTAAAACAATAATATAAACAAAACATGGAATTGACATTCATAAAGCACAGAGAGAGAGAGAGAGAGAGAGAGAGAGAGAGAGAACCAAATGCAGATGCAGAAAATAGATATGGAAATGAAACGCAGTATAAATTAAAATAATTAGATTTTGCAGGCACACTTCCCATTTGTACACATAAGTTTGTTTTGATGTCACCAGAAATAGTTTTCAAGGACAAGAGTATTTCCAAATCTCAATATGACACGATGTTTTTAATCAAAAGTCTGATAGGACTGTATAGAAATCTTTATCTATCCCAGCGTGCACTTATTGTAGAAAGAAAGGACGCGTTATTCTTGATTGTTACGAGTTGAAAAATAAGCAGCCGAATAATGACTGAGCTATCCAAACTGTCTTTTTTTCAAAGACGTCAAGGTGACGGTCTTTATTGATCAATGATTAGGTCAAGCAAACTCAGTCGGATTCTATGTTGGAGACTAATGAACAATTCATATCAGAAATGTCTATTTCACATTCGGTGATTGTGCCAATCCAAACCCAATTAAAATGTGAAGAGACTCAGGAGCGTCTTTGTTATCTGTTAATTTGCCATTCTCTGTTCTTGTTCAGGAAGCAGAGTACGTTTTTTTTATTTTCCTCTACATTGGGTTAATTTGGCATTACCGTAGACTATGTTCCTGGATCTGTGACTGTCGGAAAAGCGACGTTTCGTTATCTATATATACGATTATCATATATTACTAGACAATTATATCCTATTGATAATGATATCCCTGATTTGTATCTTACTTGTGCAGTTACCAGAGCAATGATCTAAAGAACTCATGATAATGACCTTGATAAAGAAACTTATTCTTTTAGCTGGCATGTTTATTGGTGGGACTTGTGATGAGGTCACTTTTGCACCACGTATTGATCATTCAAGCGGTGTTGATAATAGTGATCGTCTTTTTGCTACCCATTTTATTTATTCTAATCGGGGTGGGAAACGAGGATAACTAATTGTCGAACAGGAATACGAGCCTTAGATTAACTGTTTGTTAAAGTGAGCTATTAGCGAAACTAAAGCCACACTAGTTCCAGATGGTTACTTGGTGAAAAAGGGCTTCTTATAAAGAAAGGGCATTTTATGAGAAAATGATGACGACATGAGTTATGCAATTGTGACGAGTGGTCAGTGAGTTATCACATTGTGACTCCGAGGTCATATCAGCAGGAAATTGTTAGTGCACCGTGTTAATCTCAGAGCATCTGCAAACTTAAATTCCACACGCAGTTGACCGGATTTTATAGAGCAGAAATGTCCCTCGTCGCTGCGTTGGTCTGGAGTGAAACTAAAAGCTCACAAAGTGTAACCTCCTGCATAATCGTCGTACGGAATGCCGAGACTGGTATTCGTTCCTAACTGTCCTGCGGCTTCATACAGCGCCAAGTAGGACCTCAAGTAATTCTTTTGGTGGTGAAATTTTTTACTTCCATGCGTTGTATGGGATACTTGGCTGTCGTTCTGCTCAAAGTGTGACTGATGTCATTTCCCACTTTAGATCACACTTCCACACGACGATACCACACGACGCACGTATAACCTGGCTTCTTGGATAATGGTTTTGTATTCGTTGGAAAGAGGTACTGTTACGATCCAGTCTTGACACCCTTCAGCCAATACTTACCTGAAACCACATGTTCAAATGCAAACAATCGAACAGTTCTAAACTAGTTCCTTGCAGGATTTTCTGTCGACGATCTTTAAAACCCTGATTGTTAGGATCGTCATCTGCTGTCAAGGCGGTATCGTTCAACTTATCATCGCCTGCTTTGTCAGGTTTCCATACCACGTAAACGTCAAGACAAGTGTTCTTGGCTTCCTTTACTTACGTCAAGAGATTTTCTAGGTACGCTTGGTAAGGGTAAGTATCCATGCTACTGCTGACCAGTTTGTTATTCAAGTACAAATCCACTTCGCTGAACAAGGAATGCATAAAATTGTTGACAGGAGCTACTCTATCATCGGCTCCTGGATTGGTGTTGTCCATTTTGATCAATTTCACTTTCAAATACAAGTACCAGCTATACAGATCAATGTAATCTTCGGGTTGCCCATTGGTTTCAAACTCGATGGGAGATGAATCCGTCAAGGAGGAGACGGGATGAAATTCGACCCGTTGTGATTCTTGCATGGTCATCATAGTGGGTGGCATTGCAAACAGATCCAGTTCCGACTTGGAACAGGCAGAAGATTCTTGGTGCATCATTTTTTCTGTCTCTATGATTTTCTAGTAATCAAAACGTCTACGTCTCGAATGGTTCTTTTTCGTAGTCTTTCTATGTTAAGGGGTATGAAGACCTCTGGCGGGATGTCTTTGCCGTCTCTTTTCTGCCTTGTCCTTGCTATGTCCTCAGGGAATTAGGAATGCCAGACTAGGTACCGTTAATGACATTTATAGTACTTTCTCGTAGGGCCCAAAATCTCTTTACACGTTTGAAGCCAGACATTTTTGACTGCTCTAAAGAGAACATCTTTGGGGTTTTGTTTGTCAATGATGACATTTAGAAGAAATTCTTTGCGTTGCGTCAACGCGGCATCTTTCAAGGCGCGTAATCCTCGTGTCACCATTTGTTTCAAACGGGGACCACTGAAAAAAACGCCGATTTCAACAAATTCCTAAACCATATCCTCGTTGTTGTTTATCGACTCATCGGTACGCAGGATACATGACTTTTCAGTCGTTAGAGAATAGTTTTTGAAACTGGAGTTTCACTGTGACTTTCCTTTGATAGATAGACTATTTTGTCCCAGATATCCTTTTATAGTAATATTGACACTGTCAAAATACGACTTACTGACTGGCAGATAGTGAGGATGTACAAATTTGCGGTGAACGTGATAGTTATTTCCACCTTCCTCGTCAGCGTTCACAGCAGAATCCACTTTGAAAGCAATGACACGCAGTAAAGGTACACAGCTGTGTCCCATGACGTTGTATTCCACCACATCGGAGTACACAAAAATCAAATTGAATCCTTGGTTCATTTCTACAGGGAATAGAAAATATTTCCCAAAATCCAAGTTACTGCTAATGGGTAGTATTTAGCTTATAGTTTTGATCATCCTGGGTTCTCACCCAAAAATATCATACCATTCAGGTCAAACAGTAATGGCCAACATTTTATCCCTGAAAATTTGATCATTAAGCGACGAGCCACTTTATGGTACTCAAGGGTAACACTTATTTTGGTTTTGTCCATGGCTTCACCAAATACTGTATTGAACCTGGTAGCAATCGAAGTCACTAAATATTGCCCACTAAAAAATTAGCTTGCAGGAATGGTTTTAAGCACACGTTCTCCACACCACACCCGCAAGAGTTGCTTTTGTACGGGTAAGCTGTACTTCTACATTTATGAGAGGCACGCGAAGAAAAAAACATTGCAGTGTTTGCCAAAAAACAAAAATAGAAATGAAAACAAAAGAAAATATAAAACACCATACAGTATCCAATTATTTTGTCCGCATCAACGATTCGTGAAAAATCTGTTGCAAACAACAATCTAGGTTTAATTCGCTTTTTCAAATTTCAAAATGAAAATAAGTGTGCTAAACGATGAGATTTTTTTAAAAACAGAATATGAACAAGACTGCATTTTAATTTGGCATCTTAAAATTGACCAACTATATAACTTAGTTTGGGATATTAATGACCATTACGTATTCCAGAGACAACTATAGCATATGTTTATAAATATAGTCATATATATAATTTGTCTAATCTGCGAAACATTCAAAACTGTCTAACTCTTTGAAATATATTTTATCCTCCCCCCCCCAAAAAAAAATAAACCAACAAAAAATAAAACAAAAGAACAACACACTTCTACATTTAGATAAATTGGTGGAAAATATCTGTATCAGCGCAAACTACATCGATTATCTTGAGATTCGGCATATCATTTGTTTGTGAGGTCTGGTACTTAAGAAAATGTAATAAGTGGAGGTATGGTTGACTCCTTAAGTTCCACTCGATATTAACTACCTATGGTAGTTAAAGTTATGAAACACCCAAATCCACTCAAATCCAGGAAACCTACTCAAATCCACCAAAATCAATACCAAATGTGCCTGCGCTCTTATCTATAAATAACAAGGATATATGTACATATGTAAATTGCATGCATGTTGACATTGATATAAATGAAATATAAACCTTCAAACCTGTATTGTTCAAGGAAAACAAGCATGCAAACACTTCATAACAACAACAACAACAACAACAAAAAAAAAAAACAACAACCCCCAAAAAAACTTGTTCACTTCTGGCCAATGCTGGTGGAATTGTCTCCCCTGTGAAAAACCCACTTCTAACTTTAGATCTATCTTAGTGACAGAAAATGGCGTCGATGGCAACCACTTTAAATAACTTCATATTCAAATATTGATATGTATTTGTTGTCTGGCATTTACGGAAATGCAATAAAGTGGAGGTAAGATTGACTATTTTCATCTTGATTCAATATTTACTTAGTTTAATGCTTCAAAGGGATAATTGAGTGTTGAGTTTGTATCCATAATTCAATACAAAAAGGGCGATGTAATGGTTTTATTTACGTCACTAATTTAAATAGATCTACTTAGTTCTCATCACTGATTTCAAGACCGAATAATATCAAAAGTTAAAAAAAGGATAAGAATCAAGGAAAATATATCATTGACTTGACACAATTGACGTCTGTCCGTCTGTTTATACCTTCATCCATGTTCCGTCTTACTTCCGGCTTACAACATAAGGCAGAGTTGTGTATCTTTCTTTATTTCTTTTTGTGTGTTTGTTTCTGGTGTATGTTGTTGTGCTTGTCACATTCAGAAAAGGGCTATGAGAACTATAAATCACTTATGGCAATCAAATATTAGTTCTGCAGAGAGCGAGAGAGAGAGAGAGAGAGAGAGAGAGAGAGAGAGAGAGAGAGAGAGAGAGAGAGAGAGAGAGAGCGAGCGAGAGAGAGAGAGAGAGAGAGAGAGAGAGAGAGAGAGAGAGAGAGAGAGAGAGAGAGAGAGAGAGAGTTGAACCCGTCGAAACATCTCCCTTTAATCAGCGGTATTCTATCATTTTTACATCATGGTAGGATAATCTTTTTCAATTGGAGTAAACAAACTTAGTATTTGTGTATACCTGGGAAACAAAATGTTCATTCTACCAAAACTAGTTTTATCTTACTGTTTTTGTTTTCTGTTACAGTCAATGTGTCCATGTACCAATCTTTAGATAAATTTATATTTGTTTTACTAGTGATATTGTGATCGCACTCATGACACAATCAACATTATAACCGTCATCATACTGTCAATCACATGATTTTCTGTGACCAGGAGGTCATCCATATCGAATTTAACTCAACATAGATACGATCGTTTTTCTCTGGCAGTGTATTGTAAGTATCGATTGCGGCTTAACAAGCCGATTTCGTTGTTCCAAAAAGAGTTTAAATTGTGTTACATGCGGCTGTCAGTATTACACCTACTCCTTATATTATCATCACACACGCACTTTGCGCTGCTGCACTTGACACAATCCCCGACCTCATTAGAATAACTGGACTGCTGAAATAGTGGCAAGTTTATTATGCACTGAAGTTTCTGGTGCTAGTATTTGTAGTAGGGCATAACCGATTAGCATTTTTCTACCGATTTCCGATTCCGGATTTTGGGCATGAAATTTTTCCGATTCCGGATACGATTCAATTAATCGGAAATGCTAAATCTGTATTTTTTTTTCTAAAAAATTTCATCTTCCGTTTCCGGATTTTTGGTAACTGGTTTTGCCGTGTCTAGCATGTTACTTAGTACTTTACCATATCCGGCTTTATTTCCGGTTTTTACCCGCCAGTTCAAATAGATTGTCTCACAGCGTGGTTGTGTTGACCATATTGGAGTTTTCTGACTTCTTATTTAACTTTATTAACTCACTATCGAATGACAGGCAGTGTTAGACACGGTGCTATAGAAATTCAACTTTATTATTTTTATTATCCGAATCGGTCGTTCCTGCCTTGTCCGACTCCGATTAATCGGAAGTTCATACTATCCGGTGGAATCCGATTTCCGGATCAAAGTCGGTTATGCCCTAATTTGTAGTATTGAATTAGGCCGATAAAATGGCCCTTCACCCGTGATGATATTGATATTGGGGTTAGGGGCTGATTTCACCTATTCATTACAAGCTGCAGCTACCGTCGGCTGACGGGTGTTTTGGTGACATGTATTTCCTCAGCAAATAATATGCTTTGTGACTTGTAAATCAACCTGGAATATCACAGCAATCTGTGCTGTAGCCATTTTGAATTTCGCGCTTGATATGGCTGTCACCTAGTACTGGTATGTGTCTAACGTGTAGGCGTGTTTGTTCAAGAATGATTTGCATACAGCAAAATTGGTCATTTTATGAACAGGTGACATCATACCCACAACATCGTCCATAAGTATGAACACAGATTTGCGGGATTGATTTTGCCGACTAGCATTGAATAAGCTCTTCTTTTTCATTATCTGGAAGAGCCTCAGACACGTTGTTGAAATCTATTACTTGTCTTTTCATTATCTGGAAGAGACTCTGATACGTAGTTGGTTGAAATAAATTACTTGTCTTTTCATTATCATAAAGAGCCTCAGACACGTCAAATATATTACATGTCGTTTTTTTTCTCTGGAAGAGCCTGTGACTTGTGGTAGAAATATATTACTTGTTTTCTCATTATATGCCACCGCATCTGACTCGTCTATGGAAGGTAATACTTGTCGTTTCATTATATGGAACTGACTATGACGGGTGTTTGAAATCTATCAGTTGACGTTTCATTATGAAAATGTGTTAGTAAAGTTGATAAAATGGCAAAGAATATTTTCAACGTTTATACCACATAGTAATATTGATAAAATGTGTGGTATGAATCTCTTATTGCAATGTGCATACTGTATTGCCTTTCCCTAACAACCATTATGAATCTGTTATTGATTTATACATAGAGTATTACCTTGGCCTAAAATAATTATGAATCTCTTGCTGATATATGTATGCAGTTTTGCCTTGGCAGCTGATATTATCATCTATTATAAGTCTTGCATGTGACTTGGACTGGTGTCTAACACGTGACCTTCCGAATCTGGATCGAACACTCGAAATAGAATAGTGAGACTTGATAAGGAACATCAGGAAATTGAAAAACATAAATGTGTATATGTGAATAAAATTGAAAAGTGGCTTAATTTATTCACTACAGTTAACAAGATATTTACAGGGATATATCATTGCCCAAGTTGATAATGAAAACTGTGAAATGTTATGCATTCTACCATAAGGGTCATATTAGTACATTTTCTTGGTATTTTAAGTTGGAATGAACCATGATGGATGTCATATGGACGTCATCATAGGTGTATCGTCCATTATTTTTTATTTAACTCTAACTTTCTCATATCCATACAATTAATGTGGACACTGTCCATCAAATGCAGCCTATATAATATGTAATTGATTTAATTTCTCTCAATTATCAGTCTAATATTATTAAATAAATTCGAGCATTATGATAAAATTACCATACATTTAAAATGGAGGGTAAATATGAGGATGGTTACCATGGAGTCATATAAAGGTCTGTGTCACCCATAAGACACTGACAACCAATTCATTTTATCATACATGTTAATGTAAATATCCTATACAATCAATGGATTTTTTGCTATTACTGCATCTAGATAATTTCCATTTAGGGAGTACACATATGATGGTTGAGTCCTTTTATTTACAAGTTGGAATACATGTATATGAAACGAGTTTGAGTAAAAGAATTCAGCGTAAATGAAACTAGTAACTTAAAAGCAGTGCATGTACTGTAGACGCGTACTATCTTTATAGCAAATATGTTGCATGCATGATATCATTTTATTGACCAAAAGCATCCATTTGTTATTTATTTAAAAGTTATCTACTTGAAATAAAAAATGCCACCAGAAGCAGAGTTGTATAGACCTGGCAAAATAATTAGATGTGATCATATGATATATCTTCTTGCTGTGGTTACATATATTTATTTTGCTCATAAAATATTAAAACTGTCATTGTAATTACAATCTTTGTGTATTTGAACCCCAAGTCTGTGCAATCCCCTGCAATCACAGAAACAAATACTGTAACTGTTGCCTTTATGGGGATGTTCACTTTATGGACAATAATAGAGCTTCTTATGCAAATCAAGAATGTTATATCTCTAGAACCAATATTGACTGCGCTCCATTCAGCCTTCTTGCTGATGGTCACATTGGGAACAAGAAAAAAAACATCCATGGCAAATCTCCCAACTTGCAAATACATATTAGTAATCATTTTAATAAAATGTGTTAATTCTTTTCCCACCAAACGTTTATCATATTAATCATGCCAAAGAGTGTCTAAACATTTCTCCTATTGATCATGGCCAAGAGTATCTAAGCCTAAACAAGTGTCCTCCTAAGTATTATATATATATATATATATATATATATATATATATATATATATATATATATATATATATATATATATATATATATATACATACACACAAAATCATATCAAATGCACAGATGGTTGCCACATAGTAACCTAGATATCAATTAAGTTTCCACATAGTGGTTTAGGTAGAGAAGCAGTTACGGAAACAGACTGCCAGAAGCACTAAGGACATGCATGAACAAAGCATATTACAAAATTATTATCCCTGACACATGTTTAATAAAGAATTCGAATAAAATAATCTCCAATACAACGATTTACAAATCGACTTACAAAGCGTTAGTGTTCAATTTTGAATGTTCAAATACATGTTAGTAGTCCATTTAATTAAATTAAAAGCTTTCAAGTCACTTTCCTAAGTTTAAGTCCCAACAATTGAGCTGGGAAGCGTTAGTGTTCAATTTTGAATGTTCAAGTACTTAATTACTGCTTGTAATCAATGTTCATGTCACTTGTAGGGTAATGTAAATTTGCTAATTGAAGCCACTTTGTAGAATGAAAGACAGGCAATTTACAGAAAAACGTCGACAGGCTATTGGAACGTTGTATCACTGGTGATATAAATACTGCAGGTACATCCAAGGAAAAAAGTACACAAACCATTGCAGCGAACCATATTATTATGGGTTCTTTAGTTTAATTTCACTTACAAATTTCATACAATCTGAATTACTTTCTTCTTTTACTCCAGATGTCTGAGTATTTGGTCTATTTTGTACCTTATGGATGAAACGGGAGGTGGACACAGAGAGCAGAAAGGATTGCGATGAAATGGTGTAAAAAAACTGAGATTATTAATAAATGTATTTGTTATTTTGCTATATCATTAATGGGTTCATAGGACAAATGCAACAATGATCCATATTCAAGAGAAGCCGAGTTTTAATATAGATGGTATTTACACAACAACACTCACACACAGCGTAATTTAATTTACATTTGTTTAGCAGATTAGTAGCAAATATACAAATTAATGATTTGTGCTCAATGAAACCTTTCGTTTTATCTTGTTCCATTCCATTAAGCAGAGAGTCACATGACCAAGTTGATAAGAAGATTGGAGTATAAACATATCGAATGTACTGCTTGTCATTAATTCTACCCTACCCCAACACCGAATACACCCTCCATGTGTATTTAGATAAGTAAAAAGGAATGGACTGATAGGGATAATTTGTTGGTTATTACCGGGTATAACTTTTCACTGCACTGTTATCTGATTTGGCAAATGTGATTTCTCACCCCCGAATTTAGTTAACAACATTTGTAGGCAGTGTTTCTGTTTATAACAGAGGAGGTAGGACTTTTCAAAATCAAATTTGTATTTAAAAACTCGGATGGCCGTGGGTATTTCCCTGTAAAACCCATCGTAGCCCGGTAATGTACCTTCCGTACCTATCAGTAACTTAATCTCTATCCAGCCAATTCATCAAACGTTAGTCAGTCAAATTAATCTCACATAGGCAAAGTGCGATATATTGAAAGCGTGTAATGAGTTAATTTGTGTTTAGAAAGGTACACTTGTTTACCTTGAACAATTTATCTACTGGGAATTATTTCCATTGGGGAAAAACACACATTCCTTAAATTAGCTATGTCTTTGATGACCTGCGTAGCCTAAACCAGTTTCATTGACATGTATGTGCGGTCTGGTATCTATGATAATGTGACAAATCGGAAGTAAGGTTGACTTGTTATATTTTGATTTGATATAAAGTGATTCGCATGCAAAAGTTTAATTTGAGTCACAGGTGCTAGTATCGCTGCTAACAATATAATCTATCAGTTATGTACAGTATTTAATACAGAGCATATGACTGATTCATACGTAAGCTGTAAGCAACAATACGTGCCTCTGTCATTTAAGTGTAATTGTTTCACATGCATACAGATAATACTCATACACCACTGTAATGCGATGATTATTCATTTTCTACACGCACATGCACATATGTACATCCACCAATATATATATATATATATATATATATATATATATATATATATATATATATATATATATATATATATATATATATATATATATATATATATATATGTAATAACAGTCGGACATATTATCTATCTGTCCGTTTCTCTGTCTGTGGATCTTCGAGATCATCTAGATTATAAATATTTGTGTTATAAATAATTGTGAATTCTCATAGAGAAGTTTTGCACACAGTGATGCTGTATCTACTGCCTTTTCACGATACACTGGTAATACTATAACTTTCACAGCTTCTTACTAATTCTAGTTTGGTATAAGCTCTTTTATTAATACAAAACGATAAGGAATAAAGAAATGATATACAATTCATGCACGTAATCAAAGATATCGCAGCACAAATAAGGGTACATCAACGATAATCTTTCTGAAATGTGGCTACTTTGTGCAGGGAATAACATATAATATTCAAGTAGCACTAGCAGCAAACATGGATCTTTTAATATGATTTTTTTTTACCCTTTTCTCTCTGCAGCACAGTGGTGGGAGTGGGGTGGGACAGATTAAATGCTTATTTCACACTTGTGCCTCTGTTGTTTTTTTATTTCGCGTAAAACGTGTCGATAAATGGGATTAATGATAATGTTGATAATGAGAAAAATGATGATGACAAATGAAGCTATTATGGTGTTTCAATTATCGAGGTGTTTATGAACTTTTTCAAAATGAAATACCATTATAATTTGATTATTCTAAATGCAGCCATTACAGTTTATGGATTTTATCCTGTACTTTCAGATGATATGTCTCACCAATTCCCGGCACACTACTTTTCTGTCTCAGAGCTATTATCTCACATCCTGGATAATTGTGGCTACTCACAGGAAGACCGAAATAGGAAGGTTACGGTTGCTAATGAGATTGAGGTGATCAATAACATAGCCAATGCTTTATGCACAAACTTAAGATGTTACATATTTGGCAGTAGAGGCGAGGGTTCTACTGGACCAGGTCTTGAGTCAGATACAGACTTACTGTATGAAGATAATAGGATTAAGGTAGTCACTAATCTATCTCAGTGTGATCCAAACATGACTAATTACCTTACGGTAAAGGACAATCAGACTCATCCTGGCTATGTAAAAGTACAACTGATAAGAATATCACCCGACTATACTCCAGTTCCAGTATATCTAAAAAGAGATAATGCTAACATCAGTGCTATTGATTCTTTATACAGGACTGTATTAACAAATACAAGACACCATTGTTTCGGTACTGTATCTGGTCCAGCAAGGCATCATAAAGGTCCTCTCAAGGAGTTTTCCGTTGACGCTGTGTATGCCTTTAGATGCTCACAATGGCCTCAAGAGGGATATGAATGGTTCATGCGTTGCAGATTAAATGGATGGCCTACACCTGTACATTTAGAGAATGCCAGGAAATACGGATGTTTTGTCACAGCTGTTGGACATCCTCACAGCTCTGAGTGCCTGCTAGAATGGAGGTTATCATTTTCAATAGCTGAGAGAGAACTTACAAGATCTTTTGAAGACACCACAATGAAAGTCTATATGCTACTGAAAATGATACGGAAAACGTATATTGAACCTTTTGTAGGTGATGCATTTTCAAGCTACCATTGCAAGGTTTGTATGTTTTGGATGAGAGAAAAAATACCACGGGATCTGTGGAGTAATCAAAATCTTCTACAATGTCTCATCCTCTGCATCAGACAGCTATATGAGTGGGCAATTACAGGGTTTTGTCCTGACTACTTCATTATCACAAATAACATCTATGACAGAAAGATTATTGGAGCAACAAGAAATACTTTAGTGCAAATACTCGGAAATCTTCTCGCCTCCAATTATACGTTTTTGCTTGGGATACAATGCTGCAATTTGGGGCATAATATGTCAGATGAGATGAGTAGGTTTGACTATTGTATTGTACTGATGATACGTGAGGAAAGAGTTAATCACAGGTTGATTCTAGATGCTGCAATTGAATGTAGGTATTCTGTACTTCAATACATTCCACAACACTATTCAGCATTAGTTGATCATTTAGACAAAATCATGTATGCCTTTAAGTATTTGCCGTACATCATGGAGTATCCTCTCAAACATGCAATGATGATTATATGGTCCCAGTTAGGATTCCATATAGCCATAATCTGCAAGGAGAATGCACATATTTTGTCCCGAGAGCAAGTAGACTATCTTGTGTCTTTAGCATCAGGTTGCCTCTCTTTTGGTATCAACACTGATGCTACTTCTGTAAGACTCAAACTCTGTGGATTGGGAATGGAACATGGGAATCATAATCTAATAGAGACTTCACTTAGACATATTAGCGAGTGCCATATGGGGTACGCATACTCTATAACGATACATAAATATGTTATTCTCAATTGTAATACTGAATCCTTTATAGAAAAGTTACTCAGGAATAAATACAACATTGAGGAGCTGCTGCAGACTCAGACGTCCTTCAGCGTCGTCTATCTACCAACAGAAATGTCAATCACTGCCAAACCACTGAGGATGGAGATGTTCAGGTCAATTGGTGCACCCTCAGAAGTGAGAAAACAGAACGATTTCTGGTATGACTGGGGCGTGGTTGATTCTCTAATATGTCTTTACTTCTTTCAGTATCTGAATTTCTGCAGACAAGGGAAAGAGAGGCACAAAGAAGTTGCTTTGTACAACATGATTCACGTAATTAGGACCGAGCCAATGATTTTACACAGAGACACAGCATTCAATCTTCTTGGTTATTCCTTTATGCAAGAAAATCAGCTAACCAATGCATTCAGATGCTTCATGCAATCCTTGAACATCCGTCCTTATCACAACGCTGCAAGATTTTACTTGGGAATTATATTCAATAGGAAGGCACACACATTATGTAAACAGTATAAGTGATATTTCCAGCTAGTATTGTACAACATGACAATGAATGTTATTTCATAAGCAGTATTGTCAATATGGTAAACCGTGTTATATCTCTAGTTGTTATAAAAGATCCTACAGTTGTATGGTTTATTTGTTTTTTTTTTTAAGGATTTTTAACATAGCTTTAAAATGTTTTTAGGCATATCGCTATGATGTCTGCTGTGAGGCAATTTCTAGTGATGTCTAGCACTGGGGCATCATGCCGCAGACATATAGAATGATGTCCCACCCAGTCACATTATCCTGATACCAAGCTGGTTAGTCCTAACACAAACCTCTTAATGCTGAGCGCCAAGTGAGGCAGCTTTTAGTACCATTTTTGAAAGTCTTTGGTATGACTCAGATGGGGATCACACCCACGACCTCCCGCTTCCACGACGGACACTGTAACCACTAGGCCACCAGAGTGGTTAGATTTTATGGTAGTACATGAACTGGTAAACAATCAAATAATAACTTAGTGAATGCTGTCATTATTAATTTATGTTTGAATGAATACTGCTTAAATTCTGTTTTATTGTAGAACGTAAACTGGTTAACAACTAAAAATGTGGCTAATTTAATGCCGTCAATCGTCTTTAATTTATGTTTGAAATGAATACTGCATAAATTGTGAGACATGTTTATTGAGGTGCTGTTTAACTATTTGCTCAGTACTTTCTTTTTTATATACAAAAGTAAGGATCATTATCAAATACATTTGGTTTGATTTGTATATATTTATTTTATATTGTGTGCATTACAAATTTATCTTGGATTAAAAGATGTAAAATTGATTTAGTTTTGCACAAAAATTCAATGTTATTCTTTGTTTTTATATATAAAAAACCTCTTTTCATATATGAATTCACCACTTGCAATGATTTCTCCACTTGTAATTTCAAACAAAACATACATGTCCAAAGTGTCTTTACAAGTTTGGTTTTACCCCAAAACTTGTAATTATAGGATTTTTTTTAAAAAGAATGACCTGGTTCTGTTTTCTTCAAGATATTCCAATTTCAAAATTACTTATTGTGATTCTTAATATAACAAGTATGCATAATATTTACATGAATTATTCAGCGATGTCAGCCTCAAATATTAGGTCTTTTTGATATAAATACATGTATAATACATACAGTACAAATGTTCCTTGAATGAAAAGAAATGAAGTACATGAGAACTATATTATTTTTTTAAATAACTACCGGTAGATGTATTGTGCATATTTTTTCTCTCATGAATGGTAGAAACTGTTTATATGTTTTATCAGGTAATTGGAGCTAATAAACACAAGTAAATGTGTAGAAATTAATGATCATCCAATAGGGCTTTGCTGCTGACACATTTCTTTTCACACTGCTGGCATATACACTACCCTTAGTATTTTGATGAACTTCCAGTTGAACTTTCGTAGAAGAAAATCTCTTTCTATTTCTTTGCTGGCAGTATTTTTGTTGGATGTTTTAACTTCTCTTTGAATTTGGATGAAACTTAGTCTTATAAAGAATTTTTTTCCCTTGCTGTCAACTTTTTTTTTTTCTCATTAAAAATAGAATACTAGAGAAATTAATATCAAAAGAGAACTATTCTAAGCAAATATTTCTTGACATCCCAAGACTGTGTATACATGTTTTATTAAAGATGCTGCCTCGTTGAAAATAAATGCAATCGTATTGTACCAATAATTTAACAACAGAGCACAGAAGATGTACAAATTCATTAATATCTATTGCTTATTGCTTATGCCCCAACCCTACCTATAATTAGTTACACCATGATTGGTATATTCCCCAATGCTACCTATAATGAGTTACACCATGATTGGTATATGCCCCAATATTACATATATTTATTTACACCATTATTGGTATATGCCCCAACCCTACTTATAGTTAATTACATCATGATTGGTATATGCCCCTAAATTATATATAGCCTCACAGATTTCTTAGGTAGTGTTGTTGATTTTGTTTCAATTCATTCACTTGGCCAAATTTATAAAGTCTGTTAGTTGCAGTGGATCACTTTCTAAATTTTAAATAGCGGTCTACATTATTTTACTTTAAGCCAGTTTCACCACATACTACATTATTTTACTCTTAGCCAGTTTCACCACACTCTACATTATTTTAGTCTTAGTTAGTTTCAACACACTCTACATTATTTTACTCTTAGCCTGTTTCACCACACTCTACATTATTTTACTCTTAGCCTGTTTCACCACACTCTACATTATTTTAGTGTTAGCCAGTTTCAACACACTCTACATTATTTTAGTCTGAGCCAGTTTCAACACACTCTACATTATTGTACTCTTAACCAGTTTCACCACACTCTACATTATTGTACTCTTAGCCTGTTTCACCACACTCTACATTATTGTACTCTTAGCCTGTTTCACCACACTCTACATTATTGTACTCTTAGCCTGTTTCACCACAATCTACAATATTTTAGTCTTAGCCTGTTTCAACACACACTACATTATTTTAGTATTAGCCAGTTTCAACACACTCTACATTATTTTACTCTTAGCCAGTTTCACCACACTCTACATTATTGTACTCTTAGCCTGTTTCACCACACTCTACATTATTGTACTCTTAACCTGTTTCACCACACTCTACATTATGTTAGTCAGACTGTTTCACCACACACTACATTATATTACTCTTAGCCTGTTTCACCACACTCTACATTATTTGACTTAGTTTATTTGTATCTTGGACATGTTCTATATTTACAAGCTTGTCAGATGTATCTAAGTTATAAATAAGATGTACGGTATATATCTTTTATCTATCTGAGAAATAAATATTTTAGCAATCATTTCTTTTAGTTGGATATTTTAATCATATGAATTTTGAATACTAAACGTTTATGCAAATTATATATGAGAAGAAATTTGTCATTTTTAAAAGACAAAAAGTGAATTCATGATATTTATATTGAAGTAACATCAAATGGAGAATGGAAAATTCTATAAATATTTCTGGTAAAGTAGTTTTAATATCTGAAAAGTTTGTGTCTGTGAATGTGTGTGTGTTCGACTTGGATTTTTAACATGGCATTATCAATTTTACAGGATATAGTAATGTCTAGAACTGAAAGATCATGCCACAGACATGTATCATGATGTCCTACCCAGTCAGATTATCCTGACACCAGGCAGACCAATCCCTACACTCACCTCTTAATGCTGAGAGCCAAGTGAGGGAGTTGCAAGTACCATTTTTAGAACTCTTTGGTGCGACTCAGACAGGGTTTGAACTTGAAACCTCTTACATCAAAGGCAGATGCTCTAGACAATTATGCCACTGAATTCTGAAAAGTAATGTAGGTTTTAATGGTTTCCTCTAGCTCACAGAATGCTAATTTTTTTCTTCCTTCAAATATAACCTATTTAGGTCCACACAACAAAACAATTCATAGGTCTTGTATTTTTATATCTGAGAAAATGGTGGAATGAAAAAATATTTGAAATAGGTGTGTGTGTGTGTGTGTGTGCATAATAGTATGCATGTAGGTGAGATAAATTTTAATTTATTCCATTGAGCTAAGAATCTGAATTATTTAATCACAGCACCAA
Source organism: Unio pictorum (assembly GCA_030141615.1). NCBI lineage: Eukaryota > Metazoa > Mollusca > Bivalvia > Unionida > Unionidae > Unio > Unio pictorum. The sequence goes on from JARLTB010000046.1 coordinate 1,673,337, forward strand.
TCACCTTGCTTGCATACACCAAGCCTCATATCCAATTAACCATATTCACATTCCCCAAATACGTCTGGACCATAGTCACTGATATAAACATTTATATAGCAGACACACTCCTGGCATCCCAATAATTAACTCTCATCTACAATATAGTCACTCTGGATTTTTCTGACAGAAATCGAGGCATATTGAAATTAATATTGATGGAAGAAATATACACCAGAAGTGTGGAATAGTTGATCCCTGGATCCTACCTGGGGATTAATGTTGTGTATCGGCTAATTATATACCAAGAAATAATATGAAAAAGTAATTTAATTTTGTGTGCTTCCTTTACAGCGAGCCAAACCTATGTATGCAGCATACATTATCAGCTGTCTTGCCTGCATGCATCAATCACGATATGCCATTGACCATTTGCACAACCTCAAGAAAGAAGACTTAGTATAGTCACTGATATAAGCATAAATGCTTTTCTTGAGGTAGTGTAATTAAATGAATCATTAGATGTTTGGGAAGAACAATATAATTTTATATCTTAAACATATTATTTTTCTCTATTTTGTAAATCCAGATATATCAACTCATACAAAACCAGACCACAAAAGGAGTTTAAATGATCATTCAGTTAAGGTTGATATTTTTGGTAATTATTTTGTATTGTTTGGTATTTGGATTATCACGTTCAAAAAACATTATGTGTAGACAACACAATGTCCAAATCTTACATTATTTAAACACTATTTTTAGTTTGAATTTGTTTCCCAATTAGAACCACAACTGATTTATAATGCAAAATATTTGTGGTCATGTGTAAGATTTCTGAGCCTTATACATTTTTCATATGTCAAGTATTGTTTGTGCTACATGATAGTAAAATTTATGACATGACTTTTCTATACCTGAATAAAGAAACATAAACAAGATGTAATAGCCTTATATTTGTACAAGACCCTCAAAAAAAGATGTAGTATGGTGCTAGTGTTGTTGTTGTAAGGTTTAACGCCATATTTCAGCACACGATAGGCTATAAATGACGGCCAGTATTAATGGTGGAGGAAGAACCTGGGAAAATCCCCGGAAAGAACCACCGACCTTAGAGAAACTACTGGCAAGCTTTATCACATACCCACAATGGCCAAAGCTGAGACTTGAACCCATGCAGACAGAGGTGAGATGACAGTGATCCTTAACGGAGAGTGCTTTAGACCACTCGGCCCCCAGTGCTAGTGTAGTGTGATTAAGATTACATTTCATAACCTTATTAATCTGGTAGAAATGGACCATACCTTATCCTGGTACAGTCCTACCAGTTTATATCGACATCACTTATATCGACAAGCCACCTATGATGACAAAAAAGCAAAGTCCCAGTCCCTAGGTCTACTATTACTATCAAACTGTCATGCTTATGTCGAGGTCGAGATAAAAGATCATTGTACATGTCCACAGAAGCCCTTGGTCCCAGCTTTAACAAATCCTTTGTTTTCTAATCATTTATGTCGACAAGCTGCCAGTTTTGACCCATACTTTGTTCAACAATTAGTTGATCTTGCCGCCAGGCTTTAATGTCGCGGTCGGATAAAAAAAAAGAACAACACAGCAGCACATTTTCTCACCACTCTGCAGCTAGTTAAGTCTTTGATCTTGCGGCCTAGCTTGTGGGTCATGGGTCTTACAATGACAACATGTACATCTGTGGGTCTTTCAGCCACTGAATTTTCAGATTGTAAAAATCAGCACAGCTAATTGATCAACACAATTTCCCAATCAACAGGTGGTCGAAGCAGGACTAGCAAGCCCTTAAATTTGCCGTCCAGGAATGTCCTTTGAAAGTGATCGGTGATTAATACAAGTCTTTTTTTGCTGTGAAAGTTTCGTTTTAAACTTTATTTAAGTTTACGATGCCTACCAACTGCAGTGTAAAACGCAAATTAAATTTAGTCTCTGGAAACTAAATATCTGGCTGTTAAGGAAGTTGAGGGATGAACATCTCGCAAAGAGGTCTGTGAAATATTTTCTCTTAAAAATAACACCTGTTCAGGAAGGGTGAAAGCTGCTGAGTTTTTAAGGAAAGACTATGTTGAAGGTAACCGCGCTCCCCAAAGGAAGAAGCAAAAGACTACTACATTTTAAGACGTGGAGGAAGCATCATAATGGTTCAATGAAGCATTTGCGAAAAAACTTAGTGTGGAGAACTTCGCTGCAACAGGTGGTTGGTTCATTAGCTTTAATGTTCGTCATAACATCGGATGCAAAAGTATTTGTGGAGAATGCATGTGTACTGTTGACAGGTTTTCACTTCCTTGTGAATAGCCCCATTCCCTTGGTAGCCTCAATAAGATGGGTAGAGACTGACCAAAATCAAGGCCAATTTAAGTACATGTAAGCATGTAAATTACAATTATCCAACCATGTGCTAAGGCCGATGATGAATATCATAATGTTTTTCATATCAGGATGTAATCGATGCAATATTTTATTGTGGATTTTATTACACAAAGGCAACCAAAATGTAATTTGCCAATATACAAGTGTATTTCACACTGATTCTGTCTTCATGTACTCAAAATTTCCATTGTTTCCTCAAAGTGTAAATGCTATTCACTGACGACAGGTCACCCTTTGCTGACGAATTTAACTTGTATCTTTTCTCAGCCCACCCCCTTATCTCGACATCAGCCTATGTTGACAATATTTCGTTGGGCCCGGGGATGACATAAACGGGTAGTACTGTATACCGCAAGGTAACCTAGTCCTGTACACTTAGAAAATGGTGACTCTTAACTTATTTTGGTATACAGGAAGACAACTTAGTCCTGCATACATGTATGATTCGACTTTTTAAGCTTATTTATGTATACAGGATGGCATTCACATCTTGCACACATTTCAGATGAGGCTTTCTAGATTTGTTCACAGAAACTGATGTCTCACACATATATATTATCAGGCAGTGATCCACAATGGGGAGAGCTTTAGACATCTCAGCTTCCCTGACACATATATATTATATACATTATCAGGCAGTGAACAATAATGGTGAGAGCTTAAAGACTGCGGAGCAGATAAAAAAGATTAAACAGTCTCAAGGCCACAATAGTGATGATTATATGTTATTATTCACAGTAATTATTAAAATAATATCGTGAATATAAATCATTATCTCAGATGGTAAGTAGAACAGCAAACACCTTCAAAAAATTTGTATGTTGCATTATGGGTTGTGATACACACACAAACACACACAAATATATACAAACACCAAACAGAACAGAAAATTATATCCCTGGATTTTACAGGAAAATGCTCGACAATTATAGGCAGAATTAATATTTAATACAAATAATTGTAGATACCTTAAGATTTTAAACTAAAGCTAACACAATCATATCCTCCAAAATTCAATACACAGTAATTACAATTACAAAACGAAAAGTGAAAACTTTTGTAAGGCTTCTTAACAAGTTCTGTTCTGAATATGCTGATATTAGGAATAATGTTCTATCATGCCATCATAATTAAAAATGTTTCAATGAAAACTAAAAATTAGAAATAATACTCCTGAACAGTTACATTCTTCTCCATCTTACATTAGGAAATACTTGATGGCACATCTATGGGAGATAATGTGTTTTCAGCCGATACCAACATGAAGGATTAATTAACATGGTCCATAACTATGTATAAACTGAAGTAAATATATCTAATCTTCAGTATATGGCATATCAACATGCTTTAGTGCTTTAGTATTCACACAAAATACATGATGTTAAAGTATAGAGGAATTGAAACTAATGTATATTCGGGTCTATACCACATGTAGGATTATTGAAATCTTTTTCACACCATGGCAATTCAGATTCAAAAAACAATGTTAACACATAACATTTTTCAATTAATAAAGATCTTGAAGATTATCTTTAATTCTCCTTGCTAATAACAAATTGTGAAATTGTCTTATAATATACATGTCATTTATTTTAGACTTGAACATTTGAGAAATTCAAAAATATTGATTGTTTTTATATTATATTATATTATATTATATTATATTATATTATATTATATTATATTATGTTATCTTTTTAAACTTAGTGCTATATTTAAATTGTATTTATAACTAAGTCGATCCAAATATTGTCATAAGCCTGCTTCTGAGCCTCATTAAGCAACTTGATCTAACAGATAATCAATCCTCAGCTTGATAGGTATATGGAAGGAAGCCATAATGAATTCAGTGTTTTATCATGGTGCTAAAAACAAACTCAGATATTAATCAGTAATTTTTTTAAGACTCAGTGATTGTTTTAATTGAAATATTAAAATCATTTTGTTCTATTTGGTCGATATATTAATTTTAATGGGAATATAAGACTGGAAAACAATATTATAATTCATTTTATGATTCTGCTGAGTAGTGCAATAAACCATACATGTTATTAATGTAATAACTGAATACAGTTGTTAAGGGGATTACTGCCATTTATCATTGAAAGGTAGGTTGTAAATGGCAACCAGTATAACATAAACAAGTGGATAAAAACCTAATGAAAACCCAGTGGAACATTAGTGACCCACACAAGCTTATTGCAACTTTCACACATAGCCACATGGTCATGTCTGAGTCTCAAACCCACACGGAGGTGAGATGGTAGTGATCTATAAAGTTGAGCACATTAGACCACACTGACCCCTGTAATAACAACAACAACAACAATAATAATACTAATAATAATAATGACAACAGTGCACGTCATTTGTTCAAAAAACAAATCGGGAGATGTAAACATCATCCTAAGGTCAAATGTGTGTGTAAAGGCCATTCTGGTATTTTCCTGGCGGAAGCCTGTATTGCCAGATTTAATCCATGTTGTGCCAGTAATCTGTAAGGGTGATGGACTAATATGAAACTGTAGTAGTTGCAGGATATTGAAGTGTGATATTGAAATGCGTTGTAACATCATACATTAATAGTTTGAGCCTTTATTTTCACAAGCTAAATGCAGATGTTATTCAAGAATCAGTTTTAATATAATCCTATGGTTGCCAAATCGTATGTCAGAGAGTCTCTATTGAGGCTAAAGTCATCTGTTGAAAAATGCATCCTGCTATGTTTCAGTCATGAGGAGTATTTTTTTGGCTTTTTTCCAGTATGTTTAATCACGTGATTCTTCAAATTGGAATTAAATCTAAATGTTTTCTTACAAACATCACACTTGCTCAAGTTCTCTCTAGCATGTATCCGCAAATGCTTTATCAAATTTCACACTTGAATTGTTTCATTCCAATGTGTGTCATCACGTGCCTCTTCAAATTTGCGCTAAATCTCAATAATTTATCGCAAATTTTACATTTAAATGGGTTTTCTCTAGTATGTCCCATCATGTGACTCTTCAAATGGGAGCTAAATGTAAATTATTTTTTTACAAACGTGACATTTGAACAGTTTCTCTCCAGTATGTATCCTATGTGCTCCTTTAGAAACCCATTCTGAAAAACATTTTTTCGCAAACTTCACATTTGAATGGTGTCTCTCCTGTGTGTATGCTAAGATGCTCCTTAAGATGTCCACTCTGACTAAACATTTTATCACAAACGTCACATTTGAATGGCTTTTCTCCAGTATGTGTCCTCATGTGACTCTTCAAACTAGTGCGAAAACTAAACTGTCACAAAATTCACATTTCTCTTCAGTGTGTATACTCATGTGCTGCTTTAAATATACATTCTGACTAAACATTTTATTGCACACTTCACATTTGAATGGTTTTTCTCCACTATGTATCCTCAAATGATCCTGTAGATGTCCATTGCGACTAAACATGTTATCACAAACATTACACTTGAATGGTTTCTCTCCAGTATGTGTCATCATGTGTCTCTTCAGATTAGAACTTCATGTAAATATTTTATCACAAACTGCACACTTAAACACTTTCTCCCCAGTATGTATGTTCTGATCATCTTTCGGATCTCCTTTACTATTAAGCAATTGATCATCAACTTCATTGTTAGCAGCAGAGAGTCTGAACCGACCATTTTTCCGGGACGTTATCGATGTTGTATCTCTGTGTTTCCCTGTAGAACCCTCAATTTGTCAAACTAATCGATAAATAATCGTATAGTTGTGGAGGCTGCATCATCGATGACACCCATCGATAACCCCATCAAGGTAAAACTTGATTATTTTCCGGATGGGGTACGATAATATGTCTCCGTGGAAACCTTCGTGGGGAAAATAATTGATAATTATGATGCAGCATCATCGATGACATCAATTAAGTCTACAATTATAAAATATATAAGATTTTCAATAATGACAAACGTTGGAGAAGCACAAATAACTAAATTAACTCTAGAACGATTAGCTGCAATTAAGAAATTTCTCCCGGTGAGAGATTCTTTCAGAGATAATTTACAAGCACGTCAACAAGCAAAGTTAGATTTTACTGCCGATCCTGAACAATTATTTAAGCCTATAACTGCGGCAACTGGGGAAGTTGTAACCGCGATAAAAGAATCTAAATCTGCTGTTGCACCTGCGGTTGCACCTGCGGTAAAACCTAAAAAAAGCGATGATACTAAAGTTCAAGAACTCCGAGATAGATTTGACGAGGGTATTTTATCATATATCGATAAAAAAAGATATAGATGATTTAGTGGGGTTTGCTGCGTTAGGATATTATCAAAAAGATAGGTATTTCAAACCTGAACATAAAGGTTATATTAAAAATGTAGGTGATTTTTCTAAAGCAGTTTATAAAATTAAAAATCGATTACCACAAATTGATAATGATGATCCAATTTATCAGGCGTATGTAACTGCTGTTGAACAAAAATATTATGAAGATCAACAAAAAAGAGGGATGTTAGTATCTGAACAACAACGATTAAAACAACAAGAACGAGAACGAAATAAAGAACAACAACGATTAAAACGTGTACTAGCAAGTCCACGAAGACAAGAAGACCCTGTTATGGAAGAACCTGAAAAATCTGGTAGTGGTTATCGCGGTGGTAATTTAATACCCTGTTCAAGAAGTGTCCTTGATGATATATCACGGTTAGAAGTTCTCATTGGAGGAAAAAGAGCTGGAAATAATTCCCCAGAGATAATTAACGAAGCTACCGAAAACTGTCAACGGTTATTTCAAGGTCGTGTAATGGATATACAACTATATCGTAGTTTCATCGATGAACTTATTGATGATGAAATCATTAATGATTATTATAGTGATTAATCACCATGATTGAAAATCTCTTAGATTCACGATTAGATATATAGCATTTAAATAAAATGATAGTACATCGTAGTATGAACAGAGCAAGACCTGTTTATGTTGTAAACTCACGACTACCGATTTACAAGCTCACGTATGGAAATGGACTCGGTGATATTGTCACTGGATTATTTATTAGAGTTGCTCCAAAGATTTTACCGGTTGGTAAAGAAATAGCGTCAAAAGCTATTTTGGTTCTCAGTGATAAAGTTGGTACAGCAGCTGGTAATAAAGCATTTGATATGTTGGGTGATGCAAAAGAAAAACTTATGTCGTTGGCAAGAGGTGCTCCTGGAAGAAGAAAACCAAAGAATTTTCAATTACAATCTACTGAGCAAATTACACCTAAAATAGGTAGCGCAATTAATAAAATAGCAAAAGCAAGGTTGAGATTAATTGCTGGCTCCGGTTTGAAACGGTTAAACATTTAGATCAACTACGTTAATATAAAATGTTTAAACAAGAAGTCGATGATGCGTTTGATATAGACGCTCCTGTAGGAAAAAATGAATCTATACGCGATTATCAGTATTTTTCGTATCAAGCTCAAAATGCAAATGCGAGGTCACGAATTAAACTTAGATTTGATGATACATCTAAATACTTTGTGCCGTGTGAAGCATACATCGAAGTAGAGGGGCAACTAACAAAGCATGATAATACTGAATTTGTCGCCGGTGATAATCTCAAAAATATCCCAATCGGGTTTGTCAATAACGGTATAATGGCGTTATTTAACAGCGCTCAGTATATAATTAACTCTACTAGATTTGAATCCATCGATAACGATGTTGATGTTGCAACTACAATTGTAGGTTTAGCTAGATACTCTGACGATTTTATTAGATCTGCTGGTCATTCAATGATGTTTGCGAAGGATACTACCAATCACGCTAATCATAATGAATTTCTTTTCAGACAACCAAAGAATCGTGCTGCTCCTAATCCTGCTAATAATGATGAAGTTGAGGATATGATTATTAGTAAATATGATACTTATAATGCGGGATTTGCGGCACGCAAAAGAAACATCGACGACAATGGTAGATTTTCATGTGCGATTCCGCTGTCGCATATATTTGGATTTTGCCGAGACGTCCGAAGAGTTATTTTTGGTGCTAGTCATACTGTAGTTCTCACACGAAGATCAACTGATGATTATGCTCTTTGGCATGGTGCTGATCCTGTCCGAGATGGTAATGTAAAATTGACAAAGTTAGCGTTGTGGATGCCAATTATGACTCCATCGTTGACCGTTGAGACTCGGCTGCTATCTTTTATGGATCAAGGAGGAAAATCATTAATGAATTGGTTTGATGTTACAACAGCTACTACAACCGGTACCGGTACTGGAGTTTTACTTGGCAACTTGCGCTGACGAAAAATGCTTCCGCGCCAAGACATGTCTTTGTTGCGTTACAAAATGTTAATATAACTCAAAAAATATCCGCAGTTGCAAATGATAGTCTACAATTGCGGTGTCATATGATATTTGATCGTTGTGACGTCACTGAGCCATCATTGCGAATAAGTAATCAGCAAGAACCCGCAGAACAACTTATTCTTGATTACGGTAACAATCAAATATGACGGGTTTATCATCGATTGTGGTCGTTTATGGGTCGTGATCAAAACATCGATACTGGATTACAAATATCACAGTTGGATTTTAAGGAATTATACCCGATTTATTACTTTTCGCTGCAACATCTTGATCTATCTAAACACTCTACCGTTGATGTAAAATTTCAGGCTCGTATCGGTGACGCCCTTGGAGGATTTAGAGCAATTGCTGTTATTCTCAACGATAAGTCTATGATACTTGAAGGTGGTGGTGGAAAAATGAGAGTCATTGACGCACCAGTGGAAAATCTTTGAAAAATTCGTAGGATTTTCTAAGAATTTTCAGAGATTTTCCAGGACAATTAGATGATCACTATCTAAATAAAATGTCGTACAATCATGTTAATGTCACCTTGAGACCTGGTCAGGTAAAGAAACTTGAATCGAAAAATTCTACGTTGTGTGGTACAACAATAGCGCTTAAAAAAACCGCAATGACAGGTGGATCAAATAAATTATCATTGACGAAAACTCAACTTGATCATTTCAATAGCGCATTAAAAGCTAAAACGGGAATAAGATTGACTTTTTCACAAGCTGCTGTCAACGATATGATTAAAACTGGTGGTATATTTCCACTTGCTGCGTTAGCTATTCCCGCTCTTAAAGCGCTTTGATTAGGCGCAGCTGGTGCTGTTGGTAGTAATCTCGTAGGGAAAATACTTGGAAGCGGGTATAAAAAAAAGGGAAAGGGGTTCAGACTACCAGGAAGTCGATTCACAAGACATTACAAAACCAGTTAATGGAAAAATCCGTTGAAAATTCAAAGATGAAATCTGAAGGATTTTCACCAATGTCAAATTTTGATTTAATCGACGCAGTAAAAAAAACTCATAGTGAAATATTTCAGAGGTGTATTCATGAAAGATCAATTACCGAAACATCCATATATCAAAGAAAACGGTATAATTAATCTCGATGACAACACTGGACCTGGAACTCATTGGGTTTGTTACGCAATATATCCAGCATCGATTATTTATTTTGACTCGTATGGATTACCACCTCCGAATGAATTTATCAAATATGCGTCGAAATCGCGAAGTGATTCAATCCCAATTTGGTATTCAACGTTACCCACGCAAACATTAACAGATCCTCCTATTTGTGGACGAGAGGTTCTTAACGCGTTGATGGCTATCTCGACGAGTTCTAAATTACCTCACAAAGCCATCCACGAGTACACGATGATGAAAAATTCAGAGATTTTCCAATCAAAGACAAATATCTAATATAACAATGTCAGATATTTTTGGAAGATCATTATCACGTCTTTCTGAAACGGTTACTATCGGACAAGTAAACCAAATGATCAGAAAAGCTATTTCATCGATAACAAATGTACAAGATCAAACAAGTTTACAAAACTCCGTCAACGACAGCATCGTTGATGTAAAAAAAACTACGTGAACAATATGACAATCACATAAAGACATTTAATACTTTTACTAGTTTACAAAATTCCCTCGTGAATAACATCGATGTCCCCGTGACAGCTTTTTTTGGTGATCCGCGTGTGTCTACACCTAATCTCAACTCGATAAAGGATTCTTTGCTGGAGTTGACAGCGTTACAAGGAAAATATGAAGATCACGTAAAAGCATTTCATATATTCCGGAGAAATATCGTTGATAAATTTTTTGGAAATCCACTTGATAAACTCGATATGAAACTCCCAGATATAAAAAATCCATTGATGATCTTAAAACGACAACTAATAATATTGTATCGGATGCAACAAGAATGATAGCAATTGTTGAAAAAAACAAAAATTCCTCATGAGAAAACCAACAACGTAGCATACACGATTCAATACGGATCGTATACGTGGACACCACTAAATAACATATTAAATGTCACTGCAACCGTCAAAGGTATTTATCGATTAACGTTAGTGACTCCAACGTTGTTTACGATATCATCAGCGAGTTCAACCGGGGTAAATAATACAATATCAACGATCATCGACAAGGATACGATTGAACAATTCACTATAACAACAAATGATAACAACCGGTTTCAATGACATGGTATGTTGAATTTGTAGCTGATCTAAGTAAACAACTAAACTGAAACATTTTTAACACGATTTCAACTGAAATTGTTAACTACGTTAATAGATAAAAATGTCATCAACAGTGTTTCAATATCGTTATAACACCGTTAAAGAATTTCAAGATAAACTTGAAGCATACATCATCGAATATAGGAATAAAAAGAAAAAATACCAGCGTAGAATCACCGCCATTGACGTATCTGTGTACTCGGTGTCTGGTGTGATTGCCAGCGCTGGAATAATATTATCTTCGGTGACTATGATAGCTCCGGTTGTTGTTCCAATTTGTATATCCGCGGCGGCAGCAATTTCTGGATTATTCACCAGGATAACAAAAAAAATATCGTGTTCTCAACAAAAATTACACGATTACACAGTTAAACTTGTTACTGCATCAAACGCGTATTCGCAATTGTCAATGTTGATCTCGACATCAATCGATGATCAGATAATATCCGACGAGGAATTCTCGAAGATGGTCCGGTTGTATGATTCAACGATGTCGAAATTGGAGCGTGAAAATAATAATAATAATAATAATAATAATAATAATAATAATAATAATAATAATAATAATAATAATAATGACAACGTCCTCGCAAGAACTGCTTCAACAAATAGCAACAAATACTACCACGACAAAAACAAAGATAATCTCGCTGGTAACGAAAACACCAGAATTCAGCATTGAATTTAACCCTCCGCTGGAAGCATCTGAGATAGCGCTAACGCAATTAAGATGTTTCTACAGTTGGCCTAATGTAAGATCAGCACCATTCAATGATAAACTTCCCAGTAACAGTTTTACATTTTCATATAGAAAAACTAACCCAGATGGATCAAAAAGTGAACCAGAAACACATACAATACATCTACCAACGGGCGCATATGACATCGAAGATATTAATGAAACAATCATAGAATCCATTCAAGCAATCACAGGGCCAAATAAAATCGACGTCAAGGATGAACCTGATAAATATCCCATTGAGATAAAAGGACATGAGCCGTTGCTATCGACGGTCATCGAGATAAATTCACCTGATTACGACGTAGATATATATAACAGCTCAATTAGAACCTTATTGGGGTATCCTGAATTTATTCCAGGCACCGTCGACATAAAGGATCTACCACGCGAGCCATTGAAATCTGACTATGTATCCACGAAAAAAGATTATCATGATACTAATGTTATCAGTACGTCGTTAAGAGCTCTTTTTAATAATTTGCGAGCACACGTAACAACACATTCTACTGATTCTTTTGTCTTAAATTTTGTAGATGTTAGTAAAGATTTCATAATGATGAATAGCGAGTTTAATCGATTTCTAGGTTATTTGATAGCAGCAATCAGTACAATCCCACCTGACCGGGATAATACCATCAAATACATTAAAGTGTGTAATGCAATTATCGCCGACATGGAAGAGTTTAATCAGAATATTATTAAATTTATTCTCAGTTCTGGTCATTCTCAAGTTAGAACAAATTTTGCAGCGCATTATAAAATCCGCCAAGAAGATATTCCCACGTTTAAGTTTCCAGGATATAACGTACCATGGATGCGTCAAAAACTCAGCGACACCATCGATGAATTCTTCCCACGGATCCGCAATGCATGGTTGGATAATCTTCCTGCGGTTCATCACGCTTTACCAGAACCTAAAAAATCCGATTTCTTCACCGATGATTTACCAGAGATAGATCCAAAGTTCAATTACAACTTCGATATTAGTTTTCTACAACCTCAAGATATTTATGAAAAATATTCATATAGCGTCTTCGATGGAACAGAACCTGATGCACTTGGGAAATACGAATATAACGAGTATGGTAGAATAATATGGCGATTTGCTCTTGGTGATCAAGGTGTATTTGTGATCCCAGAGAAAAGTCTCATTGGGATATTCAACGCGATGAAACAAACATTCCAAACAAATCTAAACCAACTTCGAGATTATCTGCAAAGATATCTGCTACTCGATTTAACAACTCAACGTGATACAATCAAGCAACAACAACAACAACTAAATAAAATTATCTCTGTTATGAATTATCTCAATGATAGATTAATCTCGTTCGTCTACGAAGATAAATCTCCTGAGAGAGAAAAATTCAAAAGAGTATTTTCACGCACCAATGACAATTTAGTCTTCGTTAAATTTACAGGATGGGACGTACCAGCGATGAAAGCGTCGTTGAAGAAACTTATCGACGAATTCTTTCCTCAGATTCACGCATAATGGTTTAAAATAAATTCTCTACAAGAAATTTTAACATCGACGAATTCAGTGTATAGCAACAACAAACACAGATCCCCGGCAACGTTGATATATCATCTGTTATTGCAATACATGTTATCTGTGATGCAATCTTGGGAAGTTTCGCAATTGACGTTTCAAGATCAGATAACGCTGATCTTGGATACATTCTATATACGTTTTCTCCGGATGTTTCTCCAGGAAGTATGATAACGAAAAATCCACCTCATTTAACCTACTTGGAAACCACTAATAGACTCATAACTAGGAGGAATTTTAGAATAACCGATCAGGATTTCAACTTGATTGATCTTCGCGGGGAAACATTACAAATGACGCTAGATGTAAAGTCATAGACTTTCAAGTTCTTGAAAAATCTTTTCAAGATTTTCTAAGGAACTTTTTCATCGTAAACGATTTCAACAAATCTATAATTGGAAAATTACTATGTAATTAGAAAAGCTAGCTTTAAAATTACGTAGTAATTTCAATAATGTATCAACATGTTTTAGTGTCAGTTCACGACAAAGATCTTCTTGAACACGCTATCAGGGAAATCCTCGGTGGGAAAACGCAAGGTGAGTTCTACGTGGATATAGTCATAGATAACCTAGGCACGGAGAAGTTTTTATTGACGGATTATCAACATTTACAGCTTCAACAAAACGTTATAACCGCGGTGAGATTAACCCGTGATCAAATAATGCAATAAGCTCATTCATGTTTGTCCGTTGAAAATCTTAAAAAGATAGTTTTTCAATCATAAAATTTAGAATATTATGACTCTGAAAATCTCTGATCTTTAACGTAAAAATCTTTTACATTTTCCAATTTTAAAGATTTCATTTCAATTGGAATCGCTTTAATATCATGTTGTTGTTGTTGGATAGTCTCTCGTTGATGTTTTAACACGATATTATTATCTTCGATTTGTGTTTTGTATTTTTCATATTGTTGCTCGAGTTGTTTCAACGACGATTCCTGCGTTGTAATTTTTTCGGATATTTTTTTTATCTCTGAGGATAATCTTTGTTGTTGTTGATTATGTTCCTCGGGGATTTTCGATTGTTGTTCTTGCTGTTGTTGAATTTTTTCGAGATTCTTTTTTAATAAATTTACACCGCGTTGTCCAGTTGTTATTTGATCAGAATAATTTTTGATCTCGCTGGAAAGTCCACCTTGGATGTATTTCAATTCATTAAGATGTCGTCGTTGTCTACGAAGTTTATCTTCAACGTTATTAATTTCTTTAGTTAATTCCACTCCGGATTTTATCCCGGCGTATCCAGCAGGAAATTTCTTATCTGGGGTTGAATCCGTCCAGATTTTATACAATCGTGTTAATCCAATTCTGTACATCGTAGCTATGTCTATTGGCCGCATCGTTGCCCTCAGCGAGATAATTTTTTTCTTCGTCGTCAAATGTCAAATACCTCCCCCGGGTTGGCATGTATATAACCACATAAGAGAAAACTTAGTAATTATAAAATAATTATCGCAGTGGTAAGAATACAATTCGTAATTTTAATAGAAATTATAGCAGTCATTTGTAAATGTAGATTTGTCAATCTGAAAGTGTAAATTTTAAGATTTTACAGCTGTTATTACTGATGGAATTACTCAGCGGGTATTATTACTACTCATAATTATTTTCCATGATTACCAGTACATCTATGTGACAAAAAAATATATTAGACATCATAGAACCGTTAAAATGGGAAAATCTCAATAAATTTTCAAAACCGCAATTTTACTGTGATTGTGATTACTTGGTAATTACTATAGCAATTACAATATACAATCACAGTAAAAATCGTAGATATATTTTTACGTGGAAAAAAATAATTAAAAAAAATAATTATGAAAATCTGTAAGCGATTCCATGGAAAATTCTTTCAGTGATTTTCAATAGAAATAGAAATGAAAACTCCGTCAGTGTTTTCCAATGATTTATCGTATTGTTCCGCCGCGGCATTGATAAGTTTTTCTCTGTTGAATATATCTCCGATAGATTTCAACAGCGACTTTAACAATTTAGATATCGTCGCAAACTCTTTAAGGGATTCCGGATTAGATTATTTTAGTTGATAAATTATTTCATTTCGTGCTTGAATTAGCGTCTTTGCAACACGATACTCTGAGCGATAAGTTGGATATTGTTTATCTTTCGCAGATGATATTTTTTGATATTCCCGTTGAAGATGTTCCGACGTAAATAATTTGATATTGTGAAACTTACGCAAACGGTCAAGTTCAGTTCGCAATTCGTCGATGATTTCGTCGTTGAAACTTGAAGGTGTCATTATTGTTATAAATTTTTTTAGATTTAATTGTGAAAATTGCAGAGCAATTTTACAAGGATTTTACAATGGTGCATTTGTCAACTTCTCCAATTCAGCATTAACAGCTTTAGCTTGTGCTCGCTCGTTATATGTTTCTTTAAGTTCATCTTCAATAGCTTTAATTATTCTACCTGCCGGAACAAACAACACTAATTTATCTTCGTTTTTCAGCAATACTTTTGTTCGTGCCTCAATGAGAAGTTTTATGATTCTATATTCGTTTCGATAAGATGGTTTTCATTGATGTAACACCGAGATATTCTTGTTCAAGCCATTCACTGGTAAATGTGTTACTGGTAGGAACAAATGGAAGAAGTTTGTCAAGTTCGTTACTCAACTGAGCAATATTTTCGTCGTTCATATACGTATATAAAATCTTATGTTTAATTTGATATATTTTTTAAACACAATCTTACACATATAAAAAAGAAACTCTACAATGAAATCGTTTTGAATACGCAGAGAGACGAATACCATCAGCAACATAACTGATAGATCGTTGGTTAATATCGTAATATTTTCCAGCGGAATTAATTGAAGGAAAATATAGTTCTTGTACATCCATGATACCTATAACAGGTTTTCATTGTCGTTGTAATTTAATTCTTGGTGCAGAATTAAGACAGTTCTGTTTTTGGGTCACCTCACGAAGATTATCCAATCTGTTATCAAGTTTATCCCGATTAATGTGGTCGATGACTAAACCGGGTGGAATCAAACCATTGTAACATTCGTAAATAAATCTAGAAGATTTATAATTTTTTCTCTTTCCATTAAAATAAATACTGATCTGCATATAACCTGTGTTACCAATCCGACTGATATTTTTTTTAATTGCCGATGTCTGATAATACCATCACGTGAAGCCTCGTAATTAGTGTAAATTGGGTGAGATGTAAATGTAATTTGATTCATGTTATCGTGTACAAAATCAGTTTTCAATTTTTAGTTTTCGATAATTACCGGTTATATAATCATGTTCATCATATACAATATTATATCGACGTATATAATATTTCACAAATTCGCGAAATCTCTTTCCGCCACAATCAGCGCATAGACGAGTTTTTCCTCGAATACCACATCCACATCTAATACATTTCACTATTCCAGGAGAACCACGTTTTATTTGTTGATTATGAGCCGCACAATATTCTCCACACATCTTCGTAGACATGATCCACGATCGTCCATGTATAACCATTTACATTGATTTTGGGCCATAGCTATATTAAACAGCAATGAAAATCTAATTGAATAGTTGATATCACTAATATAGATATGAAACAGTTTTATAAAATAAATATCGATATAGATTCTCCACGGAGACGTACCCGATATGACCTAGATGAGCAAATATCACCAACGCGCTATAAATCTAGAATTATACGAAGTATTCGTGCGGCAAAATATCGACATCGGTTAAATGGTGCACCATATACATATTCAACATTCATGACAAATTTCGACGACAACACATTAACGAGAGAACGCGCCAAAGATATTCTATCAATGATAGATTTTACTAATAATCGCAAATACACCATCGATGTAATTTATACAACGTTTGAGAAAAAACCATCACGAGGGGCGAGAACGCAGTCGTCAGATATCATCGATGAACTTTTTGGAAAACCCGCATCATGGAAGATATTTCATCATTGTCGCCGAGTAACATATAACAAACGTTTATTTGTTTTAACCAGAGACACAAACCCGTTAGCGCTAGCTGGTATTGACAGCCAATACTACAACATAGCATATCCATTTAATGTCATCACGTATGGAATATATCCCGTAGAAACTCCTAAACATGATGAAGTTGCCGGAATGAAATTGTCATCAGCGTTAAATTGTGTAACCGAACAAGTAATAAAACACTTTGAAACATCAAAGAGAGGAAATGGTCTCACCGCGCTTAGACTCGCGAAGATCACCGCGTGGGATAAATCCATCATGGAAAAAGGTACAGGCGCAACAAGAACCGATATTGAATTATTGGAGAAAAAGTTAAAAGTATCAATTATTGTAAAGATGCTTCCGAATCGAATATATTATAGTTCCGGTTGTTATCGTTCAAAGGGAAGCCCAATTGAGATTATCGACCACAATTTTCATGCATGGGGAATCAACGAAGGAGATTTTTTCTGTGATAAAACTATACGATATTATCACGGTGAAATGTTTGATTGGATCAAAAATAAATACGATGGCCCAGTAAATGTATGGTTGTTTTCCAGTGATGGTGAACAATACGATCAATTTGTAACCGCAGCAGGGGAAATTTATCGATGGGAATCATTGCAACAATCCATGGAAAAATTTGCCAGTAAATACATTAATGAATCTCCTAAAGATAATCAAATTGCAAAACTTACCACGTCAAATTTTACACTTTCATCAATTGCGGCTCAATTTACCAGAGAAAAAAACTTATGGCGTCCAACTAAGAAAAAATTTATTAACGATGTTAGAGCGAGTTGTATCGAATATGGTCATGGTGGTTTATGGAATACAAAATATGATTTAATCAACATGATATCCGTCGATATGATTGCGTGTTACCCAGGAAGTTTTCTTGGCGGTGGCGAATGTAATAAATATTTTATACAGTTTGGGTTACCAACACATAAAATAGTACGAAGAGCTGTTAATGGACCATTACCTGATTATACCTTAACGGGTTTTGCTGAAGTTACCTCATTTAAACTTGCTTAACAACTACATCCTGTGTTATTTATGGATTGGACGACATCTACATGAAAAACGATGGACTCCAACGGTGCTACTGAGATACATGTTAGATAATGGCGTGTTAACATCCTTGACGGTATCTGAAATAATATTCAGCTGTGATAAACAAACTGATGTTTGGCTACCAACACCGGATAAATTTCCTAGATACGAGATAGAATTTCTTCGCGATGTGATAACCAGCGAGTGTAAAGCAATGGGGAGAATTATAATTGGAAAATTCACACAAGGAGAAAATGCCACCGAAGATGAAATTCGTAGACGTAAAACTGCTAAATTGGTATTAGATCCCGGTGAATTAAAATTTGTCATCGACGATGCAGTATCCAAGGGAGTATTTGTTAAACAAACCACTGCGAAATTATCATGAGGAGAATCATTCGGAACAATCATAGAATATTTCAACGATGAAATGCCGCAATATACCCATTTAAGATCATACATGCTCGCATATGTAACTATTAATTTATTCTCGATGATAAATCGATTCCCTAGTATCGCTGTAAGAGTAGCAACTGATTCAATTTACTATTAACGAAAATACCACAATGAAGTTGTAAAATATCTCGGTGATGGTACAACATGGGGAACTTGGCGTGTTAAAAATGAACAATTACATATATACCGGGAAGACGCTGATATTCAAGATAAACCTGAGTATCACGCTGAACACATAGAGAAAATCTCAACGTGTCCGAGTATACATGATGCTATAGCGCGACATAAACTTGTTTATTTGAACGCTCCAGGCGGTTGTGGAAAAACAACGCGAGTGATTGAATTATTTCGTGGAATTAATTTAATTGCGCTGACACCAACTCATCGACTTGCCAGAGATTTTCGCGAAAAGGGAATCACTGCAAGTACATATCATAGCTTTTTCAGATACAGCGGAGGAGACTGGTTACCAGAACGAATGGGAAATATAATTGTTCCTGATCCGGTGTTATGGGATGAAGGTTGTACAGTGCCAAAAATATATTAAAAATGTTTGTCGAATGGTTAAAAACAAAAATTACCACTGTGATAATATGTGGAGATCATGGACAACCACCACCATTTGGAAATATATCGCCGCATTGTTGGTTAAAATCATACGTGGATTATTACGAAGAAATGACAATCGATCGCAGATCTCTCGATGAAGAATTAACCGCGTTGAAAACCGCAATAAGATGTACAAATAGTAAAAATCAGGGAGTAAAATTACGTGAAACAATACCAGCAACACCATTAGATGAATTTTATAACACCTGGAAACCATCTGACATGGTTGTAGCTAGTAGAAAAGCCACCAGAGATATCATCGTAAGAAAATTATTCTATCTTCATAAGAGTAAATTTCCTGATGAACCAGTTCCGTTATGTTATCGACCTAAAGACACTCGACGACAAAATATCCTCGTGGACATACCAGGACAGCAACAACAACAAGAACTTGTGTTAAATGATATTGTTGAAGTTGATTTATCGGTGGTTAGAGACGCAATAAATGCGATTAATTCTCCATGGCGATTAGGATATGCTACAACGATACATTCATCACAAGGATTAACTATCACAGATACAACAATGTGGATCATTGATGATTTCATCGAATGGGATAATTTAATTTATTTAGCTGTATCACGAGTGCGGAGAATAAATCAACTTAGACGAGTCGCAGTTACATTACAACAACTAACATCATCGTAAATTTTTCGGTGGTAATTGAGTATCATCTGGAATAACTTTAAGCTGTTCTCGAATAAAACTTCGTTGAGGTGCAGTTGGATCCAATTTATAATACGTTGGTCTATGTGTTGATGACACCATAGAATATATTTTATGAGTAGTAATACTCCATATAGGATCTGTTGACCGTCTGACACCACCTTCAAGTTCACCAGGTTCATATAAATATCTCACAGTAGCATTCCACGGTAATGGCGTATCATTACACAATGATATTTTTCCAGGTATATATTTTTTTGTTATCGCGGTGGATGGTTTTTCATTTATCGATGAAGATATCTGATTATTAAGTGATGAAATCACCTCAGGAAGTCGTTTTACCCATTCACGGGATCTATCCTGCTGAATAAATTCCTTTGCGGTTTGATAATAAAATAATTTATCAGCGAGGGTTTTATTGAATCGTTCGACAATTGCCTGATCACGATGTATTGCAGTATGTCCTCGTCGAATTACAACATTATGTTGAGCCATCAATGATGATACTTCACCGAAAAATTCCCTACCATGATCAACCTGTAAAAAATTTGGCCAACGTAAAGGACCTCGTTGATAGATTTTTTTTTAAACGCTTCAGCAACTTCTGATGATGATTTTGTTGATAACGGCTCAGCTTGTTTATATCTACTGGCAATGTCAACAACCGTTAACGCGTATTTGTAAATACGTTTTTGTTTATCATGTGGTAAATATAATATATCAGCTTGATGAACCTCATTTGGAACATGAACATCAAACGATCCATATTTGATTGATGTTGGAACAGGTATAAATTTGCCATATTGCTTGTCGAGCCAACCAATTTGCAGCAACATCACGTGAGACTTTAGCGGCGCTAGCTAATTTGTTTATAGCAGATTTACCCGTGTAATATCCTGTCGGAGAATAATAAATTTTTTCCATGTTATATACTTGCACCAAACAATAATTTACCTTTCATTGCTGATTTTATCAACCACGAAGCTAATTTTTCTTTGAATGATTTGTCAGGAATGGCATTCAACGCGTGAATCAATTTCACATCTGCGAGATGACGTTGTTGTAGATCACCACTCCGATACGCTATATCGTGTACACGACATGCTTCATCGATAGCATTTATCGGCGATTCACCAGGGTGTGGTTGATCAACGCTATCAAGTCGTATATCTAATCGAGTTCCCTGCCCACAATAACTATACCCGGGAAGGTGTTTTTCTCCTGGATATTTACTCCACGGCAATCCTGGAAGTTTAGCTAACTTGGCGGTGATATCACCCCCTTTTTTTTGTTGAATTTTTTTTGAATTTTCCTTCAGAGGATTTTTCACAAATCGATATTTTTTTTGTACCACATATTTCACAATTACCAACAACCGCATTTCGATTATTTTTCGTGGTAACATTTGTCAACGTTAACGTTGGTGTACGCGCCTTACATTTCACACAATATAAATCCATAATATATTTATGTTATATCTAATGGAAGTAATTGATTTCTCCGCGTTGAAAAAGCAACAACCGGTAAAACATCATCCGATGTTACCAAACTCTATCAGAATGATTATCATTGGACCTTCCGGAAGTGGTAAAACTCAATTATTGCTCACGATGATAATGAAATATCTCAACTGGGATAAGTTATATTTGGTTGCCCCGAGCGTAGACGATCAGCATTGTTATAAAGTATTAAAAAGATTACGATGAAACTGTTTCAGAAGCTTACGGTGGAAGCGTTATTGAGTTTATCACAGATATTGACGAAGCGCCATCCGTGGAAGACCTGGATGTGTGCTTTAACAATCTTGTCGTGTACGATGATCTAATGTTAGACAATCAAAAATCCCCAGCTAGAATATTTTCCCGAGGGCGTCATAAAAACTCCGACATGATATATGTAACCCAACGATACACACAAATACCAAAAGTGATCAGGGATAATTGTAATCTATTGTACGTATTCAACGGAGTTGACACACATACGTTACGAAATATCTGGCAAACGTGGTGTCCCGACATGGATTATAATCGATTCCAAAATTTCTTTAGCGGTGCAAGAGCTACCCTACACGGATTTATCACGATAAACATACATGATCCTCGGACACGATATCGAGTTGGATTGGATCGTATTTATGGATAATTCGATGAAATGTCATCGATGATGCTGCATCATAACTATCAATTATTTTCCCCACGAAGGTTTCCACGGAGACATATTATCGTACCCCATCCGGAAAATAATCCGGTTTTACCTTGATGGGGTTATCGATGGGTGTCATCGATGATGCAGCCTCCACAACTATACGATTATTTATCTATTAGTTTGACAAATTGAGGGTTTTACAGGGAAACACAGAGATACAACATCGATAACGTCCCGGAAAAATGGTCGGTTCAGACTCTCTGCTGCTTTGTTGAATGGTTTCTCTCCAGTATGTATGTTCATGTGTCTTGTCAAATCACCATTCAGCAGAATCATAATTTTCACCATCTAAGTGAATTTTAATCGCCAATATGAACCTGTATGGAGATATATTATGAAACAGAGAAATATCTCTAAACGGAACACTTTGACTTAAGGTCTCACTGGACAGTTGTTTTGGCAAATTTTTGTCCGACAAAGACCTATAGCAGAAAAATGATAATAATATTACATTAAAGACATGAATAAAAATGAACTAAGGATTTTTATTGAAATGATATTTGTAAGATCTGACTGAGGAATTAAAGTTAATTCCTAATGCAACTAGTGGCTTTTATAATGAATCAACACTGCCCCATTCCGTCTTTTTCACATTCATGTTTTTTAAAAAAGGGGTATTTTGAATACTGACAAGAAAGCTAAAAGAATCAGTATGTGCCTTATACATGAATAAAGTTCACTAGTACTGTAACAAATCAGCATACTTGTCATCACCCCTCAGCCATCTAGATTTTTAGATATTTACCTCTGTAGCAGACACATGTAAATACGCAAGCCAAGTTCGTGATCTCCTGTGCTAGTCTAACTGTGACAGGCAGTCACCAACAAGTCAACCAGTTTCCAAGCCTAACTCAAAGTAAATCTAACCCACATTACTGATTTAGCTTATGTGAGAACTGAAAAATGCTAGGATGTTGAAAATTAGGCCCAAGCCTTCTGCCTTAGAGGTGTCAAAATGCGAAACAATCCAGTGAGACCTTAACATCAGATCTTTTTCTTAAACATGAGCATGCGCATAGACAAAAAGATTACGACTACAATGGCCACTGGTTCCGGTTTACAACGGACCTATCAGACAAAAGCCCAAAAACAAAATGAACTAGTGATTGGAAAGGTCCGGATTTTAAATTCAAAATAAGGCCCATTTATGTATGCTATACTACTATCATGTACAGTAAGATAAATAATTAATACATACATATAAAATCCTTACTTTTTATTGTGGTATTTATATGAATACTAAACAGGAAACCAAACACGGAACTAACTCAAACCATTACAGACCGACATGAATGTTATGTTTGTTTTTAGGGTTTAACGTCATTGTTCAGCACATGATAGGCTATACATGGTACCCAGTATTATTGGTGGAGGAAGAACCCGAGAAAACCACTGGAAAGAACCACCGACCCATGAGAAGCTACTAGCAAACTTTCTTACATAACTACATTAGATTCGAACCCATGCAGACAGAGGTGAGACGACAGTGATCCGTAACGGATAGCGCTTTAAACCACTTGGTGCCCCCCGACATGAATGATACAAGGGTGGTTAATTGTGAAAGTCAAAAGGGAGCACAAAGACCCTCTCGCCTATTTTTGAGTGATGGATTGTAAGGACAAACACAGATGATATTTTATAACAAATAAAAAAACAGAGAAACAGACAATAAATAAACGCGTGTCATGAAAATGCCATTAACAAAAAAGCGAAAAGAACCATAAAAAGCAGAAATTGAATACTAAAATATTCGTGACATATAAATCAATGAAATATGGAACGAAACACGGATCCATGCAAAGACAATACACATACATAGGAATTCCAATGGTTAAGTATCCCGCCCTACCTCCAATGCTGCATGCCTCCTCCCAACAATGACATCCCTGTGTGGATCTTCAATTCTCGTTTATCTTACGTTTATACTTCTTTGCCAGTAGTCGAAGATATTTCTTAAAACCCATTTCAAGCTGCTGCACAAAGTATTTCACATATCGTTAGGTTTGCATCTTCCCTTGTTAAGGTTCTGATATAATAACTATATACACACTCTGACGGATCGAACTTATATTGGTACTTGGTCCTACCAACATTTATTGGATTTCATGAGCTGCCTCCATTAGTATGTACTTTTAACTTACCAATATTGTGGTGCATTGTACATGAGCTGAAAATGGTGAAGACCACTGACCCAAACAGGATACTTTGTAAGTTTAACATCGAAACTTATTGTATGTATCGGAGGAAGCCATGACAGGCCTATTTGAGTGAAATGTATTTGTGCAATCACAGACCAGCAATGGAAAATTGCTGATTTATCAGTCCTGTCAAGTTTAGTGCTTCCCTTGTCTCGAACATGTTAGAATAGTGTTCAATTTGAATAACTTAGCTTGCTGTCGCATCCAATTAAATTCACAGACACAAAGAACAGAAATATCTGCTCGATGCGCAAAATTAAAGATAGGGTTATCACATCGTAGCTGTTAGGTTTGATGCATCACACCTTTTGCAGAAAATTAAAGAAGAAAGTAAAGCTAAGCAGGAAATAGGTCTTCTGGTGAAAAAGGTATATAATATACTTTTCTTTGCATATATATATATATATATATATATATATATATATATATATATATATATATATATATATATATATATATATATATATATATATAAAGAAATCACGACATATAGAAATAAGAAGGACGGTAAAACGTCAAGATCTTTGAAAGTCAATTATCTTTTGTTTCACTTTTTGCACACACACACACACACACACATACACACACACACACACACACACACACACACACACACTGCTGGCGCTGAAACACCATGAAAAACCAATCATGTCGGTTTGTTTCCAGACATTATGACATTTCTGAAGCGAAAGTAACTTTAACAAATCAAGTGTTAAAGATTCGGTTTTTGGTGGGAAATGAAATTTTGGAAATTATTAGTTCAAGTTTTGTTTGAAATTGGCATTAAGAAAGCTTAATTTCGGAAGGAAGTGCAGAGAGAGAGAGAGAGAGAGAGAGAGAGAGAGAGAGAGAGAGAGAGAGAGAGAGAGAGAGAGAGAGAGAGAGGATTATCATATATTACTAAGCAATTTGATCCTATTCATAATGATATCCCTGATTTTTTATCTTACTTGTGCAGTTACCACAGCAATGATAAAAAGAACTCATGAGAATGATCTTGACAAGGAAATTATTCTTTTAGCTGGCATATTTGTTGGTGGGACTTGTGATGAGGTCACTTTTGCATCACGTATTGATCATTCAAGCGGTGTTGATCATAGTGATCGTCTTTTTACTAGCCATTTTATTTATTCTAATCAGGGCGACAAACGACAATTACTAATTGTCGAACAGGAAGACGAGCCTTAGGTTAACTATTTGTTTAAGTTAGCTATTAGCAAAATTAAAGCCACACTAGTTCCAGATGGTTACTTGGTGAAAAAGGGCTTCTTTTAAGAAAGGGCATTCTATGAGAAAATGATGAGGGCATGAGGTATCCAGTTGTGACGAGTGGTGAGTGAGCTATCACATTGTGGTTCAGAGGTCATATCAACATGAAATTGTTAGTCTAGCCCTTGCAGTAATCTTGGCTGGTCGTTTAATAGGCAATACGACTGATCACATGATTTTGAATAACTCGCATCGGTAGTGTAAAAATCTGTTTCTACACGTTTAAGACCTCCCAAATCTGTTCATTGTGATCGATGGTCAACTTTTATTTCTGGACATTTTCAGCAAGTTATGAAATAATTAGGCATCCATCAGTTTAGACCGTTTGCATATGAATCTGTAAGTCATCAGGTTTTGGAGAGATTTCATCAGACATTGAAAAATACTATTCGGTCATATTTCTGACACAAAATCAGCATTGTCAAATACAATTTAGATAAGAAACTTTCACATGAACAAACACATGAAAAAATGGAAATTACATTACAGATCCCCCCTAGGAAACGTCTAGCGTACGGTTTTAAAAATCACCCTGGGAACATCTAGCGTCAAGGGGGAATTTAACATAAGGAATATTGGGACTGTCTAGCGTCAATGGAAAAAGGAGAGGTGTGATGACGTCATAGTACGGATGATTGGTAAAAATGTTGCAACATTGGTAGGAACAGCTATGCACCGGGTTAATCTCAGTTGTGAGTAGAGATAAACTCCCAACATTTATAGAGTGATAGAAAACATACATGCATACCATAATAGACAGGGATAAACATTTCACATTAGTTTGTGGTTTGAGGCAAAGAAAGCAAATCTTTTGGAGACCTATGAGTGGCCCTGAAAAGGGATGTCCATTAGCTCTAAACATTTCCTGAACTTTTATCCATGTCTAATTAAGTTTCTCAAAGTCTTCTTCCTTCTGTTTGTTTTCATTTTATTTCTTTTTTCTGCCCAGGTGTTTTTAATTTTCTTGACTGCTACTTCCAACGCCTTTCTCATCTTGTCTTCAGCTTTCTGTGTCTGGTTCACTCCCCACTTTACGAATGACAACTCTGTCTAAAACAACACATCTTCTAGAAAACACTGGACTTTCATGACACCATCGAGGGCCTCCTTTAAACTTGTTGTGGATGGATAAAACATATCATCTTTCTCGATCTCCTCCAGTAGTATACTTTCAAGAAGATCGCCACGTTGGGACTGTTCACAATGTCTGGTCTATAGCTGGATATTTTAATTGTTCAATATTTTCTACAACATAAGCCATGCACATTAACCAAAACCAACCATGTCTCAATCCGTTGAATTACTAAATGTATATCTTCGTTTTCCTTATTACAGTGTATAGCGAGCGAGAAGGACGAACGCTTGAGTTCATATGTGTCAAGTACGGCCGTGAAGGTAAACATCCCTTACACTCACTTCATACGATATACTATCCACACGGAAGGGAAGGAAAAAACAAACCACAAATAATATACTATCAAAAACCTTAATATCTACATTAATACACAAGTGAGGGAAAACTACACACATATATACTATCCACACAGAAGAGAGGGAAAACAAACCACACATATAATATCTATAGAGAAGGGAGGAAAAACAAAACACAAATCTACTATTCACACAGAATGGAAGGGAAAACAAACTACAAATATACTCTCTAAAATCACACAATCTACTGGCGACACAGAAGGGAGGGAAAGCAAAGTAGACATATACCATCCACACAGAAGGGAAGGAAAACAAACTATACATATACATACTATCAACATAGATGGGAGGGAAAAAATCAAACCTCAAATATACTATAAAAAAACCACACTATCTACTATCCACACAGAAGGGAAGGAGAAAAATCCCCAAAAATAAACAATCCAGACACGGGTAGGAGAAGCAAAATCAAACACATCAGGCAAAGAGTGTGTGTTCATAATCACACTACTCCACTCTCATACCAATTAGCAAATTGAATAGTCTATTTTCTAAAGATTTGGTTAGCCCTGAGAAGGGCTGTTATTTTAAAACTCAAGATGCAGCTCCAAGTCCCAATTTTCATTATGCGGAACTGCAATCGGCTTCTGTAAGGTTGCTCTCACCACAGGTATTACATGAGAAGTGGGCCTCATCAGAAGGTTGTTTATTGTCCTCTAAATTGGATTCTTATTCAGCGTTCATTTCGAGCTCATCTAAAAGGAGACGAGCAGTTTCCAGATGTATCTGGAGTTCAAACAGGTATTTGTAGTCTACTCATATTTTTACGTGTTGACGAATGAACGCTGTGTATCCAGACTCAGTCAATCGATTATTGCATTTAAGTGCAATGCGTCTAATAGAGACGTGTAGCACTGTTTAATTGCTAGCACTAGGAGATAAATAATTATTCCTGGGGGAAGAAATTGTAGCCGCATCCCCCAGGCATTTATGTACTCATTTCCAGACTCGAATATTAAATTTAAGTGCTTCGGCCACGAAGGTCATTTAGCACTGTTTTATCTACGACATGAAAATTATTCCAGTGGGGTAAGGAATAGTGTCACATTCCCACGGGCTTTTATGCGCACATAGGTCGTCATATCGCGCCCCTATTGATTGGCTATCGACATGAATGTAAGACCTGGGGGTGAGTGGGAATAGACCCAACACACACTCAACCTTATCAACCAATCGGAAGCAGTGTACTAGGGGTGCAATGGCACCAAATAATGACGAGAGAAATATAGTTTTCTCATATCGTCATGTTGAGAGGTACTGGTTGTATAAAAGAAGGAAAAAATCCCGGAAGCCCAGCCGATGGATGTCGTTAGCCTAGCCATAATTATTTCAAATTCAGTCCAGTTATACTAATGGACAATAAAAATACCAATAAATGTAAGACACCTGTGCAATTACATCAAATTCTAATAAATTATAGAATTTACCTATATTCTATCATACCAATGTTTCTAATACATATTGTACGTAATATAAATCCCTAACAAATTGAATTCTAAAATGTCTAGGCGACATATGTAGTTTTGTCACTGTTAGATTAGATAGATGTAAATTTTAAGCGGTAGATTCAAAATTGATCGAGTCAGATTTCCCAAAAGAGCTTGTTCCAATATAGAGTTCCCGTACCAAATGAGAGCTCAATGACATAAATGGCAATATGTGTAGCCCTTCGAAGGGCTGTATAGCAGGAAGGCCAAATGTTTCTCGTCTATACTCCCTTTCCACAATGTGGGCAGCAGTTTCTCTTCCTCCCTGGTTATTCTTCGGAAGTATACTCCGTGGAGGGAGGCCTAACAAGTGCTTTTCTTAATATTCTATAAGCGAGGACATGAATGAAACATCTCCTGATACCAAAACGCACATATAATTACCCCCAAAACACACGGACCTAAAATAAATACTCACTGACTTTTTGAACCTAAAACAATAACTACAAAGAAACAAATAGACTATTTGAGAAGCTACGGAAAGGAAGAGCTTATAGGCACACTTCTACCAAAATCAAACAAATGAAGTGCTTATAGACACGCCTCTATTTTGTTTCACATAAACATACAATATTTGGCAATTGAATTAGTATACTTTGTCTAGATTATCGTGGTAGCTTGGTACAAAGGCTGCTTTTTGTCGACGAGAAGTTATGACAATCTTGTATAGTCTAAGATTGTGTCCCCCGTCTATCGGCAAGCATTCCCATATGATAAAGTTTGCTTCTTTGGAAAGAGAAGAAGAACTCTTTCGTGTCGACACTGCATTCCAAAAATCCTCTGTCTGGTTCTTTATGTTGTTGCTGCTGTACTCTCTTTTGCTTATAAAGTATGTACTTCTCTGTCCATTATTCGTTCCCGTTCTTAATTTATTCTCTGAAGAGGTCTTTTTGTGTTATTGTCGCGAACAGGTAATGATATGTTATCAATTCAATCCCGACGTTTTGCTTGAAAAGGTCTAACAAGTAACCGTTTCTTCGTTTCGTGAATTCACTCTGAGACAAGAGATATTCGATGTGATCAGTGTAGGAGAGTAATGATCAGTCAAGTCTTTATACCACTGACGTAACACGGTTTCTTCTGAGATGAGACTAAAAGCTTCGTCCAGATATTCATCCAATGCTTCTTCTTGACTCATCGTCAGACATTTATCGTGTTGAATTGACTGGGATCATCATTTTGACATTAATACAAAATCGGCATACAGAATGACATTCACCGTCTCCGCAAGAGCATCTTCAAACTTAAGTTCCACGCGCAGTTGACCGGATTTTATACAGCGGAATTGTCCCTCGTCGCTGCCTTGGTCTGGAGTGAAATAAAAAGCCCAGAAAGTGTAATCTCCTGCATAATCGTTGTACGGAATGACGTGACTGGTGTTCGTTTCTAACTGTCCTGCGACTTCATAAAGTCCCAAGTACGACCTGAAGTAATTCTTCTGAGTAACGTTAGGTTATAAGGCTCGCGTACACCAAGTTTTACCATAGCGACTGACTTCAATTTTGGATACTCTTTAGTGCTTAATCTGGAAACGATTTTCATTGTGGGCACCGTTGAGGGATGAATTGCTATACTATACCAATGATTACACATTTGGGTAACTGTCTTTGGAACAGATGATCTTCGATTTTGGATTGGAGTCCAGTGGCAATGGTGAAAATTTGTACTTCGACGCACGTATAATCTGGCTTCTTGGATAATGGTTTTGTATTCGTTGGCATGAGCCATCAAATGGAAAGTGATACTGCTATGATCCAGTCTCGACATCGTTCAGCAAATACTTACCTGAAACCACATGTTCAAATGTAAACAATCGGACAGTTCTAAACTAGTTCCTTGCAGGATTTTCTGTCGACTATATTTAACACCCTCATTGTGAGGATCGTTATCTGCTGTCAAGGCGGTGTAGTTCAACATATCCTCGCCTGCTGTGTCAGGTTTCCATACCACATAAGTGTCGAGATGAATGTTCTTGGCTTACTTTACTTACGTCGGGAGATTTTCTAGATACGCTCAGTAAGGGTAAGTATCCATGATACTGCTGACCAGTTTGTCAAGTACAAATCCACTTCGATGAACAAGGAATGCATGAAATTGTTGACGGCAACTACTCTATCATCGGCTCCTGGATTGTTGTTGTCCGTTTTAATCACTTTCACTTTCAAAAACCAATACCAGCTATACAGATCAATGTAACCTTCGGGTTGCCCATTGGTTTCAATCTCGATGAATCCGAGAAAGTTCTTTGGGGTTTTGTTTGTCAATGATGACATTTTGAAGATATTCTTTGCGCTGCGTCAATTCGGCATATTTGAAGGCGTGCAGTCCTCGTGTCAACATCTGTTTCAAAACGGGCCCCACTGAACAAAAAGCCGATTTTAACAAATTCCAAATCCATATCCTCGGTACACAGGATACATGACTTTGCAGTCGTTAGATAATCGTTTTTGAAAATGGAGTTTCACCGTGACTTAGTAATGTTGACACTGTAAAAATGCGACTTGCTGACTGGCAAATAATAAGGATGTACAAATTCGCGGTGAACGTGAAAGGTAGTTTATTCTTCCTCGTCAGCGTTCGTGGCAGATTTCACTTTGAAAGTAATGACACGCTGTAAAAGTACAGATCTGTTTCCCACGACATTGTACTCCGCCACATCGGAGTACACAAAAATCAAGTTGAGTCCTTGGTTCATTTCTACAGGGAATCGAAAATATTTCCCAAAATCCAAGTTACTGCTAACGACTAGTATTTATCTTTTAGTCTTCACCATTCCGTGTTCTGACCCAAAAATATCATATCATTAAGGACATAAGGTAATGGCCAACATTTGATCATTAGACTACGAGTCACTTTATAGTACTCAAAGGTAACACCTTTTTTGGCTTTGTGCATGGCTTTACCAAACACTGTATTGAACTTCATATCAATCGAAGTCACTAAATGTTGAACAATAATATATAGCCTGCAGGAATGGTTTTAAGTACACGTTCTCCACACCACACCCGCAAGTGTTGCTTTTGTACTTGTAAGCTGTAGTTCTACATTTTCGCGATTATCGCTTTACTGTCTTTCAAATAAGATAGTACTTTTCAGGGTTTACTGGGGAACTTTGCTTGGCCGCTAATTGAATGGGTATGAATTCGGGCTCACTCGTGTTATCTTCAAAATCAAGAATTTGAGTCACGATGTCAGCTACTGTGTGCTGTGATATTGGGATTCTAACATTTGTACCAGAATTTACCATATAGAAGTATCGTGTTTCTTGGGTTTGATTTTTAGCAATAAGGACCTACACTCACTCACTCAAATACGTACATAATGGGGTAAAAAAAGAGTCTGAGTTTTTAATGATATGGCAAAATCAATACTATCTCTTTCCAAAGAAATGAGTTGCCCTGAAAAGGACCGTTGCTCAGCAACAGGACGAAATCAACTTTAACTGTCTAAATCTTTTAAGGGCTGGTTCCTTCCGACGACTTGGTAGATATCACACGGTTTGGTGTCTCAGGCTTACTAACTAGGCTGGGCTGCTTTTTCATGGCCACTAATAGACCTCGAAACGATTAGCTTTCTTTGACTCAACCACTGTGAAATGTTTCTCCCTGTATTTTATTGTATATATGTATGTGTTCTATCACTCTATTCATAGTGGGAGTCTATCACTACTCCCCACTGAGGTTAACCCGGTGCATACTTATTCCAACCATTGGTGATACATTGTTACCAATCTTCAGTAACTTGACGTGAACACACCTCTCCACTTTCCATTGACACTAGACTGTCTCAATATTCCCCATGTTAAATTTTCCTTGACGCCAGATGTTCCCAGGGTGAATTTTGAAGCCTTGACACCAGACGTTCACAGAGGGTACGTTTCAATTGACGCCAGGGTATCCCCTATTACTACTCATAAAATGACCTCTTAATGCTGAGCGTCCAGCGATGGCAGCTGTTAGTACGATTTTTGTAAGTCATTGGTATGACTCTGCTGGGGATCGAACCAACGACCTCATCCCGCATCTGAGACAGGCGCACTAACCACTAGACCACTGGAGTGGTCTGAAAAGGTTGAAAGGAAAGACTTGAGATAAATATTACTTCAACTCATTTCGTAATGTTCCAACACAAAATAAATCTACCAAGACGTTGAAATTGTTGATTCTAAACTTGTGACACAGCATTCTTCAGGATGAATCCCATTAAGCAGAAATACTGGAGAAAACGATGAGATTTTTTAGAAGATGAACAAGACTGCATTGTAATTTGGCATCTTAAAATTGACCAACTATATAACGTATTCCAGAGACAACTAAAGCATATGTTTATAAATGTAGTCATATATATATATATATATATATATATATATATATATATATATATATATATATATATATATATATATATATATATATATATATATATATATATATATATATATATAATTTGTCTAATCTGCGAAACATTCATGACTGTCTAACTGTTTTAAATATACTTTACTCCCCCCCCCCCCCCGAAAAAAAAAAACAACAGAAAACCCAAAACAACACATTTACATTCAGATAAATTGGTGGAAAATATCTGTATCAACGCAAACTACATCGATTATCTTGAGATTCGGCATATCATTTGTTTGTGAGGTCTGGTACTTAAGAAAATGTAATAAAGTGGAGGTACGGTTGATTCCTTAAGTTGCACTCGATATTAAGTGGTTATGGTAGTTAAAGTTATGAAACACCAAATCCACTCAAATCCAGGAAACCCACTCAAATCCACCAAAATCAATACCAAATGTGCCTACGCTCTTATCCATAAATAACAACTATACATGTACATATGTAAATTGCATACATGTTGACATTGATTTAAATGAAATATAAACCTTCAAACCTGTATTGTTCAAGGAAAACAAGCATGCAAACACTTCATGACAACAACATCAACAACAAAAACAACCCAAAACAAACTTGTTCATTTCTCGCCAATGCTGGTGGAATTGTCTCCCCTGGGAAAAACCTACTTCTAACTTTAGATCTATCTTAGTGACAGAAAATGGCGTCGGTGGCAACCACTTTAATTAACTTCAGAATCAAATATTGATATGTATTTGTTGTCTAGCATTTACGAAAATGCAATAAAGTGGAGGTAAGATTGACTATTTTCATCTTGATTCAATATTTACTTAGTTTAATGCTTCATAGGGATAATTGAGTGTTGAGTTTATATCAATAATTCAGTACAAAAAGGGCGATGCAATGGTTTTATTTACGTCACTAATTTAAATAGATCTACTGAGTTCTCATCACTGATTTTAAGACCGAATAATATCAAAAGTTAAAAAAAGGATAAGAAGCAAGGAAAAATATATCATTGATGTGATATAATTGAGGTCCGTCCGTCTGTTTATACCTTCATCCATGTTCTGTCTGACAACATAAGTCAGAGTTGTGTATCTTTATTTATTTCTTTTTGTGTTTGTTTCTGGTGTATGTTGTTGTACTTGTCACTTTCAGAAAAAGGCTATCAGAACTATAAATCACTTAAGGCAATCAAATATTAGTTCTGCAGAGAGAGAGAGAGAGAGAGAGAGAGAGAGAGAGAGAGAGAGAGAGAGAGAGAGAGAGAGAGAGTTGAACCAGTCGAAACATCTCCCTTTAATCAGCGGTATTCTATTTTCAACAGCCAATTTAATTTCGCCTGCCGAATGTTTAATTGTCCTGTTCATATTTATCACCTAGTTATAAAACAGTAGTTGGTTTCTAACACAAATAATCAAAGGTTTAAAAAACAAATACAAATTTTCACGATTCCATTTTCTGAATACCCCAACAACCATACGTTGTTGAAATATATTACTTGTCTTTTCATTATCATAAAGAGCCTCAAACACGTCAAAATCAATTACATGTCGTTTTTTTCTCTGGAAGAGCCTGTGACTTGTGGTAGAAATATATTACTTGTTTTTTTCATTATATGCCACCGCATCTGACTCGTCTATGGAATGTAATACTTGTCGTTTCATTATATGGAACTGACTATGACGGGTGGTTGAAATCTATCAGTTGTCGTTTCCTTATGAAAATATGTTGGTAAAGTTGATAAAATGGCAAAGAATATTTTCAACGTTTATACCACATAGTAATATTGATAAAATGTGTGGTATGAATCTCTTATTGCAATATGCATACTGTATTGCCTTTCTCTAACAACAATTATGAATCTTTTATTGATATATACATAGAGTATTACCTTGGCCCAAAAACAATTATGAATCTCTTACTGATATATGCATACAGTTTTGCCTTGGCAGATGATATTATCATTTATTATAAGTCTTGCATGTGTCTTGGACTGGTGTCTAACACGTGACCTTCCGAATCTGGATCGAACACTCGAAATAGAATAGTGAGACTTGATAAGGAAGATCAGGAAATTGAGAAACATAAATGTGTATATGTGAATAAATTGAAAAGTGGCTTAATTTATTCACTACAGTTAACAAGAGATTTACAGGGATATTTCATTGCTCAAGTTGATGATGAAAACTGTGAAATGTTATACATTCTATCAAAAGGGTCATATTGGTACATTTTCGTTGCATTTTAAGTTGGAATGAACCATGTTGGATGTCATATGGACGTTATCATAGGAGTATCGTCCATCATTTTTTTTATTTCACTCTAACTTTCTCATATCCATACAATTAATGGTGGACACTGTCCATCAAATATAGCCAATATAATATGTAATTGATTTAATTTCTCTAAATTATCAGTCTAATATTATTAAACAAATTCGAGCATTATGATAAAATTACCATACATTTAAATTGGAGGGTAATTATGAGGATGGTTACCATGGAGTCATATAATGGTCTGTGTTACCTATAAGACACCGACAACCAATTCATTTATGATACATGTTAATGTAAATATCCTATACAATTAATGCATTTTTTGCTATTACTGCATCTAGATAATTTCTATTTAGGGAGTACACATATGATGGTTGAGTCCTTTAATTTACAAGTTGGAATACACGTATATGAAACGAGTTTGAATAAAAGAATTAAGCCTAAATGAAACTAGTAACTTAATAGCAGTACATGTACTGTAGACGCGTACTATCTTTATAGCAAATATGATACATGCATGATATCATTTTATTGACCAAAAGCATCCATTTGTTATTTATTTGAAAGTTATCTACTAGAAATAAAAACTGCCACCAGAAGCAGAGTTGTATAGACCTGGCAAATAATTAGATGTGATCATATGATATATCTTCTTGCTGTGGTTACATATATTTATTTTGCTCATAAAATATTAAAACTGTCATTGTAATTAAAATCTTTGTATATTTGAACCCCAAGTCTGTGCAATACCCTGCTATCACAGAAACAAATACTGTAACTGTCGCCTTTATGGGGATGTTCACTATATGGACAATAATATAGCTTCTTATGCAGATCAAGAATGTTATATCTCCAGAACCAATATTGACTGCGCTCCATTCAACCTTCTTGCTGATGGTCACATTGGGAACAAGAAATAAACATCCATATCAAATCTCCAAACTTGCAAATACATGTTAGTAGTCCTTTTAATTAAATGTGTTAAGTCTTTTCCCACCAAACATTTCTCATATTGATCATGCCCAAGAGTGTCTAAGCCTAAACAATATATAATTAATTGGTACATAGGAAAAATGCAACAATGATCCATATTCCAGAAAAGCCGAGTTTTAATATATATGGTATTCACACACCAACACCTACACACACACACACACACACACACACACACACACACACACACACACACAGCGAAAGGTACATGTGTTTAACAGATTAGTAGCAAATATACAAATTAATGTGCTCCATGAAACCTTTCGTTTTATCTTGTTCCATTCCATTAATCGAAGAATCACATGACCGAGTTGATAAGAAGGTTGGAGTATAAAAGTATTGAATGTACTGGATGTCATCAATTCTACCCTACCCCAATACCGAATTCACCCTCCATGTGTACTTCGATAAGTAAAATGGAATGGACGGATAGGGATAATGTTTTGGTTATTACCGGGTATAACGTTTCACTGCAGTGTTATCTGGTTTGGCAAATGTGATTTCTCACCCCCAAATTTAGTTCACAACATTTGTTGGCAGTATTTCGTTTTATAACAGAGGAGGTAGAACCTTTTAAAATCAAATTTGTATTTAAAAATTCGGATGGCCTTGGGTATTTTCCTGTAAAACCCATCCTAGACGTGTAGAGTACCTGTCAATAACTTAATCTCTATCCAGCCAATTCATCATACATTAGTAAATCAAATTACTCTCACATAGGCAAAGTGCACTATATTGAAAGCGTGTAATGTGATTAGAAAGGTACACTTGTTTACCCTGAACAATTTATCTACTGGGAATTTTTTCCCTTGGGGGAAAAACACACATTCCTTAAATTAGCTATGTGTTTGAAGACCAGCGTAGCCCATACCAGTTTCATTGTCATGTATGTGCGGTCTGGTATCCATGAAAATGGAACATATCGGAAGTAAGGTTGACTTGTTATATTTTGATTTGATATAAAATGATTAGCATGCTACAAGTTTAATTTGAGTCACAGGTGCTAGTATCGCTGCTCACAATATAATCTAACATTTATGCATGTACAATATTTAATACAGAGCACATGACTGACTGATACGTAAGTTGTAAGCAATAATACGTGCCTCTGTCATTTAAGTGTAATTGTTTCACATACATAAAGATAATACTCATACACCATTGTAATGCGATAATTATTCATTTTCTACACGCACATATGTACATCCACCCCCATATATATATATATATATATATATATATATATATATATATATATATATATATATATATATATATATATATATATATATATATATATATATATATATATATATATATATATATTTTGTTGTTGTTGTGGGGTTTAACGCCATTTTTCAGCACACGATAGGCTATACATGGTGGTCAGTATTAATAAAGTAATAAGAGTTGGACATATTATCTATCTGTCCGTTTCTCTGTCTGTCGATCTTCGAGATCATATAGGTTATAAATATTTGTGTTATAAATAATTTCAGAATTCTCATAGAGGAGTTTTGCACACAGAGATTCTGTATCTACTGCCTTTTCACGATACACTGGTAATACTTTAACTTTCACAGCTTCTTACTAATCCTAGTTTGGTATAAGCTCTTCCATTAATACAAAACGATAAGGAATAAAGAAATGAAATACAATTCATGCACGTAATCAAAGATGAATATAATTTTTTGTTACCCTTTTCTCTCTGCAGCACGGTGGTGGGAGT
This sequence comes from Unio pictorum, assembly GCA_030141615.1. Classification (NCBI taxonomy): domain Eukaryota; kingdom Metazoa; phylum Mollusca; class Bivalvia; order Unionida; family Unionidae; genus Unio; species Unio pictorum. Next base: position 1,711,372 of record JARLTB010000046.1, read on the forward strand.
GGGGTGGGACAGAGTAAATGCTTATTTCATACTTGTGTCTCTGTTGGTTTCTTTTTTCGCGAAAAACGTGTCGATAAATGGGATTAATGATAATGATGATAATGATAAGTATGATGATGACAAATGAAGCTATTATGGTGTTTCAAATATCGAGATGTTTATGGACTTTTTAAAAATCAAATACCATTGTAATGTGATTATTCTAAATGCAGCTATTACAGTTTATGGATTTTATCCTGTACTTTCAGATGATATGTCTCACCAATTCCCGGAGCACTACTGTTTTATCTCAGAGCGATTATCCCACATTCTGGATAATGTCGGTTACTCACGTGAAGACCGAAATAGGAAGGTTACGGTTGCTAATGATATTGAGGTGTTCCATAACATAACCAATAATTTATGTACAAAGGTGAGAAGTTATATATTTGGCAGTAGAGGCGAGGGTTCTACTGGACCAGGTCTTCAGTCAGATACAGACTATCTGTATCAAGATATTAATATTAAGGTAGTCACTGATCTGTCTCAGTGTGATCCAAACATGCCTAATTACCTGATGGTAAAGGACAATCACACTCATCCTGGCTATGTAAAATTACAATTGATCAGAATATCACCAGACTACACCCCAGTTAAAGTCTATCTGAATATAGATAATGGTAACTTCACTGCTACTGATTCATTATACCGGACTGTAATAACAAACACAACACACCATAATTGCGGTACCGTATCTGGCCCAGCTTGGCATTATCATAATAAAAACATGGAGCTTTCCACTGACGTTGTGTATGCCTTAAGATGCTCACAATGGCCACAAGAGGGATATGAATGGTTCCTGCGTCGCAGATTAAATGAATGGCCTACACCTATGCAGATAGAGACAGCCAGGAAATATGGATGTTTTGTCACACCTGTTGGACATCCTCACAGCTCTGAGTCCCTGGTAGAGTGGAGGTTATCATTTTCAATAGCTGAGAGAGAACTTACAAGATCTTTTGAAGACACCACAATGAAAGTCTACATACTGCTGAAAATGATACGGAAAACGTATATTGAACCTTTTGTAGGTGATGCATTTTCAAGCTACCATTGCAAGGTTTGTATGTTTTGGATGAGAGAAAAAATACCACGGGATCTATGGAGTAATCAAAATCTTCTACAATGTCTCATCCTCTGCATCAGACAGCTATACGAGTGGGCAACAACAGGGTATTGTCCCGACTTCTTCATTATCACAAATAACATCTATGACAGAAAGATTATTGGAGCAATTAGAAATTCTTTAGTGCAAATACTCGGAAATCTTCTCGCCTCCAATTGTACGTTTTTGCTTGGGATACAATGCTGCAATTTGGGGTATCTTATGTCAGATCAGATGAGTAGATTTGACTACTGCATTGAACCGATGATACGTGAGGAAACAGTTAATTACATGTTGATTCTAGATGCTGCAATCGAATGTAGGGATTCTATGCTTAAGCACATTCCACAACACTATTCAGCATTGGTTGATTATTTAGACACAATCATGTATGCCTATAAGTATTTGCCATACATCATGGAATATCCTCTCAAACATGCAATGATGATTCTATGGTCCCAGTTAGGATATCATATAGCCATAATCTGCAAAGAGAATGCACATATTTTGTCCCTAGAACAAGTAGACTATATTTTGGCTTTGGCATCATGTTGTCTCTCTTTTGGTATCAACACTGATGCTACTTCTGTAAGACTCAAACTCTGTGGATTGGGAATGGAACATGGGAATCATAATTTAATAGAGACTTCACTTAGACAAATTAGCGAGTGCCATATGGGGTACGCATACTCTATGACGATAAATGGACGTGTTATGCTCTATTGTAATGTTGAATCCTCTATAGAAAAGTTACTCAGGAATAAATACAACATTGAGGAGCTGCTGCAGACTCAGACTTCACTTAGCGTATTCTATCTACCGACAGAAATATCAATCACCCCCAAACCACTGAGGATGGAGATGTTCAGGTCAATTGGTGTACCCTCAGAATTGAGAAAACGCAGACATTTCTGGCATGACTGGGGCTTGGTTGATTCTCTAATATGTCTTTACTTCTTTCAGTATCTGAATTTCTGCAGACAAGGGAAAGAGAGGCACAAAGAAGTTGCTTTGTACAACATGATTCACGTAATTAGGACCGAGCCAATGATTTTACACAGAGACACAGCATTCAATCTTCTTGGTTATTCCTTTATGCAAGAAAATCAGCTAACCAATGCATTCAGATGCTTCATGCAATCCTTGAACATCCGTCCTTATCACAACGCTGCAAGATTTTACTTGGGAATTATATTCAATAGGATTCATGCTACTGAAATAAGGCACACACATATTATATAAACAGTATAAGTGATATTTCCAGCTGGTATTGTACAAGATGACAATGAATGTTATTTCATAAGCATTATTGTCCATATGGTAAACCGTGTTATAACTCTAGTTGTTATAAAAGATCCTACAGTTGTATGGTTTATTTGTTGTTTTTTTTAAATAGGATTTTTAACGTAGCTTTAACAATTTTTTCAGGCATATCGCTATGATGTCTGCAGTGAGGCAGTTTATAGTGATGTCTAGCACTGGGGCATCATGCCGCAGACATATAGAATAATGTCCCACTCAGTCTCATTATCCTGATACCAAGCCGGTTAGTCCTAATACAAACCTCTTAATGCTGAGCGCCAAGTGAGGCAGCTGTTAGTATCATTTTTGCAAGTCTTTGGTGTCACTCAGATGGGGATCACACCCATGACCTCCCGCTTTCGCGGCGGACACTCTAACCACTAGGCCACCAGAGTGGTTAGGTTTTATGGTAGTACATGAACTGGTTAACAACTCAAATAATAACTTAGTGAATGCTGTCATTATTAATTTATTTTTGAATGAATACTGCCAAAATTCTGTTTTATTTGTGACCATAAACTGGTTAACAACTAAAAATGTGGCTAATTTAATGCTGGTAATCATCATTAATTTATGTTTGAAATGAATACTGCTTAAATTGTGAGACATGTTTATTGAGGTGGTGTTTAACTATTTGCTCAGTACTTTGTTTTTTATATACAAAAGTAAGGATCATTATCAAATACATTTTGGTTTGATTTGTATATATTTATTTTATATTGTGTGCATTACAAATTTATCTTGGATAAAAGGATGTAAAATTGATTTAGTTTTGCACAAAAATTCAATGTTATTCTTTGTTTTTATATATAAAAACTTCTTTTCATATATGAATTCACTACTTGCAATGATTTCTCCAGTTGTAATTTGATCAAACAAAACATACATGTCCAAATTGTCTTTACAATTTTGGTTTTACCCTAAAACTTGTAATTATAGGATTTTTTTTTAAACAATGACCTGGTTCTGTTTTCTTCAAGATAGTCCAATTTCAAAATTACTTATTGTGATTCTTAGTATAACAAGTATGCATAATATTTACATGAATTATTCAGCGATGTCAGCCTCAAATATTAGGTCTTTTTGATATAAATACATGTATAATACATACAAATGTTCCTTGAAAGAAAAGAAATGAAGTACATGAGAACTATATTATTTTTTTAAATAACTAGATGTATTGTGCATATTTTTTCTCTGATGAATGGTAGAAACTGTTTACATGTTTTATCAGGTAATTAGAGCTAATAAACACAAGTAAATGTGTAGAAATTAATGATCATCCAATAGGGCTTTGCTGCTGACATGCGTTTCTTTTCACACTGCTGGCATATAAACCACCCTTAGTATTTTGATGAACTTCCAGTTGAACTTTCACAGAAGAAAATCTCTTTCTATTTCTTTGCTTGCAACATTTGTGTTGGATGTTTTCACTTCTCTTTGAATTTGGATGAAACTTAATCTGATAAAGATTTTTTGTCCCTTGCTGTCAACTTCTGATTGTTTTCATTAAAAATAGACTACTAGAGAAATTAATATCAAAAGAGAACTATTCTAAGCAAATATTTCTTATAATTAGTTACACCGTGATTGGTATATTCCCCTAAAGTATATATAGCCTCACAGATTTGTTAGGTAGTGTTGTTGATTTTGTTTCAATTCATTCACTTGGCCCAATTTATAATGTCTGTTAGTTGCAGTGGATCACTTTCTAAATTTTCAATAGCAGTCTACATTATTTTACTCTTAGCCAGTTTCACCAGACACTACTTTATTTTACTCTTAGCCAGTTTCACCACACTCTACATTAATTTAGTCTTAGCCAGTTTCAACACACTCTACATTATTTTACTCTTAGCCTGTTTCACCACAATCTACATTATTTTAGTCTTAGCCAGTTTCACAACACTCTACATTTTTGTACTCTTAGCCTGTTTCACCACACTCTGCATTATTTTAGTCAGTGTGTTTCACCACACTCTACATTATTTTACTCTTAGCCTGTTTCAACACACTCTACATTATTTTACTTTTAGCCTGTTTCAACACACTCTACATTATTTTAGTCTTAGCCAGTTTCAACACACTCTGCATTATTTTACTCTTAGCCTGTTTCACCACACTTTTTAGTCAGATTGTTTCACCACATACTACATTATATTACTCTTAGCCTGTTTCACCACACTCTACATTATTTTACTCTTAGCCTGTTTCAACACACTCTACATTATTTTAGTCTTAGCCAGTTTCAACATACTCTGCATTATTTTACTCTTAGCCTGTTTCACCACACTACATTATTTTTGTCAGACTGTTTCACCACACACTACATTATATTACTCTTAGCCTGTTTCACCACACTACATTATTTTAGTCAGACTGTTTCACCACACTCTACATTATTTTACTCTTAGCCAGTTTCACCACACTCTACATTATTTTACTCTTAGCCTGTTTCACCACACTCTACATTATTTTAGTCTTAGCCAGTTTCACCACACTCTACATTATTTTACTCTTAGCCAGTTTCACCACACTCTAAATTATTTTAGTCTTAGCCTGTTTCACCACACTACATTATTTTAGTCAGACTGTTTCACCACACACTACATTGTATTACTCTTAGCCTGTTTCAACACACTCTACATTATTTTACTCTTAGCCTGTTTCAACACACTCTACATTATTTTACTCTTAGCCAGTTTCACCACACTCTACATTATTTTACTCTTAGCCTGTTTCACCACACTCTAAATTATTTTAGTCTTATCCTGTTTCACCACACTCTACATTATTTAACTGAGTTTATTTGTATCTTGGACATGTGTTCTATGTTTACAAGCTTGTCAGATGTATCTAAGTTATAAATAAGATGTACGGTATATATCTTTTATCTATCTGAGAAATAAATATTTTAGTAATCATTTCTTTTAGTTGGATATTTTAATCATATGAGACGCATCACAGAATTTTGAATACTAAACGTTTATACAAATTATGTATGAGAGGAGAAATTTGTCATTTTTAAAAGACAAAAAGTAAATTCATGATATTTAAATTGAAGTAACATCAAATGGAGAATGGAAAATTCTATAAATATCTCTGGTCAAGTAGTTTCAATATCTGAAAAGTATGTGTTTGTGAATGTGTGTGTGTGTTCCACTTAGATTTTTAACATGGCATTATCAATTTTACAGCATATAGTAATGTCTAGAACTGACAGATCATGCCACAGACATGTATCATCATGTCCTACCCAGTCACATTATCCTGACACCAGGCAGACCAATCCCAACACTAACCTTTTAATGCTGAGATCCAAGTGAGGCAGTGGCTAGTATCATTTTCAGAACTCTTTGGTGCGACTCAGACAGGGTTTGAACTTGCAACCTCTTACATCAAAGGCAGATGCTCTAAACAATTATGCCACTGAATCCTGAAAAGTAATGTAGGTTTTAATGGTTTCCTCTAACTCACAAAATGCATCTTTTTTCTTCCTCCAAGTATAACTTTTTTAGGTCCACGCAACAAAACATTTCATTGGTCTTGTATTTTTAGATCTGAGAAAATGGTAGAATGAAAAAATATTTCAAGTAGGTATGTACGTGTGTATGTATGTATGTGTGTGTGTGTGTATGTGTGTGTGTGTATGTGTGTGTGTATGTGTGTATGTCTACATTATTTGACTTTGTTTATTTGTATCTTGGGCACGTGTTCTATGTTTACAAGCTTGTCAGATGTATCTGTCTAAGTTAAAAATAAAAAAATATCTTTTATCTATCTGAGAAATAAATATTTTAGCAATCATTTCTTTTAGTTGGATATTTTAATCATATGAAACTCATCACAGAATTTTGAATACTAAACTAACTTTTTTAGGTCCACGCAACAAAACATTTCATTGGTCTTGTATTTTTAGATCTGAGAAAATGGTAGAATGAAAAAATATTTCAAGTAGGTATGTGTGTGTGTATGTGTGTGTATGTGTGTGTATGTGTATGTGTGTGTATGTGTGTGTATGTGTGTGTGTGTATGTGTGTGTGTGTGTGTGTGTGTGAGAGAGAGAGAGAGAGAGAGAGAGAGACAGAGACAGAGACAGAGAAAGAGACACAAACATACATACAGAGAGAGACAGACAGACAGACAGAGAGACCTGTACTTACGGTATGTATCAATCATTTAATAACATAGTTCATATTGTTGTTAACAAATCTTTCTATGTTGGAGTGGCACAGGATCATATCAAAAGCAATTATTTATAAACTTGGTATAAATAAAGGTTATAAAGAATGAAAAGACTAGGAACAGACTTGTCAGGGATTCATAGGAGAGTATAAATAAAATTGTCAATATATATATATATATATATATATATATATATATATATATATATATATATATATATATATATATAGGTACGCAAACACATACACACATACATACATACATACATACATGCATGCATGCATACATACATACATGCTTACGTACGTACAGACATACATACGTACAGACATACGTACATACATACTTCTACAGACTTTACATTTACAATGCGTGTGATCACTCAGCAATAAAAATCGTTTATTTCGTTATAGAATATATATATATATATATATATATATATATATATATATATATATATATATATATATATATGGAGAGAGAGAGAGAGAGAGAGAGAGAGGGAGGATATTTTCTTTTCCTACGTTAATACCGGATATATTTCATCGTGTGGTACAACAAACGTGATATTTTAACGAGTGGCGAAGTTGAATTATGTCGTTTTTTGTACCACAAGATGAAATATATCCGGTATTAACGTAGGAAAAGAAAATTTTCTTTTTATTATATACTTTTTTTTGTTTGTTGTAGAACCCAACGAGTCACTTCTTAGTAGCGCCCCCCGCCCCCCCAAAAAACCTAACCCCCCCCCCCCAAAAAAACATTAACTAGAAGTATAGTGTTGGGAGCGACTGCAAAGAGTTCTCAAGAAAGGAGACATGATTCATTTTCATTTGTCACATTTAATTTATTTTTTTGTTTCTCAATGAAATAAATACTTTAATGCCACTCATTACATACAACAACAAACAAACAACACAAACCAGCAAAACATTTTCAATGTGTGAGTATAAACGGTTGTATTTACACATCATTCGCGGAAGAATATGTACACTGAACCGTGATTTCATCAGAGGGGTTAGCTCGATTCGACACATTGAACTCCTTTAACAAATGTACAAATCAAACAAATGGAACAATATTGAACATGTGGAACTTAAAAAAGTTGAGAATGTTAGCTTTGCGGAGGCTTTATTGTGAATCAGTGTCTGCTAAGGGGAGTATTCTTCTCCCTTTGGCATGTTTTGGCGACTGCCCACCCTGCACGCCGTCCAAATGTGAAGTTGCATGGTGATGATAGATGTTTATTGTCAATGTGTTAGCGTTGATTGTGTTTCCTGTAAAGAAGCTGCTTAAATCATGCTGTTTGAATCTTCCTTCATTTCCTGTGTGGTCAAGAGATTCATTCTGGTCTGGAGGAGAAGATGAAGGTAAAAGTGTAGAAGACGTAGTTGTATGGGTTTGGGTTTTCCAGGCACCTGTAGGTAACAGCAGTCGCTCTTTGTTTAATAATATGTTCGAGATTGACTTTTGTTGAACTTCATTGAGCTTGGAGTAACTGTTTACACTCTGAACATTTTTATGTCCACTTATTTGCATAATATGCGTTGCTGGGATGTCATGGTCATTAAGTTTTTGTAATAAATGCTTCCTGGCACTGAAAAAAAGAAGGGACACATGGAGAATAAAAGCTGGAAAGTACACTGGGATAGTTTATTTGGAAAAACATCAGATTTTACAATCTGAAGATTCAGGTTCAAATCCTGATCACAGTTTCAATGCTTTGTTCTCCATCGACCACCCTCAATAGTTTAACGGGTAGAAATTACATTTCAAAATAATGAAATATGATAATCAAGTAGTCCTCTTTAATTCATTATTAATGTTTTTGTTTAAGTTTATTGTTACACTGTGTACAAAATTGGGATGTCTTGCAATACAGTAATCCCTGAAGAAGAAGAAACCAAAATAATCATTTGAACTGATTGTATTTAATTAGTCACTTTTGCAAGAAAAATATGCATTTTTAGATGTTTGAGGACTTTTTGGGTTACACAAAATTATATCTGTATGGCACAAGCTTCTTCCCGGTAGGTTTAAGATAGCTTTTCATTTCTTTCATTATTGAATATATTTTGTTGATGCCCATTGATAGATTTTTGTACCATGCCTGGCCAGGACGAGGAGCCAATATGTTCACTGTCAGGAGAAATGGACTGTCCGAACTCGAGCATCTCTTTGGGTCGCTTAGATTTAAAAAGCTTATAGAGGGCCACTGGACAACGGTCCAAATTATCTGGAATAGAATATGCCCTGGGTTTCACCTTTCTTACATTTCTGGGATTTGTCCCAGATCGAGTTTTTGTCTGTCGCTCTTGTGTATAAATGAGATATTCTTCACCCGACTCCTCTTGTCTGACATCAATATCACCCCATCTTAATTCATGTGCCTCAATGCCGGTTCTCATTCCAAAATATGTGATACATATAAGCCACAATGAGTTCTGAAGAGATTTAGGATTATCAGGTCCTAGTTGTTTACATTGATACAAAGCATCAATTTCTGCATCAGTAATAGGTTCTGCTGCATTTGGGAGATTTCCTTTTCCCATCCCTTTCAATTGCTTCATTTTCAATTTAAGCATTTCTCTACATTTGCTGAACTGAATATCATTTATGAGGGAAAATCCATAATTTTTCCTTCTCAGATGCCTATCAAAAGAGGAAAGAAAGTTCCTGAGAGTTGTTGGCTCAAATTCAGTTCCATTTTTCCTTTGGATTGCCAGAAAGAAGTTCCCAATATGGTCATTCAGCTTGGAAGGTGGGATGAATTCCATGTTCCTCATTTCCCCAACTGAATTGAGATATGTTGCAAGCAGTTTAACATCATTTTCTGTTTTGATTCTTGTGTTCTTGTTTTCCTGCTCATCCAAAAAATTTTGCACTTCTGCCTCTGTCAGTTTCCTACACCTGGAGTTTTGATTCACAGGCGCATCTTCTGTGGATTCTATTATATTAAAGTCAACACCTTCAAGCATTTCATCTACTTCTATATCCATTTCTAATTCCATAAGCACCAAATCATCAGCTTGTGCCATATTTCTTACCAGCATTTGACAAGTTGTATGCAATAATAATTAATATACATATACTCTTGTTATAAAAAAAAAGTAGTCCAAGAGCTAAATTGCATCATGGGAAAAATCTTATATTTTCACATGTGAAAATGCAAGGATATATTTTTCACATGTGAAAATATAGGAATGACAAAATATGAAAAATATTTTGCCTGTTATTTTCTATATTTCACACTGAAGTATATAATAAATATATATATTATAAGTGTCTATCAGTCTAGCTAATGGAAGCATCTCGTTCAGGTACAATCAATGTGCTAATTATCTTTGGAATTTGCAGTGCTATCAAACTGACACACCCGGTACACTTCTAGGGGCATCACTGTTCCAATATTGCATGAGCATACATGTGCGAAATTAACTTGACATTTTCATAACTCTAAATACATATGTACAGGTTATCTCAGATCACCCCAATCATGTTTGTTTAAGCCAGTATATTTGATATAATATGTGTATTTCAGTAACGCTTATTTTTATAGCTTATGCTATGAACTCGAAATAAGCACAAATGTGACGCACGTCGGGTTATGCAGATAGGTGACACAACGAAATCAAATAGGAAGTATTTTCATCTGCTTTGATGTTTTGGTTATTGGTATTTAACATTCTCGTGATTTAGCTTTCACTTCCAACCCACAACCCACGCCCCTTCAGGACAATGTCCAGGAATCTTAGTAGATAATGTGCATAATTTTAACTGACCAATTCAAGTGGTGTGTGTGTGTGAGAGAGAGAGAGAGAGAGAGAGAGAGAGAGAGAGAGAGAGAGAGAGAATGTGTGTGTGTGTGTGTGTGTATGTGTGCACTCGGATTTACTACATTGTGGACACTGATCCAAAGTATAGACCTTCGTTGTGGACACAATTTACATTGTGGACACTACATCTTGGTGTCCACAAGGTACACACCTGTAAATTATCATTTTGGTCCACGTACATGTTTTTAAAACCAAAAGAGCAAACCAACGTTGTGAACCATATCCCGCCATAAGTGTGTATCTTGGTACGCTCCCGCGCAGCATCCAGTTTGTGTGAACCCCACCTCACATACACACATTGCGGTTTGCGCATGTCATCGCCATTCGATATCGCGATCTCTCACTTCTTATGGGTATTCTCGCAATATCTATAGTCGTCATTTTAATAAATGTTTAATCTCAGTATACTTTGGAAATACTTGCAAACTCTTATATTTACTTACTACGATTTGCCCCTGTCCAGTGAATCATTTCATAGAATGGAAAAACGAACTCCACATGATTGCACTGTATACAAGAAGTACACACGAAATGATTCGGTAGATACAATGAAAAATTATAATAATAAAATATTATATTTAAGCAATATTAGACTAGACCCATGTGTATGAGTTTCCTTTTAGTGAAAAATGTATACAACGTTTTGCGTACATACTTTATTACTTTAGTAACAGTACGAGTGACCATAAACTTTCTCTTTCTCTCTCTCTCTCTCTCTCTCTCTCTTAGACTATACAAATTGCAACAATCTCTATACTTGTAAATTAACCACTAGCCAAAATATTTGTACTTACTGCATATTTTGACAAGATATATATATATATATATATACATATATATATATATATAATGTAATAAATATGGAGTATACGCATTTGATAGCACCCCGTTCTAAGCAAATCTTGGATTTGTGTGATTATTACGATTTGGCGCCATGAAAAAAATCCTATCCCGAAATAATTAGCCAATTACTAGGAACAAACGTCATGGAATCGAGTGTTAGTGAGTTTGAACGATGCCTTGGTTCGCTAATTGTGAATTTAGATCCAATCCGAATGACTGTCCCTTGTGTAACATAGTCTATATTAAAAATCTAGTGGCGTATAATAGTGTTGTGGTTGAGGTGGCAGAATTTACGGTAGGAAACCTGTAAATTACTCAATGGAATCAATAAGTAGGGACTTGGTAGATACCGTTTATGTGTCCATAGTGGAAAATATAGTGGAAAATATATGCATTTATATTGGTGTAATGCGCCGGTAAAATCGTGTATTGACTGGCCTAAGGTGGTGTAGTGAAATAGTTCCCAATGAAAAAGGGGATACATGGCATAACCGGGTAGCGGTACGGAAATCTGATGATTATGAAGAAAAACCAGGCAAATGTACGGTTGATGGACTTATGGCAAGTTGTTTTATCTGTGTTCTTGACTTGATTAGAGTAAAATTTAGCATAAAAAAGCAGACATGTCTGGCTTTCCAATTTCCAACTTAAATTGTACGGAAGTCTTTGGAAGATTGGGGAAAACATATGACTTCCAGCGGGATTCGCACTAGAGTTTGAAACCGCTCGGTCAATTGAGACCCCTGTACGTGTAACAATACGTTCATAAAGCACTACGACATTATTTATTTCAACACGAATAACGCTTAATTTCGTCACATACAAAATTGATTTTTTTCTTCTTTTCCACTCGCTTGCTCCCTCTATCCCGACCTTTACCATTCATGTCAAATTGTGTGCTATTCTTCGTAAAAACACTACCTGTAATTGTGATAAAAGTAATCGCTTAATAACAGATGTATAGCTTCGTCGCAAAGCTAACTTTTTCCTAAAGATTTTTTCTTCTCGAAAGATAGCGCTAAGTCAGTGACACGAATGGTCATATATTAAAATAATATTATAATAGACCTATTTTCATCCGACTTGTTGACACATGGTTCACAATTGGTTCCACATTAATAAGAAACACCCACACAGCATTATGAACACTGTGTCCATAACTACAATATCGTGTCCATAATGTCGCGACGATGACAATCAATAATGCATTTAGTGTACTGTGTATAAAACATATGTTGGTAAAAACATCACCAATAGAGGATATTTTCATCTTATTTAGCTTGTATGTCTTGTTTAAATGATTATTTAAGGATGTATCCATAACCCGGTCCCTAGTCGGATGGTTCACAAGTATAGCAATCCGCGTATGTGTGTGTGTGTATGTGTGTGTGTATGTATGTGTGTGTATATGTGTGTGTGTGTGTATGTGTGTGTGTATATGTGTGTGTATGTGTGTATGTGTATGTGTGTGTGTATGTGTGTGTGTGTGTATGTGAGTGTGTGTGTGTGTGTGTATGTTTATAATAGTATGCATGTAGAGACAATACTATCATGTAGGTCAGATAAATTTTAATTTATTCCATTGAGCTACGAATCTGAATTATTTAATCACAGCACCAATCACCTTGCTTGCATACACCAAGTCTCATATCCAATTAACCATATTCACATTCCCCAAATAAGTCTGGACCATAGTCACTGATATAAACATTTATATAGCAGACACACTCCTGGCATCCCAATAATTAACTCTCATCTACTATATAGTCACTCTGGATTTTTCTGACAGAAATCGAGGCATATTGAAATTAATATTGATGGAAGAAATATACACCAGAAGTGTGGAATAGTTGATCCCTGGATCCTACCTGGGGATTAATGTTATGTAAGGGCTAATTATACACCAAGAAATGATATGAAAAAGTAATTTAATTTTGTGTGCTTCCTTTACAGCGAGTCGAACCTATGTATGCAGCATACATTATCAGCTGTCTTGCCTGCATGCATCAATCACGATATGCTATTGACCATGTGCACATCCTCAAGAAAGAAGACATAAGATAGTCACTGATATAAGCATAAATGCTTTTCTTGAGGTAGTGTAATTAAATGAATCATTAGATGTTTGGGAGAACAATATAATTTTTTATATCTTAAACATATTATCTTTCTCTATTTTGTAAATCCAGATATATCAACTCATACAAAACCAGACCACAAAAGGAGTTTAAATGATCATTCAGTTAAGGTTGATATTTATGGTAATTATTTTGTATTGTTTGATATTTGGATTATCACGTTCAAAAAACATTATGTGTAGACAACAAAATGTCCAAATCTTACATTATTTAAACACTATTTTTAGTTTGAATTTGTTTCCCAATTAGAACCACAACTGATTTATAATGCAATATATTTGTGGTCATGTGTGAGATTTCTGAGCCTTATACATTTTTCATATATCAAGTAATGTTTGTGCTACATAATAGTAAAATTTATGATATGACTTTTCTATACCTGAATAAAGAAACACAAAACATGATGTAATAGCCTTATATTTGTACAAGACCCTCAAAAAAAGATATAGTACGGTGGTAGTGTTGTTGTTGTAAACCCCCGGAAAGAATCACCGACCCACGAGAAACTACTGGCAAGCTTTATCACATACCCACATTGGCCAAATCTGTGACTTGAACCCATGCAGACAGAGGTGAGATGGCAGTGATCTGTAACGGAGAGTGTTTTAGACCACTCAGCCCCCAGTGCTAGTGTAGTGTGATTAAGATTACATTTCATAACCTTATTAATCTGGTAGAAATGGACCATACCTTATCCTGGTACAGTCCTACCCGTTTATATCGACAAGCCGCCTATGATGACAAATAAGCAAAGTCTCAGTCCCTAGGTCTACTATTACTATCAAATTGTCATGCTTATGTCAACGTCGAGATAAAAGATCAACGTACATGTATACAGAAGCACTTGGTTCCAGCTTTAACAAATCCTTTGTTTTTTAAAATATTTATGTCGACAAGCTGCCAGTTTTGACCCATACTTTGTTCAAGAATTAGTTGATCTTGCCGCCAGGCTTTAATGTCGTGGTCGGATAAAAAAAAAGAACAACATAGCAGCACATTTTCTCACCACTCTGCAGCTAGTTAAGTCTTTGATCTTGCCGCCTAGCTTGTGGGTCATATTCTTCAGATGTACTCTTACAATTACAACATGTACATCTGTGATTCTTCAGCCACTGAATTTTCAGATTGTAAAAATAAACACAGCTAATTGATCAACACAATTTCCCAATCAACAAATGGTTCAAGTAGGACTAGCAAGCCCTTAAATTTGCCGTCCAGGAAAGTCCTTTGAAAGTGATCGGTGATTAATACAAATCTTTTTTTGCTGTGAAAGTTTCGTTTTTAACTTTATTTAAGTTTATGATGGCTACCAATAGCAGTGTAAAATGCAAATTAAATTTACAGTCTCTGGAAACTAAATATCTGGATGTTAAGGAAGTTGAGGGATGAACATCTTGCAAAGAGGTCTGTGAAATATTTTGATTTCAAAATAACACCTGTTCAGGAAGGGTGAAAGCTGCTGAGTTTTTAAGGAAAGACTACATTGAAGGTAACTGCGCTCCCCAAAGGAAGAAGCAAAAGACTGCTACATTTTAAGACGTGTAGGGAGCATCATAATGATTCAATGAAGCATTTGTGAAAAAACTTAGTGTGGAGAACTTTGCTGCAACAAGTGGTTGGTTCATTAGCTTTAATGTTCATCATAACATCGGATTGTATGTTACACAATTAATAAAGGTGTTGAATATTATTTTTAATTCTCCTTGCTAATAATAAATTGTGAATTTCTTATAGTATACATGTCATTTATTTTTGACTTGAACATTTGATAAATACAGAATATTGATTGTTTTATATTATATTATATTATATTATATTATATTATATTATATTATATTATATTATATTATATTATATTATATTATATTATATTATTATACTTAGTGCTATATTTAAATTGTATTTATAACTTAGTCAATCCAAATATTGTCATAAGCATGCTTCTGAGCCTCATTAAGCAACTTGATCTAACAGATAATCAATCCTCAGCTTCACAGGTATATGGAAGGAAGCCATAATGAATTCAATGTCAAGGCTTAGTGATTCTTTTATTTGAAACATTAAAATCATTTTGTTCTTTTTGGTGGATATATTAATTTTAATGGGAATATAAGAGTGGAAAACAATCTTATAATTCATTTTATGATTCTGCTGAGTAGTGCAATAAACCATACATGTTATTAATGTAATAACTGAATACTGTTGTTAAGGGGTTTACTGCCATTTATCATTGAAAGATAGGCTGTAAATGGCAACCAGTATAACATAAACAAGTGGATAAAGAACCCAATGAAAACCCAGTGTAACATTAGTGACCCACACAGGATTATTGCAACTTTCACACATAGCCACATGGTCATGTCCGAGTCTCAAACCCACACGGAGGTGAGATGGTAGTGATCTATAAAGTTGAGCACATTAGACCACACTGACCCCTGTAATAACAACAACAACAACAACAATAATAATAATAATAATGACAACAGTGCACATAATTTGTTCAAAAACCAAATCGGGAGATGTAAACATCATCCTAAGGTCAAATGTGTGTGTAAAGGCCATTCTGACGGAAGCCTGTATTGCCAGGTTTTACTCCATGTTGTGCCAGTAATCTGTAAGGGTGATGGACTAATATGAAACTGTAGTAGTTGCAGGATATTGAAGTGTGATATAGAAATGCGTTGTAACATCATACATTAATAGTTTGAGCCTTTATTTTCACAAGCTAAATGCAGATGTTGTTCCAGAATCAGTTTTAATATAATCCTATGGTTGCCATATCGTATGTCAGAGAGTCTCTATTTAGGCTAAAGTCATCTGTTGACAAATGCATGCTGCTATGTTTCAGTCATGAGGAGTAGCAATAACAAGATTTTCTAGATGACTGTAGTGGCAGTCATTTTGGATGTCAAATGGTCACCATTTTAATTTAGAATTGTACCAATATTATAAGCAATCTTTTGTTAAAACCCTGTCAGTAGAACATTCTTCTGTCAAGTTATTATAACAAGACTTTATTTCAACATGACTACAATAGTAGACTGGCAATGCTATATGGTGTGTACACAGCGTCTCAAATGACGTCACATCTGCTATTTGTGAGGGGGGTGGGAAGCACATTGTTCTATTCAAGACAGATCAGGAGATATGATCGTGTTTTCATAAATGTCTTTGTAATGAGTAAGAATGAATGGTACAATTTTTCACAAAATGCATAGCTGCCAACTGTCCCGTTTTTTCCGTATTTGTCCCGTATTTTTGACCTGAATACGGGTGTACGTTTTTTTGGCAAAAAATACGTTTTTTAATTTAAAAAAAAAATAATAAAATTTCTTTGGAATTGTCAGTTTAGAACGCGCTCTCGGTTCTATTTTGACAGAGTATATCACATGTATATACGAATGCAGTTCTACAATACGATTGGTTCATTCGAAATCAAGACTATCATGCCTGTCGTTTTCCGCCATATTGGATTTCGCAATAGTTACCGCTGGTGCTGTATCTAGTCTTCGTAATATTCGGCTTCTAATCATGATAAATTGGAAGGCATAATATTCAGAATTTTCCACAGGAGAAATAGAAGACAACTGGAAGGATATTTGTGCCGTCTTGTATAGATTTGTGAAACCATATAGTAAAGGAGAAAAATTGACGTTTTGTAAATTGTGTAACGTGATTTCGCTATTGGGCACGGAGGCGCCTATGAAATGCAAGAGCACGAAAAAGCTAATAAACATCAGCTTCCTGCTTCATCACACACAACTCAACCTGAACTTACGACGTAGACAAATGACTGAGAGAACCTTAGTGTACATCAATCGAAATTTGATTTTTAAATTTCTTTTAGAAATAAACCTTCATTTTTCAGTTACTAGTGTTCTTGGCGATTTATTTTGCAGAAGTTTTTCAGACATTAAAATCGCAAAAGATAATTCTTATGCTTGAACGAAAACATTTAAATAAGAAAATCTCAGAACTGAGATAATCAATGAAAGTTGGTACATTTGAATCAATGATTAAAAAAGAAATGAGGCGTGGAAAGGGCTCCTATAAATAGCTTGTATTTGAGTGTGTTGCACTCGTGCACCTTCTGAATGGGCACCCATATGGAACATGGTGCAACTCCAGAAGGTACAAATGTGCATCTTTGACATTAAATAGTTATGTAAGGCACTGTCCAACTTTACTGATGGTTGTATATGTTGTAAATAGATACATATGCATTGAAATTTAAAAATCAGTATTTGTTCCTGAAAATCAGTATTTTTGTCACAAGTAATCAGTATTTTTGCACTCGGGGGTTGGCAGCTATGAAAATGAATCATATGCATATAGCAAATTATATATAAAGTTTGCGCGAATTTCAATTTTGCATGTTTGTCCCCTTTCAAACTAATAAAACATTTTTTCTAATAGAGATATTTTTTTTAAAATAATCTGTTTTGGACTGATGCTAAACAGATCTATATGAAGAAATCAAGTGGTTGCAGTTATTTCAATATCAGAGAAATGACTTGGATTGCTACTCTAAATGAGCACTAAATCTAAATACTTTGTCAAAACGTCACATTTGAATGGTTTCTCACCAGCATGTATTCTCAAATGCTCTTTTAGATGTCCATTCCGACTAAACATTCTCACAAATTTCACATTTGAATGGCTTTTTTTCCAGTACGTTTAATCACGTGATTCTTCAAATTGGAATTAAATCTAAATGCTTTCTTATAAACATCACACTTGCACAAGTTCTCTCTAGCATGTATCCGCAGATGCTTTACCAAACTTCACACTTGAATTGTTTCATTCCAATGTGTGTCATCACATGCCTCTTCAAATTTGCGCTAAATCTAAATAATTTATCGCAAATTTTACATTTAAATGGATTTTCTTCAGTATGTCTCCTCATGTGACTCTTCAAATGGGAGCTAAATGTAAATTATTTTTCACAAACGTGGCATTTGAACAGTTTCTCTCCAGCATGTATCCTCATGTGCTCCTTTTGATACCCATTGTAAAAAAACATTTTATCGCAAACTTCACATCTGCATGGTTTCTCTCCTGTGTGTATGCTCAGATGCTCCTTAAGATGTCCACTCTGACTAAACATTTTATCACAAACGTCACATTTGAATGGCTTTCCTCAAGTATGTGTCCTCATGTGACTCTTAAAGCTAGTGCAAAAACTAAACACTTTGTCACAAAATTCACATTTCTCTCCAGTGTGTATACTCATGTGCTGCTTTAAATATACATTCTGACTAAACATTTTATCCCACACTTCACATTTGAATGGTTTTTCTCCACTATGTATTCTCAAATGATCCTGTAGATGTCCATTGCGACTAATCATTTTATCACAAACATTACACTTGAATGGTTTCTCTCCAGTATGTGTCATCATGTGTCTCTTCAGATTAGAGCTACATGTAAATATTTTATGGCAAACTGCACACTTAAACACTTTCTCCCCAGTATGTATGTTCAGATCATCTTTCGGATCTCCTTTACTATTAAGCAATTGATCATCAACTTCATTGTTGAATGGTTTCTCTCCAGTATGTATGTTCATGTGTCTTGTCAAATCACCATTCAGCACAAGCATTTTTTTCACCATCAAAGTGAATTTTAATCGCGAATATGAACCTATATGGAGATATATTATGAAACAGAGAAATGTCTCAAAACGGAACGCTTTGACTTAAGGTCTCACTGGACAGTTGTTTTGGCAAATTTTTGTTCGACAAAGACCTATAGCAGAAAAATGATAATAATATTACATTAAAGACGTGAATAAAAATGAACTAAGGATTTTTGTTGAAATGATGCTTGTAAGATCTGACTGAGGAATTAAAAGTTAATTCCTCATGCAACTAGTGGCTTTTATACTGAATCAACACTGCCCCCAACCCCTCTTTTTACATTCATTTTTTAAAGAAAAGGGGCGTTTTGAATACTGACAAGAGAGCTAAAAGAATCAGTATGTGCCTTATACATGAATAAAGTTCACTAGTATTGTAACAAATTAGCATACTTTTCATCACCCCTCAACCATCTAGATATTTAGATATTTACCTCTGCAGCAGAGACATGTAAATATGCAAGCCATGTTCGCGGCTAATCTGAAGCCCAAGTTATGCATTTGATCTCCTGTCCTAGTCTAACTGTGACAGGCAGTCACCAACAAGTCAACCAGTTTCCAAGCCTAACTCAAAGTAAATCTAACCCACATTACAATTTACAGATTTAGCTTATGTGTGAACTGAAAAATGCTAGGATGGTGATAATTAGGCCCATGCCTTCTACCTTAGAGGTGTCAAAATGCAAAACAATCCAGTGAGACCTTAACGTCAGGTCTTTTCCTTAAACATGGGCATGCACATAGACAAAAAGATTACGACTGCAATAGCCACAGGTTCTGGTTTACAATGGACCTATAAGACAAAAGCCCAAAAACAAAACGAACTAGTGCTGGAAAGGTCCGGTTTTAAAGTCAAAATAAGGCCCATTTATGTATGCTTATACTACTATCATGTACATGAAGATAAATAAACAATACATACATATAAAATCCTCACTTTTTATTGTGGCATTTATATGAATACTACACAGGAAACCAAACATGGAACTAACTCAAACCATTACAGACCGACATGAATGTTATATTTGTTTTTAGGGTTTAACGCCATTTTTCAGCAAATGATAGGCTATACATGATAGCCAGTATTATTGGTGGAGGAAGAACCTGAGAAAACCACTGGAAAGAACCACCGACCCATGAGAAGCTACTGGCAAACTTTCTTACATAACTACATTAGCCGAATCTTAGCACTTTAAACCACTCGGCCACTCGGTGCCCCCCAACATGAATGATACAAGGGTGGTAATTGTAAAAGTCAAAAGGGAGCACGAAGACTCTCTCGCCTAATATTTTTGAGTGATGGATTGTAAGGACAAACTAGAGATGATATTTTAAATAAAAAGCAGAGAAACAGACAATAAATAAACGTGTCATGAAATTGCCATTTAATAAAAAAGCCAAACTAACCATAAAAAGCAGAAATTGAACACTAAACTATTCGTGACATATTAATCAATGAAATATGGAACGAAAATCGGATCCATGCAAAGACAATACACATACATAGGAATTCCAATGGTTAAGTATCCCGCCCACCCCCAATGCTGCATACCTCCTCCTAACAATGACATCCCTGTCTAGAACTTCAATTCTCGTTTATCTTACGTTTATACGTCTTTGCCAGTAGTCGAAGATATTTCTTAAAACCCATTTCAAGCTGCTGCACAAAGTATTTCACATATCGTTAGATTTGCATCTTCCCTTGTTAAGGCTCTGATATAATAACTATATACACACTCTGACGGATCGAACTTATATTGGTACTTGGTCCTACCAACATTTATTGGATTTCATGATTTGCCTCCATTAGTATGTACTTTTAACTTACCAATATTGTGGTGCATTGTACATGAGATGAAAATGGATGAAGACCACTGACCAAGACAGGATATTTTGTAAGTTTAACCTCGACACTTATTGTATGTATCGGAGGAAGCCATGACAGGTCTATTGGAGTGAAATGTATTTGTGCAATCACAGACCAGCAATGGAAAATTGCTGATTTATCAGTCCTGTCAAGTTTAGTGCTTCCCTTGTCTCAAACATGTTAGAATAGTGTTCAATTTGAATAACTTAGCTTGCTGTCGCATCCAATTAAATTCACAGACACAAAGGACAGAAATATCTGCTCGATGCGCAAAATTAAAGATAGGGTTATCACATCGTAGCTGTTAGGTTTGATGCATCACACGTTTTGCAGAAAATTAAAGAAGAAAGTAAAGCTATGCAGGAAATGGGTCTCCTGGTGAGAAAGGTATATAATATACTTTTCTTTGCACCTTCGCTTTGCTCTCAGCTAAAAAAAAAGGCATGATAAAATGGATTTTACAGTTAAATAGGATTTGAATCCTTCAAGCAAAGACTCTATTAGACTACTTGGACAAAGTAATTAATTGTGTTAGACTTTGCAGTGTAGTTGCCGTAGAGTAGTTTTCATCTTGCTTAGTAACATCAGGGTCAAATAATGAGTTGAGTCGGCATTCAGTAGACGAAAGTAATTGGTTGTTTGTTTTTGTTTTGCATTTTGGGAAGAAGTTTACTTAAATATTTACTATTGTTTAAGCTATATTGATTTTATGTTAATCCTAGAAGTAGTTTAGGATTATGTTGTGATCATAAACTTGTGTTCAGGTGGTCAAATAATGGGGAAAAATAGAGAATCTGCCTTGGAATCCGATCTTCCTCTCTCTCACCTCGGAAAGCCATGGGAATATCACAGTCGCAGATCAGAAAAATGATGGAAACACATATCTGGATAACATTTAGATCATTTAAAACAGATCTAAGAAAGGATATCAACTGATATTATCATTCCTCCTATGCACAATATTTAAAAATAATATTAAAATACTTGATCATAGTGATGGTCTTTTAACTAGGCATTTGATTTATTCTAATCGGGGTGACAAACGACGATCACTAATTTTCGAACAGGAAGACGAGCCTTAGATTAACTGTTTGTTTGAGTGAGCTATTAGCGAAGCTAAAGCCACACAAGTTCCAGATGGTTACTTGGTGAATAAGAGCTTCTTATAATAAAGGGCATTTTATGAGAAAATGATGACGACATCAGGTATCCAATTGTGACGAGTGGTGAGTGAGCTATCATATTGTGGTTCCGAGGTCATATCAGGAGGAAATCCTTAGTCTAGGCGGAATTTAACATGGGGAATACTGTATTAAGACTGTCTAGCGTCAATGGAAAGAGGAGAGGTGTGTTGACGTCACAGTACGGAAGATTGGTAACAATGTTGCAACAGTGGTAGGAACATGAGTGCACCGTGATAACCTCAGTTGGGAGTAGAGATAAACTCCAATATTTATAGAGTGATAGAACACATACATACATACCATAAGATACAGGGAGAAACATTTCACATTAGTTTGTTGTTTGAGGCAAAGAAAGCAAATCATTTCGAGACCTATGAATGGCCCTGAAAAGGGTCTTTGGGTTCTTCTTCTTCATATTCTATTTTCTCTCGTTCTTATAACAGCTCCTGATTTTTTCCCAATGATTCCTTTCTTTTTCTTCTTTTCATCTTAGACAATTCATCAGAATGTACATCGGCCCTGAACATTTCCTGAACTTTTATCCAATTCTTTTTAAGTTTCTCAAAGTTCTATTCCTTAATTTTCATTTTCTTTCTTTTTTCTGCCCAGATGTTTATAATTTTCTTGACTTTTACTTCCAGCGTCTTTATCATCTTGTCTCCAGCTTTCTGTATCTGGTCTACTCCCCAATATACAAATGAAAACTCTGTCCAAAACAACACATCTTCGAGAAAACACAGTACCATCAAGGGCCTCCTTTAAAATTTCAACTCTCACATGTTGTGGATGGATAAAACATCTCATCTTTTTCTATTTCCTCCAGTAGCATACTTTCAAGCAGATATCTAGCCACTTTCGAATGTGCACAATGTCAAGGCTAAACCTGGATATTTTAATTTTTCAATCTTTGTCACTACATAAGCCACGTCCATTAACCGAAACTAACCGTGTCTCTATTCGTTGAATAACTCAATGGCCATCTTCGTTTTGCTTATTCCAGAGTATGGCGAGAATGACGGACGCTTGAGTTTATATATGTCAAGCACGGCCGTGAAGGTAAACATCCCTTACATTCACTTCATATACGATATACTATTCACACAGAAGAGAAGGACCCCCCCCCACAAATACAGTATAAAAAACCTTAATATCTATATCAATACTGAAGTGAGGGAAAACAAAACACATATATACTATCCACACAGAAAGGGGGTTAACAAAATACAAATCTACTATACATACAGAAGAGAGGGGGAAAAACAAAGTACAAATATATTTTCTAAAACCACACAATCTACTAGTCACACAGAAGGGACAGAAAACATATATACTTAACACATAGAAGGTGAGGGTGTGGGTGGAGGGGGAAACAAACCATACATATACTATCAACATAGAAAGGATGGGAATATCAAACCATAAGTCAATATAAAAAACCATACAATCTACTATCCACACAGAAGGGAAGGAAAAACCTCCCACAAATGAACTATCCAGACACGGGTAGCAGAAGCAAACACACACACACACACACACACACACACACACGCACACACACACACTATTATATCAAGCAAAGAATGAGTGTTTATAATCACACTACTCTACTCTCTTACCAATTGGCAAATTGAATAGTATCTTTTTTTAGAGATATGTTTAGTCCTGAGAATGGCTGTTTTTTTAAAACTCATGATGCAGCTCCAAGTCCCAATTTTCGTTTTGAGGGACTGCTAACGGTTTCTGTTAGTGTACTCTCACCAAAGGTCTTACATAATAAGTGGGCCTCATTAGAAGGATGATTCTCCTCCTCTAAATTGGATTCTTCTTCAGCGTCCATTTCTAGCTCGTCTAGTAGGTGACGAGTATTTTCCAGATGCATCTGGAATTCAATCA
The DNA here is from genome assembly GCA_030141615.1 of Unio pictorum. Classification (NCBI taxonomy): domain Eukaryota; kingdom Metazoa; phylum Mollusca; class Bivalvia; order Unionida; family Unionidae; genus Unio; species Unio pictorum. The sequence continues at coordinate 1,735,402 of JARLTB010000046.1, forward strand.
GTATTTGTAGTCTACTCATCTTTTTACGTGTTGACGAATCAACGGTGTGTATCCAGACTCAATCAATCAATTATTGCATTTAAGTGCTATGCGTCTACTAAAGACATGTAGAACTGTTTAATTTCTAGCACTGCTAGATAGTTAATTATCCCTGGGGGAATGAATTAGAGCCACATCTCCCAGGCATTTATGTACTCATATCCAGACTGACGAGTGCTTCTCTTTATAAACTATAAGCGCGAACGTGAAGGAAATATCCCCTGATAACAAAACTCAATAAGGTTCATATAATCACCCCAAAAACACACAGACCTAAAAAAATTACTCACTTATTCAATCGAAAAACAGTAACTACAAAGACACAAATAGACTATTTGAGAAGAGCGTATAGGCACACTTCTAACAAAATCAAACAAATGAAGTTCTTATAAACATACCTCTATTTTGTTTCACATAAACAGACAATGTTTGGCAATTTAATTAGTATCGCTTTTATAGATTATTGTGGTAGCCTGGAAAAAGATTGTTTTTTGGTCGACGAGGAGTTATAACAATCTTTTATAGTCTAAGACTGCGTCCCCGTCTTGCGGAAAGCATTCCAACATGATAAAGTCTGCTTCTTTGGATAGAAAAGAACTCTTTCGTGTCGACACGGTATTACACAAATCCTCTGTCTGGTTCTTTCTGTTGTTGCTGCTGTTTTCTCTCTTGCTTATAAAGTATGTACTTCTCTCTTCATTATTATTTTTGTTTTCTCGCACAGGTTATGATAAGTTATCAATTCAATCTAGACTTTGTGCTTGAAAAGGTCCGAAAAGTAACCATTTCTTCTCTTCGTCTCTTCACTCTGAGACAAGAGAGATCTATGTGATCAATGGAGGAGTGTGATGATCAATCCAGTCTTTATACCACTGATGTAACACGGTTTCTTCTGAGAATCCAAACTTAGTCCATATGCTCATCCAATGTTTCTTCTAGACTCATCATCAGACATGTATCGTGTTGAATTGGACTGGGATGATCATTTTGACATTAATAACAATTTTTCTTGATCAATTCTCTCATTGTATCCGTCAAGTGTTTGGCAAAACAGAGACTAAATGTTGTTCATGTTTTGTCCATCTGGACATTACCACTGCTACATCTTCGTTTTTGTCTTGGTGTTCTGCTTTCTCTGAAACCTCCCATTCCATTTCCATAAATTATCCACATTTCAAAAAGGGATAAGGGTATTCCATAGTTTCTAATAGTCTAGAATGAATTATCTCAAACTATGGATTTCTATGATATTATCAAAATCGGCATAGAGAATGACATTCACCGTCTCGGCAAGAGCATCTGCAAAACTTAAGTTCCACATGCAGTTGACCTGAATTTATAGAGCTGAAATGTCCCTCGTCGCTGCCTTGGTCTGGAGTGAAAGAAGAAGCCCACAAAGTGTAATCTTGTGCATAATCGTCGTACGGAATGGATGTGGCTTCATACAGCGCTAAGTACGACCTCAAGTAATTCTTCTGGGTAAAGTTGGGTTCCAGAGGTCGGGTACGGAAAGTTTTAACATCGCGACTGACTTCGATTTTAGAGACTCTGTAGTGCTTATTCTGGAACGGATTTTCGTTGTGGGCACCGTTGAGGGCTGCATTGCTATACGATACCAATGATTATACATTTGGGTAACTGTCCATGGAATAGATGATCTTCGATTTTGGATCGGAGTCCAGTGGTAATGGTGAAAGTTTGACTTCCACGCATTGTATCGGATACTTGGCTGTCGTTCTGCTCAAAGTGTGATTGATGTCATTTCCCACTTTAGGTAACACTTACACATGACGCATGTATAACCTGGCTTCTTGGATAATGGCTTTGTATTCGTTGGAATGAGCCATCAAAAGGAAAGCGGTACTGCTACGATCAAGTCTCAACACCGTTCAGTAAATACTTACATGAAACCACGTGTCCAAATGCAAACGATCGAACACTTGTAAACTACGTCCTTGCAGGATTTTCTGTCGACGATCTTTAAAATCCTCATTGTGAGGATCGTCATCTGCTGTCAAGGAAGTATCGTTCAACTTATCCTCGGCTGCTGTGCCAGGCTTCCATACCACCTAAGCGTCGAGATGAGTGTTCTTGGCTTCCTTTACTTACGTCAAGAGATGTTCTAGGTAATCTCGGTAAGGATAAGTATCCATGTTAATGCTGACCAGTTTGTTATTCAAGTACAAATCCACTTCGCTCAACAAGGAATGCATAAAATTGTTGACAGGAGCTACTCTATCATTGGCTCCTGGATTGGTGTTGTCCGTTTTGATCACTTTTACTTTCAAATACAAGTAACAGCTTACCAGGTCAATGTAACTGTCGGGTTTCCCATTGGTTTCAAACTGGATGGGAGCTAAATCCGTCAAAGAGGAGACTTGATGTAATTCGAACCATTATGCATGGTCATCATAGTGGTTGGCATGGTATATAGATCTAGTTCCGACTTGGAACAGGCGCTATACTCTTGGTGCATCATTTTTTTCTGCCTCTAGGATTTTTTAATAATCAAAACTGCCTACGCCTCGAATGTTTCTTTTTCTTAGTGTTTCTATCTTTAGGGTTATGAACACCTTTGGTGGGATGTCTTCGTCGTCTCTTTCTGCCTTGTCCTTGCTATGTCCTCAGGGAATCAGAACTTCCAGACTACGTATCGTTAATGGCATTTATAGGAGTTTTTCGCAGGCCTAAAATCTCTTTACACGTTTGAAGCCAAACATGTCTGATTGCTCTCAAGAAAGCTTCTTTGGGGTTTTGTTTGTCAATGATAACATTTTGAAGAAATCCTTTGCGTTGCGTGAATGCGGCATCTTTCAAGCCGTGCAATCCTCGTGTCACCATCTGTTTCAAAACAAGGCTCTGAACAAAAAGCCGATGTTAACAAATTCCTAAACAATGTCCTCGTTGTCGAGCGATTCCTCGGTACACAGGATACATGACTTTTCATTCGTTAGAGAATCGTTTTTGAAAATGGAGTTTCACCGTGACTTTCCTTTGGTAAATTGAATATTTTGTCCCAGGTCTCCTTTTATACTAATGTTGACACTATTAAAATGCGACTTACTGAATGGCAAATAATAAGGATGTACAAATACGCGGTGAACGTGATAGGTATTTCCACCTTCCTCGTCAGCGTTCGTGGCAGAATCCACTTTGAAAGTAATGACACGCTGTAAAGGTACAGAGCTGTGTCCCATGACATTATAATCCGCCACATCGTAGTACACAAAAATCAAGTTGAGTACTCGGTTCATTTCTACAGGGAATCGAAAATATTTCACAAAATCCAAGTTACTGCTAACGGCTAGTATTTAGCTTTTAGTCTTGACAATTCTGGTTTCTGACCCAAAAATATCATACCATTTAGGACATAAGGTAATGGCAAACATTTTATCCTCTGAAAATTTGATCATTAGGCGACGAGCCACTTTAAGGTACTCAAAGGTAACACCTTTTTTGGCTTTGTCCACGGTTTTACCAAATACTGTATTGAACTTGATATTAATCGAAGTCATTAAATCTTGACCAATAAAATAATAGCCTGCAGGAATGGTTTTAAGTACACGTTCTCCACACCACACCCGCAAGCGTTGCGTTTGTACGGGTAAGCTGTAGTTCTACATTTTAAGATTATCGCTTTACTGTCTCTCGAATGTGATAGTACTTTTCAGAGTTTACTGGGGAACTTTGCTTAGCCGCCAATTGAATGGGTCTGGATTCGGGCTCACTCGTGTTATCATCAAAATCAAGAATTTGAGCCAAGATGTCAGCTACTGTGCGAGGCAATAAATCACGTTTCTGTCTCTTATTTTGTTCTCCTTTCACTACAAAATGATGCGACCGTTTCATCTTGTGTTCACAAAGTCAAATGACCACAGTTTAAAGGCCATGACCCATGCATATTCATTTCAGATCAGTGTATATATAAAGGGTCAGTGTATAACCTTCCAGTATTCATTTCACTCTCATATTGACAAGAACGATGGAAGAGCCTACACAAGTTGAATTTCTGATCAGAGCTTTGAGTGGTGTCATACGAAATGTTTCTTCAGACAAGCCGACGTTCAACTACGCCTCCTTTCGACATAAAAGTCAAGATACTTGCTATATCTGTAAGAAGAAAAGACATTTGGTTACAGAATGTCCAGATGAGACAAAATTCAAAATACCTGTTATCATTGTACAGAGAAATCACACTGGTCTCCAAAGTGCCCTAAAAACAACAGGAGCAGGAGGAGGGGGAGAGGGATTCCGAACAGGAGAACGAAAAGTTACCCTCCCCAAAGGAAGAATTCCGACACATTTAGAAAGGCAAGAGAAGAAAACTATACGAAAGTGAGGATAAAGAAAAGGAAAAACATGTTACAGTGAAAACATTTATTAAAAAAACACAACAAAAAAATCCCCAAAACAGAAAGAGTGAACAGTACAAGCCACTAATAGATCTCGGAAAGATTATTTTTCTTTGCCTCAACCACTGTGAAATGTTTCTCCTTGTATATTATTGTATATATGTATGTGTTTTATCACTCTATACATATAGGGAGTTTATCACTACTCCCCACTGAGGTTAACCCGGTGCATACTTATTCCTACCATAGGTGAAACGTTGTTACCAATCTTCAGTACCTTGACGTCAACACACCTCTCCACTTTCCATTGACACTAGACTGTCTCAATATTCCCCATGTTAAATTCTCCTTGACGCCAGATGTTCCCAGTGTGATTTTAAAAACCTTGACACCAGACGATCACAGAGGGTACGTTTCAATTGACGCCAGGGTATCCCCTATTATTACTCATAAAAGTAACCTCTTAATGATGAGCGTCCAGCGATGGCAGCTGTTAGTACGATTTTTGTAAGTCTTTGGTATGACTCGGCTGGGGATCGAACCCACGACCTCCTCCCGCATCCGAGACAGGCGCACTATTCACTAGATCACTGGAGTGGTCTGAAAAGATTGAAAAGAAAGACTTGAGATAAATATTACTTCAACTCGTTTCGTAATATTCCAACATAAAATTAAAAAAATCTACTAAGACGTTGAAATTGTAGATTCGAAACTTGTGACGCAGCATCCTTCAGGATGAATCCCATTAAGCAGAAATACTGGAGAAGAGAAATTTCATATTTGATTTAGAATGATTTTATATAAATAAGTAAAAATAACTGGACATCACCATGCATTCTTGTGACTAAACCGGATAATACTTTCCATATGTGTAATGACAACAGAAAAGTAAACAGTGTCACCAAAACGGATTCATTTCCAGTATCAAGAAAAGCTTAATGCATCGACAAAATTGAAAATACAACATATGACACCAGGTTGGATCTATTAGAGTGATCTTGGCATCTGTAAGGAAAGAGCAACAACAACTTTTTTTATTTGTAACCCCAAAAGGACTTTTATCAATATGAAGTGATGCCATTAGGAATGAATAAATAATTCTTCACCATCATTCCAGCGTCTTTTACCCTTACTACGCCACTGTACAAATGAAAATACTCCCACACATGCAATGTGCGATGTTTTTAAACTCTGTATGGAAAAAGAGTTTCTATAAAGGTAAGAGTTACTTGTTACGATTGGTTTCGATATTTGATAATGGCAAGTCAAGCGTTATCTGCATATCGCCATTCTCATTTTGCGAAGAAAAAAAAACATTCTGGTGATTGCCAAAAAACAAAAATAGAAATGAAAACAAAAGAAAACAAAAGATACCATACAGTATACAATTATTTTGTCCGCATCAACGATTGGTGAAAAAGATGTTGGAAAGGACATTCTATGTTTAATTCGCTTTTTTAAATTTCAAAACGAAAATAAGTGTGCTAAACGATGATATTTTTTTAAAACAGAAGATGAACAAGATTGCATTTTAATTTGGCATCATAAAATTGACCAACTATATAACTTCGTTTGGAATATTAATGACAACTACGTATTCCAGAGACAACTATAGCATATGTTTATAAATGTAGGCATATATATATAATTTGTCTAATCTGCGAAACATTCAAAACTGTCTAACCGTTTGAAATATATTTTACCCCCACAAAAAAAATAAAAAAATCTACATTTAGATAAATTGGTGGAAAATATCTGTATCAGCTGAAACTACATCGATTATCTTGAGATTCGGCATATCATTTGTTTGTGAGGTCTGGTACTTAAGAAAATGTAATAAAGTGGAGGTACGGTTGACTCCTTAAGTTCCACTTGATATTAAGTGGTTAGAGTTACATCTGGTATTTAAAGTTATGAAACACCAAAATCCACTTCAATCCAGGAAACCCACTGAAATCCACCAAAATCAATACCAAATGTGCCTACGCTCTTATCTATAAATAACAACGATCTATGTACACATGTAAATTGCATGCTTATTGACATTGATTTAAATGAAATATAAACCTTCAAACCTATATTGTTCAAGGAAAACAAGCATGCAAACACTTCATAACAATAACAACAACAAAAAACAACAACCCAAAACAAACTTGTTTACTTCTGGCCAATGCTGGTGGAATTGTCTCCCCTGGGAAAAACCCACTTCGAACTTTTCTTAGTGAAAGAAAATGGCGTCCGTGGCAACCACTTTAATTAACTTCAGAATCAAATATTGATATGTATTTGTTGTCTGGCATTTACGAGAATGCAATAAAGTGGAGGTAAGGTTGACTATTTTCATCCTGATTCAATATTTACTTAGTTTAATGCTTCATAGGGATAACTGAGTGTTGAGTTTGTATAAATAATTCAGTACAAAAAGGACGATGTAATGGTTTTATTTACGTCACTAATTTAAATAGATCTACTTAGTTCTCATCACTAATTTTAAGATGGAATAATATCAAAAGTTAAAAAAGGATAAGAATCAAGAAAAAATATATAATGGACTTGATACTATTGACGTCCGTCCGTCTGTTTATACCTTCATCCATGTTCCGTCTTACTTCTGGCTTACAACATAAGGCAGAGTTGTGTATCTTTATTTATTTATTTTTGTGTGTTTGTTTCTGGTGTATGTTGTTGAGCTTGTCACTTTCAGAAAAGTGCTATCAGAACTATAAATCACTTATGGCAATCAATCAAAGATTAGTTCTGCAGAGAGAGAGAGAGAGAGAGAGAGAGAGAGAGAGAGAGAGAGAGAGAGAGAAAGAGAGAGAGTTGAATCCATCGAAACATCTCCCTTTAATCAGCGGTATTCTATTTTCAACAGCCAATTTAATTTTTCCTGCCAAATTTGTAATTGTCCTGTTCATAATTTTCACCTAGTTATAGTACAGAAGGTGGTTTCTAACCCAAATAATCAAATGTTTAAAAAACAAATACAAATTTTCACGATTCTATTTTCTGAATACCCCAACCACCATACTCCGAAAATTGTGTAGTGGTGATTCGAGTTAATATTTATGATAATGGAACTTTCTTCATAAAATACTAGTCGTCATGACAAATAGGGTCTTTGAAATAGAAACACGTATTTACTATTAGTATTACCGCAGACAAAGAACAAATATGTTTTGAAAACGAATACGTTTAACATCATAGTAGGATAATTTTGTTCAATTTGAGTAAACAAACTTAGTATTTGTGTATACCTGGGAAAACAAATGTTCATTCTATTGAAACTGGGCTTTTCATTCATAAGCCTAATTTACTACTGGCGAGATCCATTGGTGTTTAACTAATATTTATTCCTCGAGTTCTGTACAATGCGAGCACTTCAACTAATCTAGTTCTTCAACGATCAGAAAGCGGATCATCATAAAAACGTCATCATCATCAACTTAACTTGTCCACTAACTGAAGAGTATATCTTGATTCGTTGAAGATCAATCGTCAACTTTATGTAATTTCCATGACTGATTGGATCATGAAAATTACATAACTTTCCAGATAATATTTTTGTCAGATTGTCAAGCAACTTGAAATACTGACTGTTATTACTTGGATACGAGAAAGCTTTAACTTCTCAAAACCTCCCATAAAACATACTTGACTGACATCATCATTAAATGTAATGGTAAGTGGTTTATTGTTGATAAGTATTTTGTTTTATCTTACTCTGTTTGTTTTCTGTTACAGTCAACGTGTCCATGTACCAATCTTAAGATAAATTTATATTTGTTTTACTAGTGATATTGTGATCGCACTCATGACACAATCATCCTTATAACCGTCATCATACTGTCAATCACATGATATTTTCCGACCAGGAGGTCATCCATATCGAGGTTAACTCAACATAGATACGATCGTTTTTCTCTGGCAGTGTATTTTAAGTATCGATTGCGGCTTAACAAGCCGATTTCCTTGTTCCAAAAAGAGTTTAAATTGTGTTACATGCGGCTGTCAGTATTACACCTACTCCTTATATTGTCATCACACACACGCACTTAGCGCTGCTGTACTTGACACAATACCCGACCTCATTAGGATAACTGGACTGCTGAAATACTGGCAAGTTTATTATGCACCGAAGGTTCTGGTGCTAGTATTTGTAGTATTGAATTAGGCCGATAAAATGGCCCTTCAACCGTGATGATATTGATATTGGGGTTAGGGGCTGATTTCACCTATTCATTACAAGCTGCAGCTACCGTCGGCTCACGGGTTTTTTGGTTATATGAATTTCCTCAGCAAATAATGCTTTGTGACTTGTAAATCAACCTGGAATATCACAGCAGTCTGTCCTGTATCCATTTTGAATTTCGCGCTTGATATGACTGTCACCTACTACTGGTATGTGTCTAACGTGTAAGCGTGTTTGTTCAAGAATGATTTGGATACAGCAAAATTGCTCATTTTATGAACAAGTGACATCATACCCACAACATCGTCCATAAGAACACAGATTTGAGGGATTGATTTAGCTGACTAGCATTGAATAAGCTAATCTTTTTCATGATCTAGAAGAGCCTCAGACACGTTGTTTATATCTATGACTCTGATACGTGGTTGGTTGAAATAAATTACTTGTCGTTTCAATATCATAAAGAGCCTCAGCCACCTAAAAATCTATTACATGTTTTTTTCTTTGGAAGAGCCTGTGACTTGTGGTATAAATATATTACTTGTTTTTTCATTATCTGCCACCGCATCTGACTCGTCTATGGAATGTAATACTTGTCGTTTCATTATATGGAACAGACTGTGACGGGTGGTTGAAATCTATCAGTTGTCGTTTTATTATGAAAATATGTTAGTAAAGGTGATAAAATGGCAAAGAATATTTTCAACGTTTATAGCACATAGTAATATTGATACAATGTGTGGTATGAATCTCTTATTGCAATATGCATACTGTATTGCCTTTCCCTAACAACAATTATGAATCTTTTATTGATACAAACATAGAGTATTACCTTGGCCTAAAAACAATTATGAATCTCTTACTGATATATGCATGCAGTTTTGCCTTGGCAGCTGATATTATCATCTATTATAAGTCTTGCATGTGACTTGGACTGGTGTCTAACACGTGACCTTCCGAATCTGAGTCGAACACTCGAAATAGAATAGTGATACTTGATAAGGAACATCAAGAAATTGAAAAACATAAATGTGTATATGTGAATAAATTGAAAAGTGGCTTAATTTTTTCACTACAGTGAACAAGATATTTACAGGGATATTCCATTGCTCAAGTTGACAATGAAAACTGAAATGTTATGCATTCTACCAAAATGTCATATTGGTACATTTTCTTGGTATTTTAAGTTGGAATGAGCCATGTTGGATGTCATATGGACGTCATCATAGGTGTATCGTCCATCAATTTTTATATCACTCCAACTTTCTCATATCCATACAATTAATGGTGGACACTGTCCATCAAATACAGCCAATATAATATGTAATTGATTTAATTTTTCTCAATTATAAGTCTAATATTATTAAACAACTTCGATCATTATGATAAAATTACCATACATTTAAAATGGAGGGTAAATATGAGGATGGTTACCACGGAGTCACATAAAGGTCTGTGTCACCCATAAGACACTGACAACCAACTCATTTATCATACATATTAATGTAAATATCCTATACAATTAACGCATTTTTTTGCTATTACTGCATCTAGATAATATCTATTTAGTGAGTACACATATGATGGTCGAGTCCTTTTATTTACAAGATAGAATACACGTATATGAAACGAGTTTGAGTAAAAGAATTCAGCCTAAATGAAACTAGTAACTTAATAGCAGTACATGTACTGTAGACACGTACTTTCTTTATAGCCAATATGTTGCATGCATGATATCATTTTATTGACCAAAAGCATCCATTTGTTATTTATTTAAAAGTCATCTACTAGAAATAAAAAATGCCACCAGAAGCAGAGTTGTATAGACCTGGCAAATAATTAGATGTGATCATATGATATATCTTCTTGCTGTGGTTACATATATTTATTTTGCTCATAAAATATTAAAACTGTCATTGTAATTAAAATCTTTGTGTATTTGATCCCCAAATCTATGCAATCCCCAGCAATCACAGAAACAAACACTGTAACTGTTGCCTTTATGTTCACTTTATGGACAATACTATAGCTTCTTATGCAGATCAAGAATGTTATATCTCCAGAACCAATATTGACTGCGCTCCATTCAACCTTCTTGCTGATGGTCACATTGGGAACAAGAAAAAATATCCATGGCAAATCTCCCAAATTGCAAATACATCTTAGTAGTCCTTTTAATTAAATGTGTTAAGTCTTTTCCCACCAAACGTTTCTCCTATTGATCATGCCCAAGAGTGTCTAAACGTCTCTCCTATTGATCATGCCCAAGAGTGTCTAAACGTTTCTCCTATTGATCATGGCCAAGAGTGTCTAAGCCTAAACATGTGTCCTCCTAAGTATTATATATATATATATATATATATATATATATATATATATATATATATATATATATATATATATATATATATATATATATATATATATATATATATATATATATACCCGACATTTTATACCCAAAATCATAACAAACTCATAGATGGTTGGGGAGTTTCCACATAGTGGTTTAGGTAGAGAAGCAGTTATAGATACAGACCGCCAGATGCACTACGGACATGCATGAACAAAGCATATTACAAAATTATTATCCCTGACACATTTTTAATAAAGAATTGGAATAAAATAATCTCCAATACAACGATTTACAAATCGACGTTCCACGACTCCAGGTACAAGATCAAATTTAGCTTGGGTAAGCTCAAGATTCCAAGTCAATTTCCTAAGTTTAAGTCCCAACAATTGAGCTGGGAAGCGTTAGTGCTCAATTCTGAATGTTCAAGTACTTAATTACTGCTTGTAATCAATGTTCATGTCACTTGCAGGATAATGTAAATATTTGCTAATTGAAGCCACTTTCGAGAATGAAAAACAGGAAATTTACAGGAAAACGTCGACAGGCTATTAGAACATTGCATCACTGGTGATATAAATACTGCAGGTACATCCAAGGGAAAACGTACACAAACCATTACAACGAACCATATTATTGTGGGTTCCTTAGTTTAATTTCACTTACAAATTTCATACAATCCAAATTACTTTCTTGTTTCACTCCAGATGTCTGAGTATTTGGTCTATTTTGTACCTTATGGATGAAAGGGGAGGTGGATACAGAAAGCAGAAAGGATTGCGATGAAATGGTGTAAACAAACTGGGATTATTAATACATGTATTTTTTATTCTGCTATATCATTAATGGGTACATAGGACAAATGCAACAATGATCCATATTCCAGAGAAGCCAAGTTTTAATATATATATGGTATTCTCACACCAACACACACACACCGACACACGCACACACAGAGAAATTTAATTTACATTTGTTTAGCAGATTATTAGCAAATATACAAATTAATGATTTGTGCTCCATGAAACCTATCGTTTTATCTTGTTATAATCATATGACCAAGTTGATAAGAAGGTTGGAGTATAAAAATATCGAATGTAGTGGTTGTCATGAATTCTACCCTACCCCAACACCGAAAACACCCTCCATGTGTACTTAGATAAGTCAAAAGGAATGGATGGATTGGGATAATTTGTTGGTTATTACTGGGTATAACTTTTCACTGCAGTGTTATCTGGTTTGGCAAATGTGCTTTCTCACCCCCAAATTTAGTTAACATCATTTGTTGGCAGTGTTTCATTTTATAACAGAGGAGATTGGACCTTTCAAAATCAAATTTGTATTTAAAAATTCGGATGGCCACGTTTATTTCTATGTAAAACCCATCCTAGCCGGATAGCGTAACTTCTGTACATATCAGTAATTTTAATCTCTATCCAGCAATTCATCATACGTTAGTAAGTCAAATTACTCTCACATAGGCTAAGTGCCATATATTGAAAGCGTGTAATGTGTTCATTTGTTTTTAGAAAGGTCCAACTGTTTACCTTGAACAATTTATCTACTGGGAATTATTTCCCTTGGGGAAAAACACATTCCTAAAATTAGCTTTGTCTTTCGAGACCAGCATAGCCCAAATCAGTTTCATTGTCATGTATGTGCGGTCTGGTATCTATTAAAATGTGACAAATCGGAAGTAAGGTTGACTTGTTATATTTTGATTTGATATAAAGTGATATCCATGCTAAAAGTTTAATTTGAGTCACAGGTGCTAGTATCGCTGCTCACAATATAATCTATCATTTATGCAAGTACACTATTTAATACAGAGCATATGACTGACTGATACGTAAGTTGGAAGCAGCAATAAGTGACTCTGTCATTTAAGTGTAATTGTTTTACATGCATAAAGATAATACTCATACACCATAGTAATGCGATAATTATTCATTTCCTACACGCACATGCACATATGTACATCCACCCCATATATATATATATATATATATATATATATATATATATATATATATATATATATATATATATATATATATATATATATATATATATATATTAATTGTGAGGCGAGTCCTCTACAGACTTAGACAATTTCACCTCAATGGACAAAACTTCCATCCATGATCAAATCAGTATCTCTTATATACTTCTGCAAAGTTTTAAGGAATTTCACCCATAAATAAAACAGCTACAGACTTCTAGCTGACACCACTGAAACACAAAAACAAGACAATTCCAAATGGCCGCATGTCAAAAATGCTCAAAACTAAAACTTTAATTGTGAGTTTGTTTATCAAGATAATCACTTCAAATTAACCGTACTTAGTTTTTAGTTCTAACACCAATCTGGAAATTACTAGAAATTGAACTTGACTGAAACTTTCTTAGAAAATGTAATTTTAAAAAATGATACATATTTTTATAACAAAATTTAAATTTTAATAAAAATACAAAGCCAAAAGCTAACAAAGTTTGTTCCATGGCAAAGTCTCTTCATTTCTTTATTATAAACATCAATGGTTTTCCTTATCAGTTGTGATGCAATAAAACCAGGGTCTGTCAATCAAATGTAACACCTTAAATCGGAAATCATCAAAACAAGGTAGCTAGGGGTACTTAACATGTATATGACAATATTTACAGCCATGAAGGGGAGGAACCCTTATGGTAGGTTTCCAATCAGATTGAAGAGTTGGTGCAGATCTCTGAAACCTAGCAAGCTTGGGTTTTCCATGTTATAAAACTGAGTGAAAGAGGATACTTCTTGTAGTTTACATACAGTTATTGCAACTGAAACAATGAAGGGGTACAAGAAGAGGAAGACAAGTATTTTTAAACCTGGAAATATTCCACATAACAATGGAGTCAGATATCTGACTGATGATACTCTACCAATTTCCAGTGCTGCATCAGTTCCAGTGACCAGAAGAATGGAAGCAGACAAGTTCTCTCTCATAGCAGTGACAAAGCTCAGTCAGCTCAGGTTCCAGATTGTAATACCAAATTGGGGTCTGCAAAAATTCTACAAGCATCATCCAAATCAAAACTGGACCTGAAAAAGATAGAATTAAATGAGTACGATGGAACACGTATGATATGCATGAAAAAAAATGTTGACATGTGGAATGATATCATCCATCGCCATGGTCATCAAATCAATATATGTGACAAGCCTGAGTTCCAAATTGCTAATGAAAGAAAATGGGGACTTGCTTGGAAGCAGACTATGATGTGTAAAAACTGCAGTTTTAAGTCACCAGAGTATAAGTTGTATGAGGAGATAAAAACAGATAAGCCTGGGCCAAATCCTGCTGCTGTTGATATGATGTTTCAAGCTGGACTACAAGATACCCATATGGACAACACCAGAGCTAAATACTTGCTTGAAGCCACTGACATTGCACCACCAAGCAGATCATCTATGCAAAGAGCCTCCAACAATGTAGGCAAAGCAACTGTTCAGCTCAATGAAATTTTGATATGAAAAACAAACTTAAACTAGTTAGACAGGTTAATGTCATTCGTGGTGTTCAGCATCCTGAACAAATAAATGCTGCTTTTGATGCCAGATATAATGCCTTTAGCTTTGGACATGAAAAGAAACCTGGCCAAAGTTCATCACAAGCTGTTGGAACTGCATGTGATACTGTTACAGAGAAGCAGTACATTGTTTGATTCCATTATATAATTTACTGATTACAAACCATAACTACTGCCATTTCAACCACAACACTAATATCAACCGCTGAATTTTAATATGGACTATGTTACTCCATGCCAGGGACAGTCATTCAGGTTGGACCTAAATTGACCACTAACGACCCAATCATGGTTCAAATTCACTAAAACTCGGCTCTGTGACGTTTGCTTCTACTAATTGGCTAATTATTTCGGGCTAGTAATATTTCCATGGCGCCGAAGACACAAATAAATCTAAGAATTGCTTAAAAACGGGGTGCTGTCAAATATAATACTCCAATATATATATATATATATATATATATATATATATATATATATATATATATATATATATATATATATATATATATATATATATATATTGTCTTTTTAAAATAGCCATAATAAGCAATCTATATGTAAGGTCTTTTTAAAATAGCCATTATAACCAATATATATATATATATATATATATATATATATATATATATATATATATATATATATATATATATATATTGTCTTTTTAAAATAGCCATAATAAGCAATCTATATGTAAGGTCTTTTTAAAATAGCCATTATAACCAATATATATATATATGTATGTATATATATATATATATATATATATATATATATATATATATATATATATATATATATATATATATATATATATATATATGTGTGTGTGTGTGTGTGTGTGTGTGTGTGTATGTGTAATGTCTTTTTAAAATAGCCATTATATTTTATTGTGTCAAACTAATGCTGAACAGTGTGCACATACCACCATTATAAGATGGGTTTCTGTTGTTTCTTAGTGAAAGTTGTTGTTGGTAAAAAAAAAAAACTCTAAACCATATTAAACTAAATTCTGAGAAGAAATGCATTATTTTGCGTGTTAAGAACCTCAACCAGACACATTGTATCTTGAGTGTTAACTCAATTAGACACACTTCATCTGAGTTGTAACAATCTCAGACGCATTATCTTTAGTTTTAAGAATCTCTATCATATGCGAGTTAATCTCATTTACATGCATTGATGTTGGTCATCATATATCTTGATGATACCGACAAAAATATCAAATTGATTTAAAATGTCTTTAGAATATTATAAATGTAGTAATCAGTTGCTAAATGAACAGTGGATGAAAGACAAACGCAGGGCCATCACAAAAACTGATACGACATTATGACAAGATGATCTATTGACGATCACATTACGGCAATAGAAGACAAGTTTCATGGTCTCACAGTTAACAGTAACTGTGTAAATAATGAGAAAAAATACATCATCTCGCATATATGAACCACTGGCACAAATTAACACACGGAAAGGTGAAACTCACAAATCTCTTATTAAAGAAAATTCATAATAATTCTACATTTCAAATACATCAGAGTGATTGGTGCAAAATGTTCACTAATGAAACATACATTAATAAACCACATTTCAAGATCCGAATAGGAAATGAATTTTTAGATTAGCTATTGCTAGCATTTTAGAAATGGTAACAAATTTAGCCAGTCTAACCAAAACATGGATTTTTCCAAAAGGATAAAATGGTGTAAAGTTTACTTTGATTTCAAGACATCTGGCAATAGAGATGATGTTGGTAACTCTAACTTCCTTTCCATACATTACATAAATTGTTTGAAAAAATGTATAACCGATTTTACACTGCTGTGTCCAGAAGAATCCAGTTTCTGACAGAATCATTCAAGGAAAAATTGCACATCTTCCTTAATTCTCCTAATGGTTCAAACAGTTATATGTCCTGGTTATGGTAAACAAAAAGTATACGCACTAGTATTTACAACGGTGAATGAAACTAACTAAACTATATATGGGGTCATTAAGACTGAATTCTTCCAATTTAGGTATTTTAGCTATTAATCAATGAATAAATTAAAAAGCAGAATATCTTCAAATATTTTATATGCTGCTGATACAATATTAACATACAATAACAACTCCAGACATGGACATTATTGTATCTATATTTATTGCTTTCAAAGTAACAGAATGATTATCAATATTAATTAAAATGGATTAATACTGATCTCAACTCATCCATCTACAATTGAGATAAAATCTGGAAGGTTACATTTAAAATGAAAACACACAATTCTATAGATGGTTAGTGGTGGCAGAATATGGCATCTAAATTCTGTCCAAAAACATTAAACTTGGTATAAACGGAAAAAGTTTCCCGACCCGTCTATCCATATTTACTTATCTAAGTATAGCTGAAGATTTGTTTCGGTGTTTTGGAGAGGGGTTGATAGAGAATGACACAACTATTATCACATAATTTACTGATTTACAATTGATTTTAAGAGGCAAATGCGATCGATTCATACTCCAGTCTTCTATTAGCCTCAGGCATGTGCTCGTCAGCTAAATGGAATGTAAAAAAGAGAAAATATTTTGTCTTTGGCGCAAGTCATTATTTGTATATCTGCTACTAATCAGCAACACAAGTATAACTTAGATTTGGTTATTACAATTAGATCATAAATGAATGTGGCTATATATATATATATATATATATATATATATATATATATATATATATATATATATATATATATATATATATATATATATATATATATATATATATATATATATATATATATATATCTATGAGAGTGTAGACCCTAAGGCAGCTTTACTACATCCACCTCTTTCAACTCCTTGGTCTGGAGAGGGATTGGCTCCGCTGAACGACTTTTGCCCAAGACACACTGCTAATGTTGGAACAATCTGAAGCTACCATACCAGATCAGTCGTCGTCTGAATTATCAAGGACCACGGCTGCCATTGTCCACCAGGGCGGAGATGATGAGTGTGCTATGGGTACTTTGCATCAGATCAGAGTGAGTTATAGCATCGCCATCGCTACCTGGAATATTATAACTCTGGCACAAATTGGAAGACTACAAGAGTAGACACATGAGATGGAACAGTAGACCGGGCACATTCTGGAACAATGTGAAGTCAGCTGGCATACATTCTTCTATAGACAAGTTCGTACATTTAGTAAGCTTCCTTGTAAACAAATTCATTAAGTTGTAGGTACTTGAATGTCGCCCTATAGCTAGCGGAATCATCTCCATTCTGACGCAACTGGCGATTGGATAGTGTTCTATCCTAATGATTTTTTAGGTTATTTATTTAGATTTTAAAAATGAAATAGCTACATGTATACCCTATACAGAAAAGCACTGACAAGACAACCAAAGTACGGTTAGTGAACAGATATGGGCTGTGAGAGAGAGAGAGAGAGAGAGAGAGAGAGAGAGAGAGAGAGAGAGAGCAGGAGGAGGTGGAAAAGGATTACGTCAACTCTAGCCTGTCACGAACGTTAAAGTTTGAAGAAATAGCAATCAACCAGGTTATGCTGCCATTGTGGGTAATTAATTAGATGGCTCACTTGAATATATTTATGCAATCTTTCAGATCGGTATAAATATAACCGATAATTGTGTTCTGTTATAAACTTAGTAATTATTTCTAAGAGACATGAATCCTTCAAATGCCATATTCATGTTGGTGTTGTTTGAATAATTGATTTTATTTTACATACTGTGACCGTGTTGTTATAGTATATTTGTATTGATTCGATTTCCATTTATTCCACTTATATATATCATATTTTATTTTATTATTTACTAGATCTGGGCAATACAAAAGTAGCAAATTATCTTCTAGATAGCAATAACCCCCAGTACCACTAACAAATACTCACATCTTTATGAACGTCAGTGATTTGGACTTTTTATTAATACTGCTGTCGTGTTTTTTCCACCTGTGAATTTCAATGATGAATTAACTTGCGTTTGTATGGACAAATTCTTTAACTCACAATCCCGTCCAGCAGCCTGAGAACATTAATTGTTTACAGTTGACGCGGAGACAGTTTCAAAGTTGAAAAATGACCACATGGCTCAGTTTGAGCGTTGAAGAAAATATCCAGACGACAATTTACAACTAATCCCCTTGTTAATTTTTAAACATTTAAAGGACCTCCGCGGTAAGGTTGTTCATCGAAAACGGGATGTTGGATAAATTGCAGACACGGGTCTGCAGACAGGCCGAATCATTGCATTTCATGTGTACGTAAATACAAACATACTAGGTTAATGGAAAAAAGTCAGTAATACTCCTATTAAGACTGACTAAATATAAATGCGTTTACATTGTCATAGTGTTCACACGATAGGTTAAATATGTTAAGGTGTCAGTGCAAGTAATTTATTTACGTTTATGTTGAATGTTACTTTGATTTATCTACGTCAAGTAAACATTGATAACTTAACATTTTACCCCTATATGAACAAGCTTTGTTTTCCAAGCAAAGGTTTAAAATTCAAGTCCTTTATGTTTTTCAAAAGTGAGTTAAGAGTTAAGTTGGTTCCGTTGGCACTAGGTCTTTCTTTATGTTCGTCTTTCTCGTATCATTTAGATACAATTAGAACTTTCTTTAACTTAACACTGAAAGGAATTTGTTTGTAAACATTATTTCAACTGGCTTCTTACATATGTCGTTATCAAGCATATTCTCGTTTGTTTGTTCTACTGTGTCTTGATTAGTACAAATAATCTGCGCATGGCTATTATTATGTGCGTGTGTGTGTGTGTGTGTGTGTGTGTGTGTGTGTGAGAGAGAAAGAGAGAGAGAGAGACAGAGAGAGAGAGAGAGAGAGAGAGAGAGAGAGAGAGAGAGAGAGAGAGAAGCAATAAAAAGATGCATATCGAAAATAAATAAACTGGAGATTCTTTGTTCAGTTGTAATTTGAATGTATTATACCTGTCTTCTTTGACCTTACAACTTAAACTGTATATATGTGTTGAATATGTGATGTGGACCGCCAGAATCGGTCTAGCAGAGATGCTTGTTTTGTCAAATAATATCATACACTTACAGTTCGATTGCGGTCAATAAGTCTGGCAGTAAAAGTCTCACTATCCTCGGGTAACCAGACACTTATAGATGTCCCTGAGCTATGTTTGCATGCGTGCGTGTTTGCGTGTGCATGCTTGAGCGCTCGGCGGAAAACATACACGCATGAATGCATGGACATTTTTCTTATGCAAGAAGTCCATATTGAGGCACACAAAACATATGGACATTCTTCTCTCCATAAACGTTTCCTGCTTAGTGGTTCATTCAAACTTCAGAATAAAAGTGGTTTTAGGTTCAGTTACTATATGTTTACGTGTTTACATGCAGACAAATGCTACTATGTCAACCTCAAGTGACCAGCTAATGAATACTAGTTTTCTTATTTGATGAAGTTTAAAACAAAATGTAGTTTATCCATTCACGGACGAGGCTACTCTTAGAATTAGCCGAATAGGAGGAATCGACGGTTTTGGAATGGACATTCATTACAAGCAGACAAATATATCGAAAATGTAGGGTTTAAGTAAACCTTATGACTGGCTGTGCTGGCAACATCTTCCAATGTTTCCACCTTTTTCTCGTCACGATAGATCTTAAAATTAACATCGATCAAAGTATTGACCTCTTCAAATCAGCCCTGCACAGGACTGAAATGTAAATATCGAGAGCTTTGATAATAATTACACTTTTAACAACAATGTCCAACTCTCCTAGTTATAGGCCATTTTGTCAAGGTGAGTAATGTACTTGTTTACCTATTTTCTTTGAACCCAAATTGAATATTACTGGTAGCATCTAAACCTTAATCTATATCTAAAGGGATGGTGGTGGTGATAGCGCCTTGCTTGCCGGGTATAGTTATTTTAATCTATATTTCATATCCCATTCTTCGCTCAACATATATATCTGCATTTTAGTTTGCCTCTTCTTTCTCCTCGTTTTGCATTTAAATTTTTCTCCCTTCTCTCTATCAGAATATCGATTTCTCGCTCGTCTCTAATAACTCTCTTTTCCCGCCTTTGCATTTTCATTTACTCTTCCTTTACCGCTTTCTGAATTTGCACTGTGTTAATTTCAATTTAATCTGGTTATTGTACTGTAGTTCTTTAATTTCCTATCAAAAGACATACTTGCTAATCAAACCTCAAACTCAATAATCTAATAATATATTTTGCATACAATACTGAATCAATCTATTATTCATCTCCGGCTTTGAGAAATATTTCGACTCATAAATATATTAGGTCTGGTAAACTCGAACAATTCGTCTTTTGTCAAAACTATATCGATTCCTTGATTCGATTAAACAACGTTTTCCGCTTTAAATAACATTGTGAATACATGATAGGTTCATTTTTGATTTAACAGATATGTGAATAGAAAATCTTTACCAGCAACTAAGAAAATTCCGAAACCATGTAAATTTAGATTTCTACGATATGTTTTTAATATATCTGAAATGCTTAAAAGATATTTATATTTCGGACAATCCCACATTATCTTACGACCCTAAGGTCCTAAATATTTAACAGAATGGAGGTAAAACCAACAATATGAGTACAAGACTTTAAACCATTTATTTTCCTGGACTTCAAAGTATAAATTCAAATGACACTTACACCATTGGGAAATAAACTCCAAATAGTCAAATTTGCAAAGTCCAAAAGTATTGAACGTTCCAAATGAATTCAAATGTCCTGAATGTTTATACGTGCCAATAGCCTTGTATGTGCTGATGTGTTAATAGTCTTGATTATGATGATGTACAAATAGTCTTAAGTGTATTGAAGTACCAATTGGTTTTATTGTTTGTATATTTGCATGAGTTCTCACTTATCCAATAGTAGTTATTTGTGTCACAAAACCAGTGAGTATTTTGTACTTCCAACAAATAATTTAAATGAATGAGTTGTCATAAATTATATCTGAACACAACGGAAAATGATTCCAAAAACTTATATTATAAAATTTCACGTAATCTAAGTCGCAACATAAAGACATAGAAATCTTTAGATGTTCATTGTGTGTAATGTAACATTGCACATTTTCAACAAGTTCTGTTCTAGAACATTCTAAGCTCGCAAACATGGTTAGATTTTAAACTAAGGTCATTAGTGAGTAGCTTAAAAGACATTAAACAATCACATATATAAAATCCTCAACGTGACAAAAGTCGGGTACACAAAAGAAATTAAATAGAGGTAACACAGTTCAAAGATGTCCAGCTGTTTTTACGATGTTTGATTATTTCTTCGAAAAGTAACTTTATTCACCTTTGGTTGATATCCACTGGAAGAGGTATATCTCACGTAACGGTCTTCTAAATTTAGTTCGATCGGTAACCACTTTCCTTATCTTCAAAATAGAATACAGTTATGTGTATATGGTAAGCTATTTATCCAAATGTGATAAAGTAATTGTATGGATGACTCTTTCTATTTTCGTTTCTGATGAAATAGTTTACAGCTAAAATACCTTATGCAAGTGTTATAAATTATATCAATTGTACTAGCACATTATGATCGGATGAATGTATTCACTGTTAACACTAAACTGACACACGTGAATATATTATTCATTACAAAGTTTAAAGCAACAATTATACACTAATTCAGAGGCAATAGCAGAAGGATAGAAACATAGAAGATATTGCTGAATATTTTGATAATATTGACATACGTCAGTCCGTAAGCGCTTAGGTTACTTTAACGGTTGTCTGAGCTGCGTCACTTAGCCTTTTTTCTGTGTCAGGACTTGAGATATACCGCGACGGGTCACCACCATATAAACGGAATTGAACACGTCGTTATTTATTTGGATTTCTACCTTGATATTCAATGTAAATACCCGAAGTTATAGATAATGAGTATATATCTTGACACCCAGAAATGACACCCTGCCATCGCGTACTGAGCTAAACAACATGACCATGTGTTATCATAAAAAGGGATGATAATGGCCGCAATCGAAGGGGTATACACTATTACTCACTTGCTAGGCAAGCCAAATTTAGAACTGAGCTATATTTACTTCATATATAATTACTATATATATAAATAACGAGAGACAGCTACATAAATGAGTATAATGCCATAATTCATTCTATGTAGGAATCAAATCCATGCTGAGACTAACGATACATGTCTAATTAGTCTCGTGCACCAAAGTTGTAAATTGAAAGTCCTTTTGTCCAACGAACGCGTTTTGTGTCCATTACGACTAATTATCGGTGGGGATTCAGGACAGGTGTGTAGTACAGGACGAATTACTTGCATAGGGAGAATGATACACTGGTTGATATGTATTGCACATCATATAATCTGTTCATCTGTCTGGATGCTCATCCATTAGTTCAGAGTGTATGTGTGCGTCTCTAAACGTCTAGAGAAAACGATAAACACAGGTATAGGAAAAATATTAAATACAGGTGTATATGACTGCGTATAATCTAATATAATGCTTATATATCGCGACCTAAAACTATATTATGTCGGCAATGAATGTTGTGGACTTTCGGGCCAAGAGAGAAATGTATAAAGTCAGATATAGTTTTTACTCCCTTGCCCCTTAGTCCGTAAATAACACTAGTGAACGTTCCCTGTATTTGACAATTTGAGATTTCTTGATTCAATAAAATTTCGACAAGACGCCTTTTGTATATGTCGTCATTAACGTACTTCATATCAGTACTATTATCGCGGTATCACGCATGCATTGTATGGCTACTTAGACATACAGTGTGGTAAGACTTAACTAAATATGACGATAAGACATTTATTGTATGGATTCTTAACCATACATGATTATACGACATATTATTCATATGACTACTTAAATGTACATGATGCTGAGATATATTTATTGTATTGATCCTTAAGTATGCATGATCTATATATATATAATTTTTGCATGGCTTCTTAAGAATACATGATATAAAGACCTATTTATTGTATGGCTTCTTAATTATATTTGAATGATACGAAGTATCCTAATAGTCTATCTCCGCTACGATGATTTGTGTAGTTTGTATGTTTGATAATCCCAATATTTTCGTAACAGATACAGTTGCTTACATTTCATAGAGTCCGTTCTCTCTTCCTCTAACATAAGTGATGTAAAGAAGGTACTAAATAGAAGACTGCATCCACAAAAAATGTATCTAAATTGTAACTAATTAATGCATTGAAAAATATGTATCTAAGTTGTGTTTAGTGAATGAGTTTAACGGGATGTGTTTTAAATTGTGGTTAGTGAAAGAATTGTACTAGACGTGTCTAAATCATAGTTTGTGAATGTATTAAACGAGATGTATACTAAATTGTGGTTAGTGAATGTGGCAAGTGTATGAATTGACCACGATCTATTTGAGTTGTGTATCTTGTATGTATTTAACGAGATATGTCCAAATTGTGGTTAGTGTATGTATTGAACGTGGTGTGTATAAAATGTGGCTAGTGTATGCACTGTATGTGAGTTGTGTATTATGTATGTTATAGATTTCACTTTTATGAGGAACAGCAATGTCTACTATTGAGTTAAAATTAGTGCATACTTTTTATTTTGTAATTACAATTTCATTTTTTTTCTTCATTTCGTCTAGTAACCAGTCCCTGTCGTTGTCGTGATCCACAAGGGTGGCATTCCAAATTTTAGAAGGTTTACTGCCGATAGGTCTTATCTTATCATTAGGCGTCCTGTGTAATAATGTGTAAACATCACGCACTAGACTTGCATTATCATTTACGTACACACCCTGTGAATTTATCTATTTAAGGCAGGACATCATAGTACAAGCTGTATTCCAACATTGGAAATGAAGACATTTCTCTTTAAAGTTGAGTTAATACGTAAACAAAAACCATTGAGTTTATGGGGTAGGATTTAAATGCATGCATTGCTATCTATCTATCTATCTATCTATCTATCTATCTATCTATCTATCTATCTATCTATCTATCTATCTATCTATCTATCTATATATATATATATATATATATATATATATATATATATATATATATATATATATATATATATATATATATATATATATATATATATAATTTAATCAAATATGTGTTTGTAAGTTTTAATTATATCGTTTCATTACCTGGCATTGCAATGTAACTTTATTTAATGGAAAATAGTTTTATTTTCAACGTAACCAACTTATAAAAACATTGCATCTAATTATACCTAATTACTGACCCTATTTAGATCCGGTGACAGTTTGCGGTAAACAACATTTTATAATTTGTTTTAAAAACATTCTCAGAGTAAGATTCATAATGTGGTACTGACGGCATACTATGAGCACGTGCAAAATAACATGTAACAATTGTTGCAAACTCTGAATTTCCCAGAGTATTCACCCCCATCCGGGCATCTGTTTGCCTTCGTGTTTTATTTATTACTGATGTTCTAAAAAAAAACAATATTTATTCTTGCCTTTGCACTTGTGTTTTAGGTTGCGACCAGTTTTGGGGTAATTATTTTATTTTCTTCAAATGATTTTGATTTTAATATCGTTTTCTCTGGAAATACTAGGGGCTTAACGTAATTATTTGTCAAAGATTTTTATCGAAATTTATACAGAATAAAAGCACTGGAATATTATTGCATGTGTGTAACTTTTTACACATCAGTACCAAACTGACCATAAACATACGTCATCGCCTTGCATTTAAATTTCATCAGGATTCGAACTCGGTTTCATTGGGACTTTTTCTTACTAAGACTTCTATTTTTTTTATTCTTGGATTAGTTTTGGATTTGATTTGTAAAGCCGTGAATTCCTTTTCTCGATTATACCTTGTTTGCCTAGGGTAACAGCTTATGTTCTTGTTTTATTAATTTTCTTTCTTGTTTTTTGTTTTGTTGTTGTTGTAAGAGCCTAAACACGTAAATATATATATTTGACTCATTGTGAAGAGAGAGAGAGAGAGAGAGAGAGAGAGAGAGAGAGAGAGAGAGAGAGAGAGAGAGAGAGAGAGAGAGAAGAAGAAGAAGAAGAAGAAGAAGAAGAAGTAGTAGAGAAGAGGGAGAATTAGAAATTACATATACCTAAATGTATTAATGTGTTTGAATAAAAAAAAACAAGCAAATATATCCCACATCTTACAAGAAGTAGTTTCACCAATAATATCGCTAAACAAGTTTAATCAATGCACTTATACAGCACGGTATTTTTCAAAATTAAAGTCTGTATTGTATGATGTCAACGTTATATAATAATTGCGTATTATTTATGTTGAAGAGACTACTATTTTCTGCATAAATAGCATCACATGCAACTAATTCTCCATCTGCAATCTTCACATAACGCTCCCGTAAGTTCCCCATAGTTTTAGTAATCGAATTTCTTTTAAAAATGTTGTATAAGGTGAGATGGTATTATTTAAAGTAACAAGAAAATCAACAGTAGCAGCCATAATTTGAGCAACTCAAGTTCGGCCCAATGTTGTATAATTGAAGAGGCACGTGCGAGAAATGAAGAAATTATAGCTGGTAAAGCCGCTCAATGTCGTTATAATGCATTATTTATTGCTGCTTACCATGTGATACATTTCAACCCTTACTCTATGTAGTACTGTTTGACATTGTATTTGCCATTAGAGAGATGAAAATTAGCTTTCTATAACAATTACATTCTGATTTCCAATTGCTTAAACTATAAGCAGCCGTAAACCGTTGCAGACAACAACATCATCAATGCAGTTAAATTGTTTACTTCAAGCTGCTTTATACAGTTCTTTTTAACAATGTCATAATCCACCGCTCAAAGCAATTGGATATGTCGATCAAGCATTGTTGGTACCAGAAAAAATCTAACAATAAGCAGCCGGGTTTTGTGACATGTTGCCTATTAGTAGTGACAAACCTATAGGCACGGTTTGTTCAGGAAATAATGAAATGACCATCCTTAATATCACTATATATATATATATATATATATATATATATATATCAGAATCGATATCTTACACAGTAGGTCTTGGGTACAAGTGTTATGTTGCTCAGTTAGTAACCTTAATACTATAGTAGTCTTACATTCAAGACTTACAATCTAATTTCTAAAACAGTATTGCAGACAGTGATTCTAAAATTAAATTCGTTATTGACCAATTAACGATATCTTCAATTTCAATGCTACGGAATTCATGAACATCATCTAAAATTTTAAAAACTAGTCATAATAATACAGTAAATGTAAAAAAAACCTGTGCACTATTAGTTTTAATCTATAGCAAAAATGAAAAAGGAATGTCATGGTGGAAACAGTCATGTTACGTTTCTGATCAAGTATGCCTTCCTTACACACGGAGGGCGAGTTCTCAATACATTTCCAAATTAAAGAGTCCTTTAACGATTACTTCTAAAAATCTCAGGGGCATATTATTGTGTAAATTTGCTAGTTTGTAATTGAACTCGTTACTATCACTGTGCTGTATACGTTTCGATATTGCACTCATATTAATGTGCCTTATACATGAGGAATCCTGGTCACTAAAACAATAGATACTGTAAAGGTATTATCTTACCCCATTTTGATCATGCACTGTTTTGACTTCAAGTCATAAACTTTCAGTTGTCAAGAGAATGAATGGCTGAATTACAAAAGGTTTGTTACATTTTTAAAAAATCCATTTTACTAATTATCCTTTTTGAATCAGAACAGATATTATCCAAGTCCTAGTATCTATTTTGAAGAGGCAAACCAACCTCTCCCTAAAACACTCAGCTACTAAACATGCGATGACAACGTGACAGACAACGTACACAACCATCGGTAACACTGTTTAGAATAATGTAAGGAATTCTCAAGTTCCATGAGGAGCTGCTGTAACCAATTTTTTGAGGTTATTTGTTACTCTAATATGCTACTAATTAAAAGAAACAACACTATTTATGATACATTTCATAGTTGCATCACCGTCTATTCCATTTTTTGTTTTCGGGAGGGGGTGCCTGAGTGGCCACATTTCCAAAATCGCTCATCAGTCCGGATCACTGCTGTCTCACCTCAGTCAGCATGGGCGCGAGCCTTAAGCTCAGCTAATGTGCGAACGTGAGAAAGCTTGCCTTTAATTTCTCTTCGGTCGGTAGTTCTTCCCGGAGTCATCAAATGTTCTTCCTTGACCAGTTATCCTTATCGCCATGCTGATAAATTGCATGATATTACATTGAACATATAATTTTCTGTAACTTTGATATCTACCATTAATTGAACTTCACGAGAAATGAGTTATAATGGATGCAGACTCACATTGCTCATTAATTTTGTTTCCAAAATCTATCCAAAAGTTAAATCTGATAACCATTGTTTTAAAGATATGTACTTCGCAATTGTATTATGTTATCACCATGATTCTCCACAATTGTATTATGTTATCACCATGATTCTCCACAATTGTATTATGTTATCATCATGATTCTCCACAATTGTATTATGTTATCACCATGATTCTCCACAATTGTATTATGTTATCACCATGATTCTCCACAATTGTATTATGTTATCACCATGATTCTCCACAATTGTATTATGTTATCACCATGATTCTCCACAATTGTATTATGTTATCACCATGATTCTCCACAATTGTATTATGTTATCACCATGATTCTCCACAATTGTATTATGTTATCACCATGATTCTCCACAATTGTATTATGTTATCACCATGATTCTCCACAATTGTATTATGTTATCACCATGATTGTCCACAATTGTATTATGTTATCACCATGATTGTCCACAATTGTATTATGTTATCACCATGATTGTCCACAATTGTATTATGTTATCACCATGATTGTCCACAATTGTATTATGTTATCACCATGATTGTCCACAATTGTATTATGTTATCACCATGATTGTCCACAATTGTATTATGTTATCACCATGATTGTCCACAATTGTATTATGTTATCACCATGATTGTCCACAATTGTATTATGTTATCACCATGATTGTCCACAATTGTATTATGTTATCACCATGATTGTCCACAATTGTATTATGTTATCACCATGATTCTCCACAATTGTATTATGTTATCACCATGATTCTCCACAATTGTATTATGTTATCACCATGATTCTCCACAATTGTATTATGTTATCACCATGATTCTCCACAATTGTTTTTGGCTTTTGAGACAAATTATCTCCAAGAATCAAATACTAAATATGCGATAAAAATGGGAAAATATTTAGGAATTATAAATGAATTTCAAGTCTCATTTTTCTCGTAAGTGTGAGTTTTATATGTACTACTGCTGTTACTGTAAAACATTTGTTTGTTATTGGAGCATATATTTCAGCGGTGGCACGGGGAGTAGTATACTTGTGTGAAAACTCAAAGTGCAACATATCTTACCTCTGGTAGATAAGGAGTCATGTATACAGATGACGTCACCAATATTTGTATGTGGGAACGAATTACCTACAGTTACCGAATAGGATGAACTATATGAACTATGTCAAAATAATGTCTCACGAAAAGAGACTCGCTCTTTAGTGTACGCCGCTACTGAAATCGTTGAAAGGGTACAAACAAGCGGGGATGTATATCTATCTGTAAATATGCTCATGAGTCAGACTTGACTATTAAACAGCTGGTGGTGTACAGTCAAAGATAAAGAAAAGATTGAAGTGATAGGACAGTCAGAAGAGTAATGACAGAAAAGGCAAAAATAAGCAAATGATTGATGTGTACATTTTCGTCCCTTGAGATTCAACCCAATCCGGCTACTGTAGCGGTAATGAGGTAAGGAACGTTCGAAGGTATCAGGTATTGAGACAGATATATACCATTTTCTTTTCCTTCTCTATCTGACTTATGTTTAAATTTTCTTTTTCCTTTTTGTTTCTATGAATAATAAGAAAATAAAACAAGAAAAAGCATAATATTCTTATGTACTACAATGCTCAGTTTTCGCTAGTACTCTCATAACAATCAAGTTGAAAAGAAATGGATAAGAGAGAGAGAGAGAGAGAGAGAGAGAGAGAGAGAGAGAGAGAGAGAGAGAGAGAGAGAGAGAGAGAGAGAGGAGAGAGAGAGATACAATACACCTTTAATTCACGCTTATGATATAAGTGTGAATTATTTGTGACATGGAGATGTAAGAATCAAGTTCTTCGTACATGGGCTTCTATCACTGCTTATCATTTAACGGTCAGTCATAATAATAGTTTATAGTATGTGTATGACTGATGGATAAATATAACAAATGATACGCGGACCTGTGTATCAAAGTCATTGGTGGAGCAGGATGCAATCAAGTTGTCATAGATGATAGCGAATGGAAGAAAATATATTTTAAAGAAAAGAATAAAAAACGTTATAATTAATAATCATGTGCACAATAGCAATTGACAATAATGACATTCGACAAATACATCTACTACAGCCAAGACATTATTGATCATGTGTCAACGATGATCGCCGATAAGATATAATTAACTTTACAAAACTTAGACAACTAAACAAAATACCACATTTCATCTTATTTTTATAATTAATGTGATCATCAATATCATACTATAATTAAGAGCTGAAATGTATAACATTATTTAGTTAGAATTATAATCTTCAGTTCTGTCATACATCAGCATTTCCACAAGAAAATGGTGACAAATTAAAGAAATGAATATGCGAATGAAGTAGGATTCACCAGTCTTAAATTATATTGATCTACACTAATACGTCCATTTTAAGTCATACTTGTCTTTATTTCAATGGAGGAAATATCCTATTTAAGCAGACAAATTCAATATATATATATATTTATATATATATATATATATATATATATATATATATATATATATATATATATATATATATATATATATATATATATATATATGTATATAAATATATACATATATATTTATATATATACATATATACACACATATAGATATATATATATATATATATATATATATATATATATATATATATACATATATATTTATATACACACACACATATATATATATATATATATATATATATATATATATATATATATATATAAAGACATGTCTTACAACAAAGTAGACATACCCAGATCTGCGATTGCAGAATACACCAGCAGATCTGAGCATGTGCAGTTTTAATGGAGCCATAAGTAGAACAAACAGGATATATCCTGTTTTTCTGGTGAGTTATGTGGCCGAATAGGATTTATATTCTTTGCAGTTTGACTTTACTTACAAATTAGTACATATGCTATGTATATCATTTCTACAAAAGCTTCAACCATGATTTGCTTTTACATGATTTATTGGTAGATCAGAGTCATGCCTGTAGGGTCTACTTATAACTTCTAGTAAATAGCGTATAGCTGGATGTGATTGCTTGATATGAAGTAGAGCCTATAACAGCTTGGAATGCACATAAATTAATCTGATAAAACACTTTTGACTTGACGCAGTCGTGGAGCTGTTTGTATTTGAATGCCTGATACTTGCCGATTTTATTGGTTGTCTGCTGATCCATGATTAGCATGCCATAGCTTGAGTCGGTGTTCTGTTGCTAAGACAGATTAAACATTGTCGGCTTCTTACCATTCGTGAAACCATATTTGTAATTTGTTGGGTCTATTATCATTGCCATTGTATATGACTTTGATTATGATGAAAAACACTGCATATTTGATCATACCTTTATATTTTGAAGGATTCATAACAAGGATGTAGAAATTAGGCAAAATCATACATAATACATGCTTTAATACATAATTTTCACGCACATGTTCTTGCACCTAATTACATAAGACTGTTTCCTGAAATAGTGTCTTTGCTAAGTTACAAAAACCAGTTGCGTCCACTTGGGACTCTTGTTTTCATGTTAAGTCCAATAATAGTGTCTGGAAACAAAACAATCACAGTTGTTGTGTTACGAAATCATATTTTGACTCTCCAGAACATGTGGCTGGGTTGGGTGGGTAAGTGGGTTGGTGGACTGGATCAGTAAAGATATGTTTAAAGTGTTCTACACTGTCTTGCCATCGAATAATACACCATACTATCTGGGTGTATTCATGATGTAAGGAATAATCAATAGAGAAAATATCATAGACTTTGAGCTGCTGGCACAATATACAGTGACATAATATGGCATGCGTTGCATGTAGTTAGATTTTAGTTAATCACAGGTATATATCATATGTACAATGTTTGCAATTATTAGAAAACATACAATGCCATCATTAAACGATAGATTATACCATTACGCAGCAAATCTCATTGTGTACCACGTAAAGTCTATCAGATAAATAATAATACTGAAACATACTGCCTACGTTTTAATTTGCTATTAATTCTACGTCTTCTTTATTATGTCCAACTTCAAACTACACGGACCTAGATCTACCGGAGCATATCAGATGATTATTAAATATGGAGTCTATGCAATTAATTTGGAGTAATTAGTAGAAGCAACAATATTGACCATGCTATGCTGGCATGTTATTGCTAATCATAGTATGTTTGTCTACAGTTGGCCTTACAAATGAATATACATGTCAACTATAATCATATTTTGTTGATAGAGGAATACGGAACAAACATTGATCACAGTGGCAGCGAAAACAAATCGTATATCTTTATTAAAGCAGATAATGTAGCATATGACCATTGAAGAAAATGAGTTATATGTAACTGAATCAATTACTTGGTTTTTTTTTAAACTTTGGTCTCTGGTAGCTCAGTGTATGGAATAGTCCACATGAACCGTCCTCATTGTTATACGAGACAACCAGTTGAGGTGACCATCATGGCCTGGGATGTGATACATGATGATGATCTACAGAATAATGTCTTTGACATAAAGAAGCATGTAGTTTATAACCATCAAATAGACATTGCTTTGTAAACACACACACACATGAGTACGTAACCAGCATTAGAGTGACACATGTCACAGAGCAGCATTTGGGTGACAGAATTACATCATGTTGTGTTATTAAACTGCAGCACGTATTTGTATATGAATTCATCAAATTAATGTATAATTCATATTATCAAGCTTAAACATTCATGTTTAAAACAGAAAATAATATTTATAAATGAAAACACACATGTGTCGCCTTTATTCCGAGTCGCCTTAATGTCTACACACAACTGTGATGGTCACAACAACCTTATGGCGACAGACACTTCACACACATATCGTGTCTAGTTCAGCATTAAGGCGACATTTTTTTCTAAGTGCAATATTGCTATTCCAAACAAAATATTAAACTAAAATTATATATTAAGATGATCATATTAATAAATGTATGCCTTTTACAACTGTAATACGTATGTTTATCCGCATCGCTATGGCGTTATAATCTTCACACACATATTCTGTCTAATCCAGTATTAAAGCGACAGTATTTGTATTTGTCCTATTGTTATACCAAACAAAACAAAGGAATACAATTACCGTATATTTTCAGATGATAAAAATCATAAATATATGCCTATAAAACTCAACGTCTGCTCATCCATTTCCAAACGTGTTTATGTTGATATTTTTTTAAAAATGTCATAAGCAGTTAATACACTATAAGACCGAAGCTGTACTATTGTTTTCAAACCATAATGTTTTTTTAACTCCTTCTAAAAGTGTGTGTTCATAAAAGTTTTTGTACCAATGAGTAGATGAAAACAATCCCCCTCCCATCCCATATATTAAAGTGTCCTCAGTTAGAAATATGTTTCAAATGAGCTAATAACCGGCATGTTTAATCGGGTTGATTAAAATATATTTTAGTGCAATATGTCCATTAATCACTAAACGCAATCAAATGTATTTATTTCATGTTATAAAAGTTTGCTCCAATATTTATCTCAGGCAGAATTAGCACATTTCTTGCAGTATCCCGCGTGATAATGAAAAGTGTCTACCGTTTATGAGCTGTATTTGTGTACATTCACATAGAAAATATAGCCAGTGCTCATACTTCTCCATCTCATTGCAAGTTACAACAGCACTTAAAAAGGTGAACAAAACAAGATTTTTAAAAAAATAGAGTGTCTATTGTTGGATTTTAACCCAATTCGATAATATGAGTAATGCCATATGTACGTATAGACCACTAACGTGTTTTTAAGGGGCCCCGAATGGCCGAGTGTATAGCGCTTTCCGTTAGGGATTACTGCCGTCTCACCTCTGTCTGCGTGGGTTCGAGTCTAAGATTCGGTTAATGTAGTTATGTGAGAAGGCTTGCCAGTAGCTTCTCGTGGGTCGGTGGTTCTTTCCGGGGTCTTTCCCATGTTCTTCCTCGACCAATAATACTTGCCGCAATGTATAGCCTATTGCGTGCTGAAAAATGGCGTTAAACCCTAAAAAAAACAACACAAACTTGCTTACAAATAGAATATGTAAATTTCTTGGTCAAAATATTCTCAATATATATATTGACGAGCTGTGAAAATTCGTATTCCAGTAGAGTGAATTATCAAGATTATTACGGTCTATAGTAAAATAAAGATATGATATTTTCTTGGTACAAGTGAATAAAAGATATATTTCATTAAGTGTATTTTAACAATTGACGAAGTAAAAAGTTCATTTCATATTGAATCGCGATTGTTTAAAACTCTTTTAATTTTCAGGTCAGCGTTATTAAATGCATCTAAAAGTTACCAATTCGTGTCACACGAAGTGCTTTAAAACGAATTAGGTACTTTTAGTTACATTTAATGACGCTGAAATTTGCCGAGTTACATATTCGACAAATTCGCTATGTGGAACGAACTATGAACTTTTCACAGGCGACATTAAATATATTGTTTATTTACTTATTCATTCAGACCAAGCAAATTTTATTTTAATTTATGCTCAGATGTATTGACTAGAAATGTTATAAGATTGATAGCAGATTTCTTACTGTATCCCATGAGCAGCACAGTTGGAGGGGCTTGGAAGTTGGGTTGGCCGAACTTTGTAAGTGGGTGCGAAGATTCACTCCCATAAGACCCCAATTATATATGTGGGCCCTGGTTGATTTATTATTTACCAAAATCCTCGTTTGCAAGATATAGCTGGTGTTTTGAACTCCATATGGGCTAGACCCATAAGTGGATTGGAGGAAAAGAGTTAAGACTAAAACTGGTTGGTCATCTGACCTTTGTTAAGCCTCCTCCAACACATCTGCCAAAGCCCCGATTCTACAATCGGGCCATGTAAAAAAATGGATTTATTTGTTGCCAAAAGCCAACACGAACCTTGTATATAAGCCTGGTTGGCAAGACCCATGTGTTTTTTTTTTTGGGGGGGGGGGTCTTTTGTTCCCCCTCCCTCATTTAATACATTTACTTTTTATTTTGAATTTCGAATTTCCGGCAAAGTCCGGTGTACTGTCTTAGTTTTTTTAAAATAAATTTTACCAAAAACTTAAAAAACTTATTGTTTTTAATAGCTATTATATTGTGTCGATCTTTGTCCTTTTTATATTTATTTCTTTTGAGAACGACTGTGTACGAGCGGGTCCGTACATTTATTAAATTTAAATTGTACGTTTACCGCCTCAACTTTGGTCGTCTCTATTTATTTATATTTAGGCTGAAACAGCATGGTTTTGAATAGTACTCACCAGCGACTTTTACCTTGTTTTCTTTCAGGGCATGCGTATTGGGAAAACGCTTCAATACTCCTATGCTACTCTATACTTATTGTAGTAGTGTGTTGTCTGCATCATGTTCCTCTGAATGGATATTTTTCCCCGACTCTTTTCACTCTTTCACGGGCCTGTCCACTTCGCGTAGCACCATGTGCTTTAGACCATTGACCTCCTCATCTCGTACTCTCCACTTAAGGTTCCCTGTGCCCCCCCCGTGTTACTACCCTAGTTACGTGTTCCAATAATTATGATTTGCCCTCATAGTTTCCAATATATACTCAGTGATTTTGTATACTAATTTCTTGCTAAAGTTTCCGTCTAAATATAGTATGCATTTTGTTTGTATAATTGAGTTGTTATTATTTGTAGTGTTATGTCAACTCTTTTCTTTCTATTCTTATCACATTCAACCATGAAATTTTTTGTTTTTTTGAAATGTGTGAATTTTTACACAGTGGACATTTGGGCAATACTCAGATCACATGCCGTCTCACTGCAACCTCTCCTCTTGAACCACGCGTCATGCATTTATTTGAAGCAGGGGCTTTGTATTTTTAAAATGACCCTAACTTGACCCAGTTTCCCAAGGCACTAATTGATGTTTATGTGTTCATGTTCGACTTTGTTTTTTATCCTATTTATTGTGCTATCTGTAGGCCATTTGTGTTCTGTTTTTGTATCTATTTCCTATAGTTCTCTATTGTCCTTATATTTATTTAGCAAATCTTTTATTGATTTTAATTTTCGTGGGTCTTCTAGTAGTTTCGATAACCTATTGTTTTTATATGTCATTTCTCTGCTTCATAGAGAATCCGAAATAATATATGCATAGAACATGATAAGGTATTTTTTGTCTCTGCTTTAATTTCCTTAAATCTGTTTAGAATGTTGTCGTATTTTATAAGGACGGGGTTTGGGAGGGCCATGCCTCCATCCTCTTTCTGTCATTATATAATGTGCCCTTGTTTATGTATTGCGTTTTCAACCCCGATAAATATTTAATAATTTCATTATCTAAAAATTTTTGATCTTCGATTGGTATGTCTACTGATTTTAAAATTTAGTTTAAGTGCTCATATAATTTTGTGTTACTTGGGCCCGTTCCATTAGGCACAATGACGTAAGTGCCGAGGTTTTGATATTTTCATTTTTTTCCCTTGATTTTCTTGAGGTTTTGATTCTCCGCGCTCTTTCTAAAATAGATCCCTAAGACCTTTATTTGGTCTTTAACTAATGGGATTGGTAATCCGTGTTGTTTACTTCTCCAGTTTCCTATTAGTAAGATTTCCGTTTTCTCAGGATTTATTTTCGACAATGACATAGGAATTATGGTCTTGTACAAAGTTAGTGCAATCATCTGCATCTTGTAGCATTTTAACCTCTTCTCTGATATTTGGACCTTTGATCCCTTTTATTTCTTTATTGAGTCTTTTTATAATAATTAGAATTTATATCGCTATTACATATTATAGCAAAGATAATAGACACCCCTGTCTCACTGATCTCTAATATATACATTTTTCACTTTTTCGCCCCATTTACCTGTACATACGAGTTATATCTCTGTACAGGATTTTAGTCCACTTTTGAAAACTTTTTAGAGACTCGTCGAAGAGGGCTACCGAAACACGCGCAATTTTATGGTCGAGTACTCGTGATTTTTTTTTATAAATGGATAAAAATGTCTGGCACCGCGTTAACTTATGAGGGAATACGTGAGAAAATTTGGAAGGGGCACGTCCTAAGTATTTACAGAAAAGACTTAATTGTGTTTTTTGCGGAGCGTGAATTCTCAACCTTGGATGAAATAAGCGTGATGGCGGAGCGCTATGAGAGCGCGCACGTGCGTCCAACCACTTGGAGTGGTAGAGACCGACCTGGAAACGGTTAGCATAGAATGACTACTCAGGTGGCACCCCAGAGACGAAGTGGTCAGCATGGTGGGAGGCCAGGGGCTGGAAATCCCAGCCAAGGACATTTTCGTGTGTCGGGAAAGACTCAGGCTGTAGAGAAGGATACCTCGGGGAGGAAAGGTGAGCCAGTGTGTTACGGCTGCAACAGACCAAGCCATGTCCTTAAGGACTGTAGAAAGTATCGTCCGACCACGATAAATTTGGTAACACCGAATACTGTTAAGAAGCGAGAAACAGTGGAGTTGACAAATACAGCGATAGCTACGGTTAACGGTGAGAAGGCGACCGTAGTGTATGATACCGGCTGCAGTTATCCGCCTTAGTAGATAGGTATGTCAAGCCTTGAGATTACACAGGTGAGGCGGTTGAAGTCCAGTTGCTAAACGTTAGCATTGACCTTGATTCGCCGTAGGTAAAGGGACGAATTCAACCAGCGTGTTTTGTCGGGACTGTCTCATGACGTAATATTAGGGTTTAGGTATGTATTGCCACAACCTAACCTTATGACGTGTATCCCTGTACATGTCGGGTCAGTTGAGACGAGGGCTATGAAAAGAAGATCAGAAACAAAGACGCTAAGACCCATGACTTCGCCCATAGACAATTTGCTACCTGGTGAGTTGGGGGAACTTAAAAAGGAAGATTTGTCTCTCAACAAGGTACGCATGTACGCAAAAGATGGGTCCATACGGAAATTGCCAGACGGAGAGGTAAAGTTCGCGACGAAACGCGGTATTTTGCATCGGTACGCCAAGAAAGGGACCGATACGTTCAAGCAAGGTTTGGTGCCCGTAGCGAAGCGAATAGAGAAGTGCTTAGGCTGGCACATGAGGGTCTTGTTAGAAACCACATGGGCGTGGCGAAGACCAGAGATAGGTTGGTGAAGGAGTTCTACTGGCCAGGTGTGCATGGTGATGTTCGTAGGTTTTTTTGTTGTTATGCGACAAGTGTTAGCGAGTGGCACATAAGAATTAACAGGATCACGGAATTTCAGATAGAGCTTTTACCTGATGCTGGTCCATTTTTGCCGGAGTGACCAATGCGAAATATTTTTCGAAAATCGATCGTCCAAGGGATACTGGCAAATTATAGTTCGAAGTGAAGGCAGAGCAAGACTTGCCTTCACAACTCCATATGGGACCTACGAGTGGGTAGTCATGTCATTCGGGGTCCAGAATGCGACGAGCGTCTTCACCCGTATGATGCGTAAATTACTTGAACCATGAGGGGGACTGGAGTTTCGAACTTCATGTACGATTTACTCTTAGCGAGATCCACGTGGGACGAACATATCATTTTACTGAAAAACGTTTAAGAGCGACTTCGACAAACTGGACGGACAACACGACCATCTAAGTGCCATATAGGATTTAGGAAACTAACCTACCTAGGTCATACCCTTAGCGACGAAACGTTGGCCACAGATAGTTCGAAGGTCGACAAACATATGGACGCAGTATGACCGACCACTAAGACGGAAGTTTGATCTTTCTTGGGATTTGCAGGATATTATCGATGATATGTTGCTAACTTCAGCGCTATTTCAAGCCCATTGACTGACTTGACTTGGAAAAAAAGCTCCGACGAAATTAGTATGGACAGACGCATGTTAACGAGAATTTTAGACGTTAAAGGACAGACTGACGTCAGACGCAATTAGTGAAATTGCCTGATGTGACACCAGATTTTGTCTTACTTACGGACGCTTGTGATAGAGGTTTAGGGGCAGTGTTATTGCAAGAGCATGACGGAAGCTTATTCCCAGTTGCATACAGTAGCAGGAAATTATCAACTGCACAACGTAATTATTCGGTCTCTGAGATTGAATGATTGGCTATTATCTTTGAGATATCTAAATTCCAACGCTACCTGTATGGCGGAAAAAAATTTTTGGCAACAGACCACCAACCACTCGCCTATTTGGCTCAAGCTAAGTTGACAAATGGACGATTAATGAGATGGTCACTATTTCTGCAACAATACAAAATTCATGTACGGTATATTAAAGGCAACGAGAACGTAGGGGCTGACTGCTTAAGTAGAATAGGGACGTCTGAAGTGAAGGGGTCACCTGAGGACGTGTAACTGAACCAGATTAGATCTCCAAAAATTTGGAGAGTAAAATACCGATTTTACTCTTCAAGGAGGGGCCTATGTGGAGGGGCAAGTTTCTGGCGATCTATCAATAATACGTTAGTTGAGACCAGAGAACCATTAATTAGATTTTCGGAGACACGCGTACGGTAATGTTCCTTTATAGTGTGACTGTTTGTCTAATTAGAGTCGTTGTTTATCCAGCAGCTAGACTGACTGTTAGGAACATGGAAAACTTCATTTTCATGGGAACGTTGTCAAAATTGAGAAACCGCAGAAAATCTACTACTTAATACTGCCAGGTCAGGCTGACCCGACTTTAGCGACTCTGAAAGAAAGGGCAGCAAAAAATATTTGATACTGATTATATAAGTTAAATAAGGGATGTGTTTTCACACAAGATTAATGGGATTTAATATCTCCCTTATTGAAATTGAAGTCGGTCTGAGTTTTTCCTGTGAGAGGACAAGAGATAAAATTCACTACAGGCTCCGAGCGGAATTTGAAAGAGATTTATTCGTAAAAGGTGTGGTCCAGGCAAGCCGCCAATACTGGCTGGGTGACGAAACGACGAAGGGAGAAAATAGCTTTATAGACGTATTGATGTTACGTAACCTGAGACATATGCTGAGAAAAAGAAAGAGAAGGAAGTGCAGTGAGACGTATATACCTGTGACGAAATGTGGCCCAGTGATAAAAGTCTAACGTGTTCAGATTGTATCCCGAGACGGATGGTAGCAATTATCATCTTTGAGATATAAAGTTCTGAACAGTAACAGAGGAAGCGGAAAACTGAGGAGTAGCAGGTTTTGATATCGTACATAGTGTTGACTTCGATTGTTTAACTCAATCCTATGATGAACTAAAGCTATCAGTAACAGATCGGTTAGTTCATTTAAATCTATTTGAGTTTTATTGTAATTCGGTGGAAGTTGTATTTCTAAAAGCAGAGTATACTCTTAATGAAAGGAATTTTCACCATTGTTTATGTAATTGATTAAATTGATCATCTCTACGGGGGCTCGTATTTGTTTGTTCATTATATCTGCTCAGAACACTATATCTATTTCCATCTATAAATTTCACCACTTGTCTCTACTCGAACCTTAGTAATTATATCGAGGGCGGTCATCTCTTAGATAACGAGTAACAAAAAGTGGTGGGTTATGATATTTCTTATTATATTTATGCAACAACGTGACAGTGGGCAACAAAAGCATATAAATCATCACCTCCGCCCCATGACACCTACCTATCTCATTTCCCTTGTTTTGCTGAGAGCCCATCTCTACCTGGTGATTTTTTTCCTTCTTAATTTCCTATTGTTATAATGTTTTCTTGCGTGACGAAATTCTCACATATGTTTTTATGTTCTATAGGTATCGTCTGGCACTTTATCTCTTGTAAATATTCGTCAATTGTTTGTCACTTATTTCTTGTGATGTGTACAGTTCTCTGTAATAGTCTTGTATGTGTTTTAGTATTATATTTTTGTCTTTTGTTATTCCCTCCCCTTTAATATTGAGCGATTCTAAAGTTTTTCTTCTCGCAATCTTCTTAGTTCTTTCCTTTCATATAGACCCTCTGCATTTTTGTATAGTTTTGTAAATTTTCCCGCTTTAATCTCCCTCCATTTATGTTCTTCTCTTTTTTATTAAGCTTTTCCTCCGGTGGTTATTTTCTTTGTGTTTTGTATTTACATGTTTTTATTAAATTTTCTATCGCTTCTTTCTCTAATTTTATTTTCCCTATCCTTAATTTTGTATAGTATGTTGCTATATTTTTTTAATCTCCCTTTTAAAGTGTCCAATTCTTTTATCATGTACAAAATATCTTTATTTGTACAAATTTCTATTTCTTCCTCAATTTTCCGTCCAAAGTCTATGTCATCTAAGATCTTGTTGTTTATTTTCCATTGTCCCCTGTCCCATATTATCCTATTTAATTTCCTTATTTCAACGATAATTAATTTATAGTCCGAAAGTTTGTAATTTATATTTCCTGATTTTATATATTTATTTGTTCTCGAAAGTGTCCCCCAAAATGTGTTTATCCTACTCCCCTTATTTTGTTTGTAATCGATTGTGTATTCTACCCTATGCATATGCAGTCTCCTGTATGTCAGTCAGTTTATGTGCCGTCAGTATGTGTTCCATTTTGTCTTTAAATCTTATGTCATCTATTGTTAGTTGTCCTGTTCTGTCTATGTTATCACCTTCACAGTTTAAATCCTCTCCTAGTTTCAAATTTCCTATAGTGTATTTCTCTAAATATTTGGCCAGTTAGTCAATAAATTAATTTATTGTGCCTATTGTTTGAAATGTACACATTGATAAAGTTTATCCCACCCATTACAATGTGTAATAATCTCCCCTTAAAATGGTTTCCATCCTTTATTCTTTCCCATTTAACCACTCTTTTATTTTTAATAAAACCGGCCATCCCACCTTCTGATATCTTTCCCTATAAAGTCGTTCGTATAAAACTGTCCATACCTCTTTCTCTCTGTTTTCAATCCATTATGTGTCTCCTGTATAAATACCATGTCATAGGTTTCTAATGTTTTTATTTTTTCTAATTTGTCCCTTTTTATCCCATTTGCGTTTATAGACAGTAAACGGAAGTTTTTGTCCTCCATATTTTGTCTATCCCAGATTGTCGTATTATTTTTTTCAGATTATGGTTGTTTATTATTTTTGTATTGTCTAACTTTTTTGTGTGTGTGATCAATTTGTGTTGATATATTTTTTTTTCTGAGAAAATGCGGATCATCCCATATCGTATCATTGCTAGTTCGCGACTGGTAAAAATCGCTTGTGGTGTTCGACGAGTATAGTGTGTCTCCTCTGTTCGTATTGTTTTCCGTTACTCTTGTCCCTTCGTATGCGCAATCATTGTCTGTTCTCTCAGTTTTCCTTAGACTCTTCATTCTCTTCCCTTCTTTACTTTTGTTCTCCCTTTTTTCTTTGGCTTGTTTTCTGTCTATTTCTGCTTCGTCTACAATATTTATCCCAACTCTTTCTTTAGTGTCGTTAATATTTTCTGTTGATGAGGTTGATATATTACTAACCTTCTTTCTTTAAGATTCCTTTTCATTGGTGCCATTGGTGTCGGTGTTGTGAGGGGTATCATTCCTAGTAGATCCCCATGTCTTTCTCTTCTTCTATCTCCTTTACCTTTTCACTCAGTACAGCAAATCTTTTTTTGTAGTAATGGGCTCTTTTTCTGGGGGTCTTAACCATTGTTGCTAGGGCTTAGAATATCCCTCCACGTATCAGCACTTGATTGGTTCTGTGTTATTTCCTCCTGTCTTATTTCCTAAGCTGTTGTTGGTGGGCTTTGTGGATTTTTATTGCGGAGAATTTATTACTTGTGCCGCAACAGCACCGACATAAGTCTTGGGGCTGCCGTTCGGTGTGGGTGTTCCCTCTTTGCAATCCCATGGACCGTGACCGGTTTGCCCGCATCTGGGGCACTTTCGATCTTCATCGCATCCCCTGTACTAGCTTATGAGTTTAAAGCCCGGTACGTAAAAGAACATGGGTGATTTTCTTAGCCTCTTGTCTGGTTATTGTTTGTATTCTGCCTCCAGTCTGAGTGGGCAAAGCCCCAAATGGTTGCCATCTTATGATAGTTTACATTTGCTCTCAACTTTTGCTGGGCTTTGCTAACTTTGTTCGCACGTGTCTATCTCAAGCGGGAGTCTGTTCACATGCACTTCGACAGTTTTTCGGTCCATCTCTCTCTCTAATGGTGGGACCTCCATTATTATAGCCTTTGTTCCTTTTACCCCCAGCATCTTTACGGCTATAAAAAGTGTTTATAGGTCTTTAGGATACAACACATATTTGTTTAGATCCAAATTCTGGAGGGCCTCACTATTTCCAATGTAGTATTTTATCGCCTGTAGTGTCGCTAAGATTTCGGCCTGGCGTGCCATTCTGCCTTTCTCCCCAAAACCAGTAGTTGACACCTATCAGGATGGATGGCCAGCAAGACATTATGCTGTATTGATGTCCTGAAGTATTTGTTTAGTTTTGACTTCAGTGCTTTTGGCGGCACATCTACCCCTCCGGTGGCCGCATTAAATTCTGATTTGATATCCAGCAACTGCTCGATGTTTATGCCGCCTGAAATGTCAATGTCGGTCATGGGTCTCACACTACTACCCATCTGTTCATTGTTATGTTTTGCATTTTTCTTTAAAACAAGCCGGTCAATGTATGTGTTTAACTGCAACATTCTATATATTCCTACTTTAGCTTTTAAATTGGGCAAATATGTTCTGTCCAAAATTGTATCTAATTAAGGAATCTATTTTTTTCTAAGTAGCTTAGTTGGTGAACAACCTTTACTTTGTAAACCAAAAAGACTGATCTTTCTTAATCTGCACAATTTTCTCAGTATCTAATAACATTACCAGAGGATATTACTGGTCATCTTAAACCCACTCCACCACCTCATTAACCTCTTTAACCACAGCCCGGAGCTCGCCCACCATCACCACCAAAGTTAGAAAATGATATATACATTTACTGATGAAGGTGTTCCCCCTATCAGGGATGCAGACCAAATACTTGATATTGCCGTGTTTGGATACAAGGGTAGACAAACGATACGTAAAACCAGAATATATAAAAATTCTAAAAGCTGCCTATTGGGTTAAATATTTATACTGTGTTGCTTTTAATATTCAGCAGATCACATCTGATGAAGATATTAATAAGTTTATTATCAATGACTGGACAGCAAAGGAACATACTGCAAAAGTAAACTAGAAAACGAAAGAAAAACAGGAAGAATAGAAGCATAAACTTGAAAAAGTAAGAGAGAAAGGATAAAATGAGGTGTAAAAACCAGATCTGAAACAAGGATATAAAATGTAATAGCAGAGTCAGAGGGATTCGCCTTAACCACAATCAGATCCGCGCAATATATCTTGAAAAAGCTACAGTAAGTGACTGTGCCACTTCTAATAATATAGTTTATGGTCCTATGGAGGTGCTTGTGCAGGCTCTCGTACGGCAACCACCATACTGTATTCTAGGATATGTAAAAACAATTCCTTCGTCACATGGGCTAACAAACTCATATCTATTGTCGATGATCACGTCGAATGGTAACATTTAGTGTATTTGGCATTAGCTAGAGCTTCAAAAATGTGGCAGCTGCTGACAATTGTCAGCGACAATTCCAAGATAGTTTAAAATCAACCTCAGGTTACACATGGGATTCACTGCGTGCGAGTCCCAGACACCGTAACGAAAAGATTAGTTGCCTATAGGCGAAAAGAAAACAAAATATACGCGAGTTTGATCTTGACGCTGCATTTATCATGACGATTAAACGACAAAATAATTACTGCGTCTCCTGTAACAC
The DNA here is from genome assembly GCA_030141615.1 of Unio pictorum. Taxonomy (NCBI): domain Eukaryota; kingdom Metazoa; phylum Mollusca; class Bivalvia; order Unionida; family Unionidae; genus Unio; species Unio pictorum. The sequence continues at coordinate 1,779,970 of JARLTB010000046.1, forward strand.
ATTGACGTTCTGGGAATATTTTCCTAGGGACGTCCGATAATTTACCGTGGACAGAACCATCATATGAAGGAAAGATGGCCGCCATCGCTTAACTGCTTGAGAAATGCTCTTCCGTTTTGTGCTATTTTTTATGATAGTTGTGCTTGTTGTCTATCTTCGTCTACATTTTTGTGTTTCATCATGTATTGGCTGTTCCGTTCGTATGTGTTAATTCATCTCCTTGATTTGGAAACGAGAACAATCAGAATTTTTCTCAGCTGTTATATTCCACTGTTAAGACGTCATTTGTTTTTAATAAACCGCCGTCACGTGATCGCCAGTCAACCGGCTTACAATATGACGGACCCTCATTAATTGCATTAAATGACCACACCTTGGATCTAGATAATACATTGTGCTCAAGACTGAACGAACTGGGACTACATTCATCATTACTTAAATGTAAACGGAAGCGAAAAGAAAAAAAAAACATGTTTTAAGGTTGGCCGGCGTAGAACAGGAAGAAGAATTCCAGTTATCTGTCTTTCGCCAGTAACAGATACAAAATTTAAAAATTCTGCCGTTAATTTTGATAACATGATTCAAATTCCTCTTTAATCGTCAACCGTTGTGTCAACTGTATCAGGGATACAACTACGTATTGCATTATTCAACGCTCAATCAGCAGGATCACCGGAAAAGCGCACAGAAACAGTTAATTTTATCAACGACCAGAATATCGACGTCTTCTTCCTGACAGAAACATGGTTACGATCATCAGGCGATGAACTTAAGTGTGTGGATTTAACACCCAGCGATTACTTCATCAAGTCGTTCCCCCGCAACTCTCGCGGAGGTGGAATTGCTGTAATTACATAGAATTCCATGATCAAATGCCTTAAGTACAACACAACCTTAAATTTCTGCCACACATCGTTTGAACAGATCCAAACAACGCTCACACTGAAACAAAGGTCAGTCACTTTTTCTGTCTCTAGCGCCTTCCTCCTAGTAGAAAAAAAACAAGCTGACTGAATCTCTATTTTAGGAGCAGATTCCAAATCTTCAAGAGCATAGAAATTCGATAGGTGGTAACCTAATTATTCTTGGAGATTTCAACTTTCACTTTGACTTTGCTGGAAAGCCATGCACATCAAAACTCCTAGATTCCATTCATGTTTTTAATCTTAAACAGTCAGTTAACCAAATCACCCATAAACTTGGTCACATTTTAGACTGGTTTCTTTATAGACCTGATGATAATATTCTGCAATCCACCCTTGTATCCTACGAACTTACATCGGATCACCTCTGCATTGTATGCCATCTCGACGTATGAGTCCCTAACCCTCCACCTATATTTGCTAATAAGAAAAAAAATATGTATGATAAATAGAAACAAATGGATGACATTCAAGAAAACCTAACAACTTTCTTACATCCAACAGCGGAACAACTTGATAACGTTCATTGCTTGTAAAACATGCCCCAGCCACCAAATGCAGAGTATCAATAAAACAAAGTGCTCTCCATGGTATAGCAGTGTTAGGGACCAGCTTCACACTGTTAAAAGACATCGCCGAAAAGCAGAGAGGCTTTGGCTTTCCACCGGACTCTCTATTCATAAACAAATATATGAAGCCGCTAAAAAGAACCTCACAAACATAGTCCATTTAGCCAAATTATCCCACTACAGTACTATGCTCACAGAGAGTTTCAGCTGCAAAGAGCTCTTCGAGATAACTAACAAATTAATGTCAAGGAACAAATGTACACCACTCCCAACAATGTTCTCTCCAGTAGACCTTCCGGACCAATTTTGAAATTTCGTCCGTGAACAAGTACAACCATTAGAGACTTGTTTGACAGCACAATATAAACTGACTCGTCACCATACAGTTATGATGCAGAATTTCAGCGACAACCATTAGGAGCATTTGAACCTGTTTCTATTGATTTAGTACGGCCAATCGTGATGAAGAGTGCACCGAAGTATTGTGAACTTGGTCCAATTCTGACATCACTGCTGCTTGAGTGCTTAGTCCCAATATTGCCTTCACTAACTGATGTTATAAATATCTCTCTCTCATTGGGGGAATTCCCGTCATTTTTCAAAACTGCCATCGTAAAACCTCAGCTGAAGAAACCAACACTTGACCCTAACGATATAAAGAACTACCGCCCAGATTCTAATCTCCCATTCATATAAAAAATCTTGGAAAAAGTTGTTCTAACCCAACTTGTATCTCATTTGAATTCAAACAGTCTTTTTAGCAATGTATAACCTGCATATCGCACTCGCCACAGTACGGAAACTACTCTTCTGAAAGTATTTTGTGACATTCTCTTTGTTTTGGATAGCGGAAAGATTACAGTCCACACTCTCCTGGATTTATCTGCAGCATTTGACACAATAGACCATGATATATTACTTCACCGTCTTCAGCATGTATTTGGCATTCAGAATATAGCCTGGTTCAAGTCCTACTTAGTCAACAGGACACAAATTATATCTGCAAATGGAATACATTCCAGTGCAGTTGACGCATGGTGTGGTGTTCCACAGGGATGTGTTCTTGGACCTGTTCTCTTCATTCTATACACTCAGCCGCTCTCAAGTGTCATAGATCATCACTCAGTGTCGCACCAATTGCACGCTGATGACACCCAAATATACAAGTCTAGCCACCCAACTGAAGTTGATGCTACCATCCATGGAGTTGAGAGGTGCATTTATGATGTGAAATAATGGATGACATGTAACAAGCTACAGATAAATGATGATAAAACTGAGGCCATTCTGATCACAACACAAAAACTTTCTCATTCATATCCATCACCTCATACAATAAATATCAGCAACACCAACATTAAATTCTCTGACAGTGCGAAACCTAGGCGTTACTCTAGACAGTACTCTCACATTGCACGAATATGTCATGAATATATGCAAGGCTGCATATCATGAACTGAGACACATCAGTTCCATTCATAAATATCTTTCAGTTGATACCACTAAAATACTTGTGTTTTCATTAGTACTTTCAACTACTGTAACTCAATTCTGTCTGGTTCATCACAATATTTACTCCAGAAACTTCAAAAAGTTTAAAACAGCTGCACGGATCATCGTTAGAGTACCTCGATCAGAGCACACCTCACCACTGCTCTGTACCCTACACTGGCAATCAATTCGATACAGAATCAAACACAAAATTTGTTCTCTGTGCTATATTTCACTGACAGACTCCAGTCCAACATACCTATCCGGCCTCACCCATGTGTATACACCAGCTAGATACTTACGCTCATCTTCTGACAATCGTATACTCATTGTTTCCAAGGTGAAAAGTATATGGATAACGTTCTTTTGCATATCAGGGCCCGGTGATGTGGAACGAATTGCCCATTGAAATTAGACACAAAGACACAGTCGTCCCTTTTAAGAGTGCTCTTAAAGCTCACTAGTTTTGACTGCAGGGACAAACTTAGAGACCTAATCATGTTTTGTATCTTATATGTTTTCAGCATGTTTCTATGTTTTCCAATTTCATTGTTTTTGTCATTTGTTTTTCTGTAGTGTAGTCATATCATTATAGATGGTGTAAAGCGCTTAGAGTTTCGAAAGATTAGGCGCTATACAAAGTCCTCATTATTATTGTTATTATTAATATATGGTTCGGTCACACACACGAAACGTTCATGAAGACATGTCTATAGCGTAATCCACATAGGGGCGATAGTACGAATACACACTAGCATATCCATCTGATGTATCGGACGCTCGCTAGTAATAAATTAATTAATTTTGACTGACCTTGGTATACAGATGGAAACAAAACTCTTTTATTTTGACCCATGACGTCAAATCCTTCATAATCCCACTTTTTATTATTAATCCCTGTCAAAACGCAACAAATATGTATACATCTATTAATGACCTTAATTTTGTTTATTGCTGATGCATGCGTTGATAGCAGCATCACACCAAGGCAATGGCAACTGCTGCATACGTTATCGCGAGGAGCATATCACACGAAACGTTGTTGTAGGGTACAACGCCAGTATTAATGGTGGAGGATGAACCCGGGAAATACCTGTAAAGAACAGACAGACGAGAAGCTGCTGGTAATCTTTCTCACATACCCATATTGGTCCAATCAGAGACCGGAACCTACGCAAACAGACGTGAGATGGCAGTGATCCTTAATGGAGAGTGCTTTAGACCACTCGGCCACTCATGGCCCCTACCCCCCCCCCACGGTACTTATTAACGTTTGGGACGGAATTGTGAGAAACAGAGAGTGACATTATAAAATCTAGAACTCCCTGCTGTAATACGTCTTTTAATCTTAAATGTCCTTAATTTTAAATATATTACAAAAATGCAAATGTCCTCAAACAGATTTGGGATTGAATTTCAAATGGACATCATTTTTAAACTTATTTCTCCCTATCTGAGGGCAAAAAAGAAAATGAAGATGGTTTGAGATGATGAAGTGAATCGTACTTTTCTGTTAATTTCCATATTAATGATGCTCACATTTATGTTAAGCTTGACAGGCAGACATACTATGATGGATAGAAAAATCATTTTCATTAACTACAAGTAACTCAATTTCTCTTGCAAAGTAAAAGAAAGAATAGTGTGTTAGAAATGTGCACTTTATTCGACTGCACAAAATTGTCAAGATTTAAATATTGAGACGCATGAGTTTGAATAAAAAAAATTTCAACATAGAAATAAAAACAATAAGACACACTTGATAAAACATTTAGCCCAACAACTGACTGTTCAATAAAACCAAATAAAATTTAACTATATATATATATATATATATATATATATATATATATATATATATATATATATATTCTGCACCTAATACTATCAATCATTCTCTCATAGAAATCAAGAGATATCACTTTCCAGTTTGTTTTGTTCATATTAGTAGTATGCATATTCCACAATCAGATTTTAAAAAGACATGAAATTCAATCACATAACATCATTCAAGAATTAAAAAAATCATCTAGTGTTGCTAGTCAGTTGTGACTGTAACATATTTATGATCTGGTTGGAATGCTGCAGCTTATACTGTATTACTCACTTGCTAGTATTGCTGGGTAGCTGTTGCAATTGTTATATAATTATGTGCAGGTTAGCTATGCAACTAACACTGATCACTGGTAGATGTTACATAACTACACTGCAGTCAGCAAATAACAAAAATAACAATGTACATGTATCACTGTTAACTGGTACTACTGCTCAGTTATCAGTATTATGTAATTCAGGTTAGCCTATTTATATTGCTGCTTGTTGTTGTTGTTGCTGTAGGGTCTAAAGCCATTTCTCAGTACATGATACATGGTTGAGGAAGAACCTGGGAAAACCCCTAGAAAGAACCACCAACCCATGAGAAGCTACTGGCAAGCTTTCTCACCTAACCACATATTGCCAAATACGAGACTCGAACACACACAGTGGTGAGATGGCAGTGATCTGTAACAGAGAGCGCTTTAGACCACTCGTCCACTCATGTCCCTCTTTCTGGCTGTTTGTGAGTGCCATATAATTAGCATCATGTTAGCACACTGAATTTAAATTTATCATACAAGTAACACATAATTAGATTTCATGACATCAAGTCATACAATGGAAAGACATAAAAAATATGGATTTCAAATGAATCCAATAATTATTTCATGACACATCATGATCTGCGGTTTGGAGTTATAAAATGAGTATTTTTAATCATGCAGTAAATGAAATTTGCATTTATGCTCATTTGAAAATAAATGAATGAACTTGTCAAATAATTCCAATCGATGTATAAAACAATGACCACTTTGTGTAAAGCAATACCTTTTTCTGCCATAATTTTAATCCATGTTTCTAACAAATCTTTAATCCATGACAACTTTGTGATCTCCACATCACTCAGTCATGCATTCAGAGTAAAAGGAAGATACAAATGTGACTGCACCATGTGCAGCTATCGCTACCAAACATTTCCAGGTGTTGTGAGTTTTGTAGTTTGAAAAAGTCTTTGATGCAAGCAGTAGAGATGAGAGTTTTTATGTGCAGTCAATAATAATTCTGGTTCCTGGGTAGGACAGTTGAAACTCGAGAGGCATATTTGCTTGAACCTGCTCATGACTTGGCCAAATATTTATACTTCCCAGTAAGATATACAAATAATTTGTCCACATGATTATATTCCGACTTAAAGAAGACGTGTGAATGTTAAATTGAACAGACATATCTTCAATCGGAAATCCACATCTACACAAACACATTAAAAGTTCATCCACTGGGTCCATTGCTTTTTGTCGTCCCCTGATGTTGATGTCATTCCTGGTGCTGTAATATAAGCTCTTCATTCTAATTGCAGTAGGTTTGATGCCATTGAAGAAGGTTATAAAAACCTCATGTGGGAAAACAAGTGTAAAATTCTATCATTTCATCGTCATCTGTAAATCTGTTCAATCCAAATTTTTCAATGTTTATTTTTTATTCAAGTCTTGCAGTTTCCTTTCCTTTTCTTCCAATTCTGTTTCTGCTTTCCTCAGTCTCTCCTCCAGATATGTAATTTTACTTTTGCATTCTATATGCAACTCACAGGATCTGAAGAAGATAAAATAATAGTGTAGCTTTTCATTAACATTTGTAACTATAATGGAGACAAAAAATATAACTAGCAAAGTTACCAGCTTCACTATAATTTAAAATTTTAAAATTATGCAAGCGTTTTAAATGAGGCTGCTTTCCACCGACGGTATTGCTCTCTGTCTCTCTCTCTCTCTCTCTCTCTCTCTCTCTCTCTCTCTCTCTCTCTCTCTCTCTCTCTCATACACACTATGAGTATGAAATACATGTACAAAAGGAAAGTTACGAAGCTATGGTTTGATTACATATCAGTGCCACCTAATACTTTCTATTTTATAACGAGGTAATACAGTTCACTTGTTCTGTACTTACTATTTATACGTAAATTCTTAATTTCTTATATAAATGCGCTTCGTGAAGTACGCCGCCAAGTTTTCGATGACCCCGTTATGTGTAATGGGACTAGTGGTAACATTTTTAGAAACCTATCATTATAAAACACGTACATACAATCATTTGCTTCATTCACCCACCTGGACTTGCGCAATTGGTACCGTTATACCAATAACAAACCTTGATTTTTCTAATAATCTGTGAAATAGCTCGGGACTATATAAGTAACAAATGTACTTAGTCTCACTTGTCAAAAACAATTTTATGAAGTACTAAGCTATGTTCTATATGATTGTGTATAGAAATGTTATTGAGCTGTTTGAACTCTTGTTTTCATACCTTTGCTTCACTATCAAAGTCATCTTTTGAAATAAAATGAATTCTTTTAACTATGAGTTGTGTTTTATTCATATTAGCACTTATCGAACTTCACTTTGGTGATATGGGATAAATCACATTATGTCATATTGTTTAATAGTAAGGTCAAAGGTCAATGCACTAGTTAGAATGTACCAGTTCTACTCTTAAGGAGACATTTTGATCTAAAGGACTTATATTTGTTTCACGAACACAGAAAGTAACAATAGGGACAGGTGGACATGGCCCAATCTAATTATAAAGTATTAGCTTTGAACACTTTACACTGTCAGCATATGCAAGAGGTCACTAGCCCCCAGTCCTCACACAAAGGTCAAGCTACCCAGCCTCTTCGTCATAGAAATAGAAAGCTTCTCTCCTTTGTGTAGTGAATACAATTGATGCAATAAGCCAATCTGACACAAAATAAAGTAGATAACAGCTTTCTAAGTGGTTATGTTGGATTTGGGGGTGAAAATTGGGGACTAAAATACAGAAAAAGGCTAAAGTTTTGCAATGAATATAGTGAGTCCAATGGATTTAAAAACAAGAGGAAAGTGTGTATCTAAATGGGAGATGTAGCTTATGATAATGGAATTAAAGGAGACAAAGGCAGCAATGAGAAAAATGAGAAGTGAGAGCTTGATAACATTATCTTAGAGAAAATAAGGCAGCAGTGGACCATAGGTGCAAATACAATTCAAAGGCACCTGTGTGCTATAACATCCCTTACAGGCACCAACTATCAGGTGACATGGTGTTCATTCCTAGCTAATATAAAAGGGTGAATAATGTAGATAATATAGATGCATATAAGTTATATTTCTTCTAAATGTGAAATTAACAATAATGGGCTTCAGTTCGGCAGAAAAAAATACCTAAACCAAACAAAGCATGTTTGATCAGTTTTCAAACTTGTAAACTTTACTGGGAGAAATTATTAAGGTACTTCTAGTTAAATTTGCATCAAAACCAAGAGCTAATATGATACTTCACAAATCTTCTCTTTATTTTCATACACACTCACTTAAAATGTGGGTTTTTATTTATTGAAATGTTATGTCTGGTGTAAAGGAGATAACTGAATGATATACATAAGGTGTGGTCTTTTTATTTCCTCCAATATATTATCCTTGTAATATGGATGAGTTCAAGAACACATGTATTAACTTCAATGCAATTAAATTATCCAACAATGCATTACTGATAAAGTGAGAACCTAAAATCCAGGTTTCTGTATGTAGTGGAGACCTCAAAAATGAGTATCTAACTAACTAAGGAATCGCATATTCAATTTCAAGGTACAAAAGTTTACAAAAAAATGGACAATTAGAGCAGGACAATTAAAATCAAAATAGGAAGGAATATCATATCTTTAATAAATTACCTAAAATACTCATACCAGAATATTCTTTATGATACAAGTGAACTATCTACAAGTGGACCAGGAGTGTCCTCTATCCTGGTCTATGACATGCTTTACAAGAACAAGAAAGTTGTTTTTTATCCATGATTTTTCATCTTTTGCGCATAAAATAGTCAATATTTGGCTAAAATTAACTATATTAACTTTACATAACTTATTTTTTTGTGCCTGTATGCTAATTTTGGAGCTCACTACACAGGCACAAAGCCATCGGTCTATATATGTTATAGATATAGTTACAAAAGACCCATTCCAAAGCTAACTTGTATTATTTTCTGAAGATTTCAGACATGTTATTCTTAAAAGACTGTCAATTTTTGACCAAAAATGTTCAGCATTTATTTGTTTTTTCCTACATCAAATACTACTGTTCATAAATGCTGCCCACATGTATGCATTTCTATGGATACAATGTGAGACTCTCCTTTGATATAGGTATCATGGTACCAATTGTTTTTCCATAGACCTCAATGCTAATGTTTTGTGAAATAAATATACTTTCCATCCTACTTCAGCATGCATGTCACACACTGTCATACAGAACAATGTTAGATTCTCAATTTGACAATGATAGAACCAGGTACTCCATTGCATTTAAGAGAGATAACTCTGCTGGAACTAGACAGGGGTATGAGTTATCTAGTCACAACATACTTATTTTCAGTTATGTGTATCACATTTTCAAAAAATCATAAAAAATACAAAATATGATATATATCATTGAGGTATATAAATGTGAGTTGTCTTTCTTAAGCAAAAGCTATGCATGTATTTATATATATATATATATATATATATATATATATATATATATGTGGGGGTGGGGTGGGTGGGTTGGTGTGATGTACGCTGTATTAATGATATACAAAATTATACAACGAGTAGTATAACATTGATAAAACCTTGATATGCTCCTGGCAACTGTGTATTGTCCAAGTGAATGAACTCGTCTAATCTCTGCGAGTGTATCAGCTACATAATGCAGTAACTCGTTTTTTCTTCTTCTCCACAAGCACATATGCACATTGATACGTCCATTGTTTTCTTTTTCAGTTTCTATTTTATTCACATTTATTAAATCGATATAGGAACACTCAGACATTAAATACGAAATATGTTTTTTTTATGAAGTAAGTAGTGTATTTACAGCTTGAATATGTATTTTCTGGTATTCACAACATCGCGTATGGAAATTAGCCCGGAATATAAACAAAGTGAAATGACCAACCAACAAGAGGTATTTGCAGTATTGTAATTGACAGTTCATCTAAGTCATTATTCATCGTTAATTAAGGCTATACAATTCTCTCTCTCTCTCTCTCTCTCTCTCTCTCTCTCTCTCTCTCTCTCTCTCTCGGATTCTCGTCAGTATCTAGCAACGATAACCCACAGAGAGAGAGAGAGAGAGAGAGAGAGAGAGAGAGAGAGAGAGAGAGAGAGAGAGAGAGAGAGAGAGAGAGAGAGAGAGAGAGAGAGAACGGGTAACCAATAGGGACTGAAGTAGAGGGCTGTTCGTGCATAGGCATATTTGCATTATTATCTAAATGTTGCTTTCTTAACGAAATATTTAGGAGCAAATTGTTTTAAAAGGATTAAATCAACCTATTCATGTATTAATCTCTTCATATATTGATATCGTTATAACATTGCATAAATCAATAAATATACAAATTGATTCAACATATAATGAATGAAAAAGACAATGATTAGATGAATAAAGATAAGGTTATGAAATTATAATGAAAACCGCCATTACGTGTGACCAAATTTATTTTACACTTCAGTTATCACGATGTATTTTAAAACGGCTTCTGGGACACTTTCCAAAATTGATTCTTTTGAACTATAGCATAAAGACATATCCGACTGTGAGACATTTGTTCAATATTAAAGGTCATGTAATGACAGTCATTCATGTTTTTATTCATACTATGTTCGAGGTATTGTGATTTGTAGGACTGAAATTGAAGTTATTTTCCAGCTAACTACCTTTTAAATAAAAATACTTATGACTCTAACAATACGTTCTACGTTTACGAGCATAAATTGATCGTTTTGATAGTTGTTGCTCCTGTTCTTGGTTTTTTCTTCTTCTATTCTTCTTCTCCTTTTAATGGGACTCTTTGAATGAAGGCTAAGAATAATGTATCGATTCATTTTGAATGTTTACTACATCATATACAATTCATTCTAAAAGATTAATGCCCTTTTATTAGTACAATATGATGATGTTAAATAAGTACACCATATTTCGCATAGTCATGCCCCAAATGGGTCGATACACAATTTACAACAATCAGATTTTAAGCATACGTTTTATCTTTGGAAGTAATTTTCATTTCAATAGACTCAACCTAGACAAATAAACATGATAAAGGGATGGGAAAACATTACCTTAGTGCAACAATACATGTTTTCTTTCATGTGCACTGTTCAAAGGTGAATCAGTTATTTGTAACAGCAATAACAAAAGCCATAAGTAAATAACAAATATGAATAATAATCAATTCAGCAAAACAAATGGTTTTTTCACTTCATCTTTTTTTCCTTAATAGAATCTTTGTATGGCAAACACGCACCCACACACATGCATTCACATTCTCTCATAACAATGGTATATTTGCTATTGTCGCCCGTTGCTAATAAAAGTGTTTTTTCATCTCTATTGTTTTGCTACTCATGCTGGTTGTTTGCTTTCTCTTTTTCTGTTAGCATAGATTTTTCATCAAGTAGAATATAGAGAAATACAAAAGATATTCCACCCGCCGAGCCACGTTGTGGTTGTTTATGGTAGATCACTTGGTGTAAGTTAAGGAAAATGGAGCCCAAAGTCGTTTGTCTCTCACTCCGGGCATTGTGCGGTTCATTTCCCTTATGCATGAGTTTGCTAGATAGAGAGGAATTAAAGGAGAGCGATTGCGATTAAATTGAGTATCATGTTCAGATCAATTAGAAAAGGGGGAATCATTCATATGTCACTTGTTATTTATTTACGTAGTTAATGATTAATGAGTTAAAAAATTCATGTCATATGGACGTCATTATAGGTGTATCGTCCATCATTTTTTTTATTTCACTCTAACTTTCTCATATCCATACAATTAATGGTGGACACTGTCCATCAAATAACTCCAATATAATATGTAATTGATTTAATTTCTCTTAATTTTCAGTCTAATATTATTAAACAAATTCGAGCATTATGACAAAATTACCATACATTTAAAATGGAGGGTAAATATGAGGATGGTTACCATGGAGTCACATAAAGGTCTGTGTCACCCATAAGACACTGACAACCAATTCATTTATCATACATGTTAATGTAAATATCCTATACAATTAATGCATTTTTTGCTATTACTGCATCTAGATAATTTCTATTTAGGGAGTACACATATGATGGTTGAGTCCTTTTATTTACAAGTTGGAATACACGCATATGAAACGAGTTTGAGTAAAAGAATTCAGCCTAAAGGAAACGTGTAACTTAATAGCAGTACATGTACTGTAGACACGTACTATCTTTATAGCAAATATGTTGCATGCATGATATCATTTTAGTGACCAAAAACATCCATTTGTTATTTATTTAAAAGTTATTTACTAGAATTAAAAAATGCCACCAGAAGCAGAGTTGTATAGACCCAGCAAATAATTAGATGTGATCATATGATATATCTTCTTGCTGTGGTCACATATATTTTTTTTGCTCATAAAATATTCAAACTGTCATTGTAATTAAAATCTTTGTGTATTTGAAACCCAAGTCTGTGCAATCCCCTGCAATCACAGAAACAAATACTGTAACTGTTGCCTTTATGGGGATGTTCAATTTATGGACAATAATATAGCTTCTTATGCAGATAAAGAATGTTATATCTCCAGAACCAATATTGACTGCACTCCATTCAACCTTCTTGCTGATGGTCACATTGGGAACAATAAAAAATAACATCCATGGCAAATCTCCATACTTGCAAATACATGTTAGTAGTTTTGTTAATTAAATGTGTTAAGTCTTTTCCCACCAAACGTTTCTCCTATTGATCATGCCCAAAAGTGTCTAAACGTTACTCCTATTGATCATGACCAAGAGTGTCTAAGCCTAAACAAGTGTCCTCCTAAGTATTATATATATATAAACCCGACATGGTATACCCAAAATCATACCAAACTCATAGATGGTTGGGGAGTTTCCACATAGTGGTTTAGGTTGAAAAGCAGTTATAGATATAGACCGCCAGATGCAATACGGACATGCATGAACAAAGCATATTACAAAATTATTATCCCTGACACATTTTTAATAAAGAATTGGAATAAAATAATCTCCAATACAACGATTTACAAATCAACTTCCCCCGACTCAGGGGACAAGATCAAATTCGGCTTGGGCAAGCTCAAGCTTCCAAGTCACTTTCCTAAGTTTATGTCCCAACAATTGAGCTGGGAAGCGTTAGTGTTCAATTTCGAATGTTCAAGTGCTTAATTATTACTTGTAATCAATGTTCATGTCACTTGCAGGATAATATAAATATTTGCTAATTGAAGCCACTTTTGAGATTGAAAGCCAGGAAATTTCCAGAAAAACGTCGACAGGCTATTGGAACGTTACATCACTGGTTATATAAACACTGCAGGTACATCCGAGGGAAAAAGTACACAAACCATTACAACGAACCATATTATTGTGGGTTCCTTTTTAATTTCACTTACAAATTGTATACAATCCAAATTACTTTCTTCTTTCACTCCAGATGTCTGAGTATTTGAATTGAATTTACATTTGTTTAGCAGATTAGTAGCAAATATACAAATTAATGATTTGTGCTCCATGAAATCTTTCCTTATATCTTGTTCCATTCCATTAAGTGAGGAATCACATGACCGAGTTTATAAGAAGGCTGGAGTATAAATCTATCGAATGTACTGCTTGTAATCAATTGTATCCACCCCCAATACCGAATACATCCTCCAGATGTACTTAGATAAGTAAAAAGGAATGGAGGGGTAGGGATACTTTGTTGGTTATTACTGGGTATACATTTTCACTGCAGTGTTATCTGGTTTAGCAAATGTGCTTTTTCACCCCGGTATTTTGTTAGCAACTTATGTTATCATTCTTTGGTTTTAATACGGAGGAGGTATCAAAATTAAATTTGTATTTAAAAATTACGATGGACCGGGTATCTCCCTGTAGTGTAAAACACATCCTAGACGGGTGATGTACCTTCTGTTCCTATCAGTAACTTATTTTCGATCCAGCCAATTCCTCATACGTTAGTAAGTCAAATTACTCCCACATAGGCAAGGTGTGATATATTGAATTCATGTAATGTGATCATTTGTTTTTAGAAAGGTACACGTGTTTACCTTGAACAATTTATCTGCTGAGAATTATTTCCCTTTGGAAAAAACAAAATGTTCAGCGTAGTGCAACTAGACCAAATAGCTGGTCTCTAAGCCTTTATTTTATTTTGATTTTGTTTCTCTGAAGAAGCAAAGTCAAAATAAAAAACGGCTTAGAGATCAGCTAGTTGGTCTAGTAGTGCAACCAGTTTCACTGCCATGAATGTGCGGTCTGGTAGCTATGAAAACGTTACAAGGTGGAAGTAAGGTTGACCAGTAATATTTTGATTTGATAAAAAGTGATTCGCATGCTAAAAGTTTAATTTGAGTCACAGGTGCTATTACCGTTGCTCACAATATAATCTATCAGTTATGCATGCACCACAGGATTTTGACGTTTTATCAGTAAAGTACGGCGAAATCTCTGACAACACGAATTACCCTTATCAGTTTCGGTCCATGGACATTTCGCCCCACGTCAATGGAAATATCGTACATTTATAGAAATTCATCAGCATTACACCAATGTCTTCATTGTAATTTAGGGGCCTACCGTTAAGATTTCATACCCCAAAATCCCATCTCTCTGTCTCTCTGTCTCTCTGTGTCTCTGTCTCTCTCTCTCTCTCTCTCTCTCTCTCTCTCTCTCTCTCTTATATTTCAATTACATTCAGTGTCCCGTTATATCAGACAATATTTTCCTCTTTTTCTTCATTTATGTAATAAGACTGATCAAATAATTAATCTATCGTTTACAGTGATAATTTTCTATCCTGCAGTACTTTCATTTTCGCTGTTACACAAACTGATGAAGACCGCTTCGATGGCCTAGTGGTTTAAGCGTCCACCACGGAAGCGGGAAGTCGTGGGTTCGATCTAGTGATTCTAGCATTGGGGCATCATGCCGCACACATTTAGCATGATGCCCCACCCATTCACATTATTCTGACACCAGACTGACCAGTCCTAACACTAATGCTGAGCGCCAAACCATGCAGCTGTTAGTACCATTTTTCTAAGTCTTTGGTTATGATTCGGCCGTGGATAGAACCAACCACCATAAATATGACGTTTTAAACACATTATATCCTATTTGTTGTTGTTTCTCTTCCCCCCAAAAATGTTAAACATTACTAATTTTTTCATGATCGGATTAGTTTGCTGAATATATATTGCGATTTATTGGCATTGTTACTACTTAATAATATTTGTTAACAGAATATTATGGTAACAATTGCCTCATTTCAACTGGGAAGCATTGCAGTATTTTGTTATCGTTAATCGATCGATCTCGGTATGCGTTTTGCTTCAAGTTTGAAAATTTACACTTTACTCTTAGTTATTCCCAAAATAGTGTTTCATCGTCTTGTTCTTTTTCACGCTCGAGAGATTCTTTACTTTCAGTCATCAAGCTGAATGAGAGGCGAGTAATAAAAATTTTTAATTAACAATACAGAAATATAAAAACTGGTTTCAGACATTTATTTTCTAAATATTAAGCATGTATTTGCATGTTTAAATCAACACACATCACTAATCAAGATTACATCTCTCGATAGGGTAAAGTGTCAAATTATGATGTACAAAACTTGTATTTCTAAACAGTAGCTATCTTTGATTTTTTTTAAAAAAAAATGCATTGAAGTAAAACATCAAATAATTTTGAAATGGCGTTCAATTAGATTTATTCCTTTCCCGAAACCTAAAATAACTAGGATGTTTAAAGACTTGTGGTCGCCTGCACAACATTTAAACACGGACACAACTGATGGCAATTACTGCTCATTTTTTTTGCACCCATAAACAAATGTGTGAGTGAATTGAATTTTTTACGTGGCTTTAACAATTTTTCAGTCATATCGCTCCGATGTAAATCTAAGAAGACCATACATGTAGCTTGTTTGACCTGTAAATAGAAATCTTTTCTTCAGACCATTCAGTTCATTCCATCGAAGTTTTGTAATAAAATTTGTTTTGAAATACGTTTGATACACTGAAACACGTACGATATCATGCGAGAAAGCGATACTAGATTCACAAAATTATTATTAAAAAAAAATCATTTATTTTGTTATGCCCGTTCAAATGCGGAATGATCGTACTATGATGTAGAAATAAATAAATAAACTTACCAGTATTTCCACAGGCTCTGTGTTGCCATAGGCCGCAAATATAGTAATGTATGGCTTGTGTTTGTTTTTGCTCCCCCCAATATATAATTTATGTGGGTTTTTTTTTCTTTCTTTAAATTCCCTTAAATTTAGTTTTTCCCATTGAGATTATATAAAATTTTCGAAAGGGGTAATTCTATTCTCTTTTTCCCTAGTGTTACTATAAAAGGGTTTTCCGAGTTGGGATTTTTCTACCCTCCTTGGGATCCACTTTCTCAATAATTTTGGTTTGTCCATGGCTAGTGGTCTCCTATATCCTGTGTTAGCTAATAATACTGGTGCTATTTGTCTGTGTGTTATATATGTATATATAATGTGTTTTCTTTTTAGGATAGTCTTTTCGTTCGAATTTGACTAGTTGTTTTATTTTAGTATTTCTATCTCTAATTGGGTCATCACGTTCATCATTTTTTAAGGTACCGTAGTACATACGTTTATTTTTTAAATTTAAATTTAAATTTCGGTAAAGTGAGGTGTATTATTTAGATATTTTTTTTACTGTGTCTCAGTTTACTTTCTATATTTATCTTCATATAGTCCGACTGATCTTGAGTCGGGGTCTGTACATTTTTTTTTATTTGGCTGCACTTCTCCCGTCTGAAGTTTGGTCGTCTTTTTTAGTTTAGTTATTTAATCTTGAAAATCATTCGAAATGGTTTATTTTCCCATGAATTTGGGTTCTCTGTGCAGTACGGGAGCTGCACCGAGAAAGAGCATTTAGGATGTTGGCATCCAAAAAGTTAAATTATTTAATTATTCCTATTCTAAAAAATGTATATTTCTTAATGGGTTTTTTTCCCAAACTCTACCACAGGCCTGTCCACTTCACATAGCGCCATGTGATATAGCTTTATGACGTCCTCATAATGTACTTTCCCCATTAAGTTTCCTATTCTATACAGTACAATTAACAAAAAATGCAGCTATAATTTTTTTAATAAATGTAATGGCCCATCATCTTTTTTAAAAACTTTGTTTTTGTTTGATTTATTCTTTTCTTATTAAAACTATATTTTGTAAATTTAATTTTTTTTATTTTAAAATTTATAACAATAAATAAAAGAAATATGAAAAGTGTTCCCTATTTCTTAATCGTAATTATTTGTCTACATCTAAACATCGTCTTTGTAATGTAGTCTTTAATCAGTCTAATTAAGACTGTATTGAAATATCCGTCTAATAAGAGTATATGTTGTTTCTTATATTTGTCGATCTTAAAGATTTCCATACTGAGAGAGAGAGAGAGAGAGAGAGAGAGAGAGAGAGAGAGAGAGAGAGAGAGAGAGACTGTGTATTATGAAATGAAATATGTGGGGAGAAATGTCCATGGGCTGAAACATCCATGAACTATTGTTTCAATTAAAGAGATGCTTATGGATTTTATCCTGTACTTTCAGATGATATGTCTCACCACTTCCCGGAGCACTACTTTTCTGTGTCACAGAGATTATCCCATATTCTGGATAATTCCGGCTACTCACTGGAAGACCGAAATAGGAAGGTTGTGGTTGCTAATGAGTTTGAGGTGTTCATTAACATAGCCAGTGCACTCGACGGATGCAATAGAATGTATTTATTTGGCAGTAGAGGTGAGGTTCCACTGGACCAGATCTTCAGTCCGATTCAGACTTTCTGATTCAAAGTAATGAAATTAAGGTAGTCACTGATCTATCTCAGTGTCAGCCAGAAATGACCAATTTCCTTATGGTAAATTACAATCACACTCATCCTGGCTATGTAAAATTACAACCGATAAGAATATCACCAGACTACACACCAGTTCCATTATATCTGGAAGTAATTAATGATAACATCTATGCTATTGATTCATTATACAGGACTTTACTAACAAACACAATACATCATGATAAAGGTACTGTATCTAGCCCAGCATTTAATATAAATCATGATTTCAAAGAGCTTTCCATTGACTATGTAATTGCTTTAAGATGCACAGAATGGCCTAAGGAAGGATATGAATGGTTCCTGCGTCGCAGAGTAAATGGATGGCCTACACCAATACAGATAGAGAATGCCAGGAAATATGGATGTTTTGTCACACCGGCTGGACATCCTCACAGCTGTGAGTCCCTGATAGAGTGGAGGTTGTCATTTTCAATAGCTGAGAGGGACATTACAAGATCTTTTGAAGACACAACAATGAAAGTCTATATACTGCTGAAAATAGTACGGAAAGCGTATATTGAACCTTTTATAGGTGATGCATTTTCAAGCTACCATTGCAAGGTTTGTATGCTTTGGATGAGAGAAAGAATATCACGGTATCTATGGAGTAATCAAAATCTTCTACAATGCCTCATTCTCTGCATCAGCCAGCTATACGAGTGGGCAACAACAGGGTTTTGTCCTGACTACTTCATTATCACAAATAACATCTATGACAGAAAGATTATTGAAGCAACAAGAAATACTTTAGTGCAAATACTCGGAAATCTTCTCTCCTCCAATTGTACGTTTTTGCTTGGGATACAATGCTTCAAGTTGGGGCATCATATATCAGATCAGATGATTAGATTTGACTATTGCTTTATGCCGATGATACATGAGGAAACAATTACTCACATGTTGACTCTGAGTGCTGTAAATAACTGTAGGTATTCTATACTTAAGTGCGTTCCACAACACTATTCATCGTTGGTTGATTATTTAGACAGAATCATGTATGCCTCTGAGTCTTTACCGTACATCATGCAGTATCCTCTCAAACATACAATGATGATTCTGTGGTCCCAGTTAGGATTCCATATGGCCACAATATGCAAACAGAATGCACACATTTTGTCCCGAGAGCAAGTAGACTATCTTGTGGCTTTGGCATCAGGTTATCTTTCATTTGATATCAATACTGATGCTACTTTTGCACGACTCAAACTCTGTGGATTGGGAATGGAACTTTGGAATCATAATTTAATAGAGACTTCTCTTCAACATATTAGTGACTACCATATGAAGTACATATTCTCTGTTATGACAGATTATGGAATTATTGTTCTCAATTGTAACAAAAAAAAGAACAGAAAAGTTACTCAGGAATAAATACAACATTGAGGAACAGCTGAAGACTCAGACGTCCTTCAGCGTAATGTATCTACCGACAGAAATGTCAATCACCCCCAAACCACTGAGGATGGAGATGTTCAGGTCAGTTGGTGCACCCTCAAAATTGAGAGAAGAACACGTTGATGCCTGCTTTGACTGGAGCATAGTTGATTCTCTTATGTGTCTTTACTTCTATCAGTATCTGAATTTCTGCAGACAAGGAAAAGAGATACACAAACAGGTTGCTATGTACAACATGATTCATGTGATTATGACTGAGCCAAGGATTCGACACAGAGACACAGCATTCAATCTTCTTGGTTAGTCCTTTATGCATGAAAATCAGCTAACCAATGCATTCATATGCTTCAACCAATCCTTGCAATTATGTCCTTATCATAACGCTGCAAAATTCTACTTGGGAATTATGTTCAATAGGATTCATGCTAATGACAGAGGGCACACATTATGAAAACAGAAGATATATTTCCAGCTAGATTAATATTGTAAAACATAAAAGCAATGCTATTTCATAAGCAGTATTGTCAATATGGCAAACCGTGTTATTTCTCTGGGTGTTATAAAAGATGTTTCGGTTTGATAGTAGAACATGAACTCTTTAACAATTCAAACTATAACTAATTTAATGATGACTGTCATCATTAATTTACGTTTGAATT